>JAESUZ010003910.1:865000-1444263 GCA_017311185.1 Proteles cristata cristata | reverse complement strand
TAGGGCCTGACTAGTACTGAATGTTGTGCTCCAGTGTCGACTAAGAATTGAACTGGAGTCCCCTCCACTTGCAGCGTTACCCTAGGTTCGGGGAGGGGATCCGAACCCCGTACCTCCTATTCTGAGTTTTGTGTATATAGAACTGGGGTTGTCCTATCCTGCCAGGGCTTGAGCTCTGAGTGCTGTTTTTTCTTTTTAGGACAATCCCGCGACCAATGCCCTTTCTCCTTACAGCGAGCGCATTGGTCCTTGTCTAAGTGTTGCCTGGGGGGGCGTACGGCGTGGCCGCCTCCCAAGGACGGTCGTTCTTTCTGGACTAAGGCAGCTAAGACTTTAGTCATTTTTCGCGTGGCCCTGATCTGTTCTTCCTCTGGGGTATCTCGATTATTATATACACGCTGGGCGACACGGAGTAGATCCTGGACCTGCTTCCCTTCGAGGTCGTCTAGCTTTTGGAGCTTTTTCTTAATGTCGGGAGCAGACTGGTTTACAAAAGACATTACAACTGCTGCCTGATTCTCTGGGGCCTCAGGGTCCATAGGGGTATACTGTCTAAAGGCTTCCATCAATCTTTCTAGATAAGTAGCGGGGCTCTCCGTCTTACCTTGCATCACTGAATACACCTTGGCCAAATTTGTGGGCTTGCGTGCCGCTGCCCGGAGACCCACCATTAGAGTCTGGCGATAAGTGAGCAGTCGTCCCCTACCTTCTGCAGCGTTGTGGTCCCATTCGGGTCGAGTTAAGGGAAAAGCTGCATTAATGAGGTCAGGATTTGTTGTAGGTCGACCATCTTCTCCTAAAACCATTTTCCGCGTTTCTGATTGGATTCTTTCCCTTTCTTCCGTGGTGAACAGGATTTTCAGGAGTTGTTGACAGTCATCCCAGGTAGGCTGATGAGTAAACATGATGCTCTCTAGAAGGGCTATAAGATCTTTAGGGTTATCAGAAAAACGAGCATTTTGAATTTTCCAATTATAGAGATCACTAGTAGAGAAAGGCCAGTACTGAAGTCGGGGGTTACCCGTGTCGTTAGGGGGCCCTATTTCCCGCAGGGGCAGGGTGACCATGGAGTCGGGTGGATGGGAGCTCGGTTCCCGCAGAGTCCGCCCACGAGTACGGTCAGCTGGCCCCCTGTGACTAGTTTTATTTCTCGTAGAGTCTGAGGCCGCCATATCGCGCCCTCTGGACTCTAACGAGACTGCTGCCTCTCGTTCTTCAGGCTCCCCTGGGGGGTCTGGCGGGGGAGCGGCAACTATCTCTGGCGGAGTCTGAGGCGCAGAAGGGAGAGGTGGGTAGGGCGGAGGATCTAGGGAGAGGGGATCTTGACTTTCAGGCAGTACCGGATATGGCTGCGTTGCAGGATCCCTCGGCCGGCGGGAACCTGGAGGTAGAAATGCCGGGGGGCCGGCTATGAGAACTTCACAGGTACCTGGTAAAAGAAATGGGGAGACCCACGGGGGGGGGTTCTCAACCAGATCTTGCCAAATTATGATATAAGGCACCTGGTCGGGGTGTCCCTCCTTTCCCTGTAAGAAAATTTTAGCCTTTACTTTGGCAATGGTGGTGGCACAGTAAGTCCCCTCTGGAGGCCAACCAACCCTGAAAGTGGGCCATTCTGACCGACAGAGGGTGACGAATTTATTCCGATGGATGTTTAGGCTCAAATTATGGGCTCTGGCCCGAACTTCCCTGAAGTTGGCTAAGATTAAGGTAAGTGGCGTGCTGTGAGTTTGTCCCATCTCCTAGACAAGGGGAACAATGCGAGTCAGATTAATTTATGTCTTCAGGGAGGGTCCCGAGGTCCTTATAGGGAAAGATAAGATCGGTTAATCTGCAAGTGCAGCAATGGAGACACAGAACTCCAGGTTAGCTGTAAAAGGTCCCCAGATGGGCTAATTAGTCCCGAATGGGCACTGGAGGACGTCTCCGATAACAGAATTCGCTGCGCACAAATATAAAAGGCTAGCCACCTGAAAATGGCGCCGGCCCCGGACCGCGCGTCACCCGAAAATGGCGTAGGCCCCGAACCGCGCGCCACCCCAAAATGGCGCCGGCCCCGAACCGTTGCCACCTGAAGAAGGCGCCGGCCCCAAACCGCGCGCCCACCGGAAGAAGGCACCGGCCTCAAACCGTGTGTCACCCGAAAATGGCGCCGGCCCCGAACCGTGCCACCTGAAGAAGGCGCCGGCCCCAAACCGCGCGCCCGCCGGAAGAAGGCACTGGCCCCGAACCGTGCGTCACCCGAGAATGGCGCCGGCCCCGGACCGCACGCCACCCCAAAATGGCGTCGGCCCTGGACCGCGCGTCACCCGAAAATGGCGTCGGCCCCGGACCGCGCGCCACCCCAAAATGGCGCCGGCCCCGAACCGTTGCCACCTGAAGAAGGCGCCGGCCCCCAACCGGCTCACCCACAGAGGAAGGCGCCGGCCTCGAACCGGTGCGCCCGCCGGCCTCAAACCGGCTCACCCGCCGGCCTCGAACCGGCTCACCCACAGAGGAAGGCGCCGGCCTCGAACCGGTGCGCCCGCCGGCCTCAAACCGGCTCACCCGCCGGCCTCGAACCGGCTCACCCACAGAGGAAGGCGCCGGCCTCGAACCGGTGCGCCCGCCGGCCTCAAACCGGCTCACCCGCCGGCCTCGAACCGGCTCACCAGATGGGCACCGTAGGACGTCTCCTCGGTCCCTACCGACTGCTCTATAGCGCGTCCGCCAGAGCCAGTACAGTCCCCGATGCAGATTTCGCGCGGCAGAAACCGAAACAAACAGATAAGACAGAAACTGATGCTGAGACAAACAGACAGACAGAGCCGGCTCACTTACCGATCGGTCTTAGGAACAACCCGTTGACTTGGGGTCTGGAGGGGAAATATCCCGCGCGAGCCCCCATATGAAACGCCCAGAATTCGAGAGAACCCCAAAAACAGACCACCAGAGACCAGAGTCAAAGCCAAGCGGCAAGGGTTGTTTATTCGCAGGTTCGAACCCGGACCTCCGCGCACTCACTCGTTGCCGGTGACGCTGAGAGAGGCCGCGAACAAAGTCTCTGCAGCCTTTTTATAGACAGAAGTAAACAAGTCATGGGGAGGGACAGATTTCCATAGGGCCTGACTAGTACTGAATGTCGTGCTCCAGTGTCGACTAAGAATTGAACTGGAGTCCCCTCCACTTGCAGCGTTACCCTAGGTTCGGGGAGGGGATCCGAACCCCGTACTTCCGCCCGTGGGCTGGCCCTGGTCTCGGCCTTGGATTTGGATTGCAGCCAGGTGCCTGTGAGGCCCGGGAGCACAGCAGTGCTCAGGGTGAGTCACGGGAACACCGTCTGTGGAGAAGAAAAGGATGGGAAACTCTCATAATGCTTCCAGAATAACCCTGAGCCCGACGGGCAACGGGAGCCGCTCTCCTCTGGGTGAATTTTCCCACCCAGCGCAGGCAGCCCTCGCTAAGGGCTCATTTCTCCAGGTAGCAAGTGAACACCTCCAAGGCCCGGGGTTGGGGACCGGCGTCCACTGGGCCCCCGGTGCCACTGACGCTGTCACCCCACAGACCACAGTCCGGCAGGCTTGCGCACAGAAAAGCATGAGGAGTGCGGCTCCCCGGGCCGCGTTCACACAGCCGGAGGCGCAGGGCCCAGGGATCTGCGTGTTAAGCAGCTCTTGGAGTAATTCTGAGGGACCCTCTGCAGTGATCGGAGGCGGAGAGAGCAGGGTTCCAGACTGCGCCGGTGGCGTGTGTGGTGAGGCTCAGCAAGAATCTCTTGCACCCAGTAGGTCCAAGAAATGTCAGGGCCTTCCCCCTCCCCTCCCTTCCCAGGAATGGAGAAGGCCCAGGAGAAGCCCAGGGATGGCAGAGGCCGTGGGGCGGCCCGTGGCGCCCTCCCCTGCACCTCTCAGATGGGCTGGCGCTTCCTGCTGCCCCCGAGGGGGCCGCGACCTGCCGGGGCGGGTCCCGCGGGAGACCCTGTGTGGCGCCAGCCAAGGGTTGGGGCCACCGGCGCACCAGTGAGGAACAGGGACCCCCGGCAGGAGTGAATCTTTTGGCTCCAGAAGCCAAGCGGCCGCTTCAGGACGCAGAGCTGGGAGGGCTTCTGTACCAGCACGTGGCCGCCTCGGCGTTCTGGACTGGATCGTCACCGGGAGGGTTTCCCTTTTAACTCCCCATCTGCCTGCCTTGCGGCCACTCAGATCTTAACATGGACCATCACTGCTCAGAAGCCTCTTCCAGGGCTTGAAAAACCTGATAATTACCAAATGGATTGCAAAATTTTCATAAAAAAACCAAACAAACCCAAACCTCAAAAAGTCCTCAGAAAACCGAGCGGGCCTTTCTTCTCTTGCCTGAAGCAGCGGAGATGATTTGACCATCCTGAGTTATCTGATAGCAGCCATCTGGCTCCTCTCTAAAGGGGCCTTTCAGATTCACAGAGTGCACTTGGAGTTATTTTAATATGAACGTGACAAAAGGAATTTCATGGAGGGAGCACTGGCTTTCAGGAGCAAGTCCTAGCGTTCAAAGAAGAGGCAGGGGTCCAGGTTTGCAAGCTCTCTGCTGACTATCTAAGCCAAAGGCCTGCTCTCTCTACCCACGGGTGCCATTACACCTACTTCAGCCACGGAATAAGCTGGACTTGTGAGTTTTGCCTCCAAGCCTGGAAGTGAACAAGACCGTGTGCCCCCAGCAGGGACGTCAGACGACACCGCCTGCCAAGGGTCCCGGAGAGATCGGCCACAGTCCCTGTCTTCCTGGAGGGAGACTGGATCATCTCTGGGTTAGGGATGGTTCGCCAAAGGCTTCCGTTTTCTCAGCCTGGATGAATTAAGCATAATGACTTAATTTTGTATGTCACATTCTGAAAGTCTTTGTCCACCCAGAACCCCGAAGAGAACGGAGACTTCCTGGCCTGGCCGGCTGCCCCCAAGCTGAGTCCCATCCCTCTGATCTGCTCCCATGTACCGAGCGCTGGGCCCTGGAGCAGGGGACAGGGCTTGGGTTGGCCTGTGGCCTCTGACAGGAAACAGCTAGGCCTGTTTAGAAGGCTCTAGTATCCTACGTCGCTTCTGCTTCAGTTCTGGAACGTGGACAGTGCCTGGCAGAGGGAGCTAGTCACAGTCGTAACCAGGTTGTAGTGACATTTCTAACCGCAAGGATTCCCGTCCTCCCCTCAAACGCTGCTACGGTGCAGGGAGCCGGTCTGCTGTGGGGTGCGGGGTTCAGGCCCGGCACGGGGTGCTGACCGCTAATCTGCCTTGATCTTAGTGTGACTAAAAACGATGGCTTTATTATTCTCCTACCTCACTTTTCAGGTGGGGGATTCTAGAAAATGGCTTGAGAGAGAGAGAGAGATTGGTTATAAGTAGGGGAGGGGCAGACAGAATCCAAAGCAGGCGCCAGGCTCTGAGCTGTCAGCACAGAGCCCAGTGTGGGGCTCGAATTCACAAACATCGAGATCATGACCTGAGCTGAAGTCGGACGCTTAACCGATTGAGCCCCCAGGCGCCCCTAGCAAAGGACTTTTTTTTTTTTAATATAATTTATTGTCAAATTGGTTTCCATATAACACCCAGTGCTCCTCCCAACAAAAGGCTTTTACTAAAATGTCTTAAAAGGGCTGTGCTGGTCCCTGTGGAGAAACAGAGCCTGAAGACCCTCACCCAGCCTGACTGCAGACAGGGCCCTGAGTGTCCCCAGGTGCCACCAGTGGCTTGTTACAGGCCTTGTTACGGGGCTGGGCACCTGCCCTCCCGCCTCTTCTGGGGCAGGGGAGACCGTGGTAGCGGTGGTGTGGGGCTGGTGTCCAGGCGAGGAAGCCGGGCCCCCGGGCGGGCAGCTGGGAGCAGTGGTCTGCCACCCAGAGCCCGGGCTTCTAACCTCTGGCCAGGGAGGGAGGCGCCAGCTGGTGAGGGGATCAGCGTCTTTTCTTGGGTTTTACACGCCAGGGGAGTGTTTATGAACTCACTGGGCAACAGGTTGGGGTCCAGCAGATTTGTGTTTTCTGGTCCCCGCCGCCTTGGCCGCCACCTGTAGGACCCCGTCCTCAGTGCTGCGTCCAGGGAGGAGCTCCCTTTCCATCCCTGCAGTTGAAGGGCTTGTGTGCAGGAAGCAGCCCGAGACTGACTTATCAGTGATGGATCAGTTGGCCCTGTGACTTCTGCGCATTTTCGGCAGTGAACTGACTTTCTAATTTGACTCAAACTTGTGCGGGGCTCCAGCCGCCTTATGCGATTAAGTTCAAAGCCACGGACATTATCCCATTCCACCAAAGGACCCCAAGCAAGAGAGCCGAACCGAGATGACGGGCAGGCCAGGCTCGTCTGTGCCCCGACGCAAGGGCGGGGCGGCCTCAGAAATGTCAGCCTGACCCAGGGTCGCCAGGCTGGGGTCCGGCTGAGGAGGGGTGCCCGAGGCGCGCCCAGGACGGCACCGGGAGGTGCGCGCGGGATGGCCGGGGTCCTTCCCGAGTCCTGGGGGCTGCGCCCGGCTCACGTGGGTGCCTCCCTGGAGTTAGCTACCTGTAGGACAGATGGTGCCTGGATAGAACAGCAAATACACTGAATAAAATAAATTAAAAAAGCCTCCTCCTGAACCAAGATTTGTTGGAAAGAATTCTAAATAGATGAAAACAAACAATTTGATTTCAACCAAATTGTTGTTTTTTTGTTTTTATCCTGATTTTCACCCGAATTGTCAGTCTCAAAAATAAACACTGATACATTCCCAGAAAATATTTTTCAAATAAAAACTGACTCTGTTAAAGTTTGCCCTGATTCTTTCAAAACTGTGTACGAGACACTGTCAACCAAAGTGACTTGCATATTTTTTTAAATACACTTGAACATATGCAGCTAAAATGTCATTAACTCCCTGCTGCCTGAGTGGTTTTCAAGAGTGACACGAGCCCCCGGTGCTGTGTTTCTGACATCAGGGCCTCTCGACCCTCAGGCAAAACTTCCCCAAGCAACTCAAATTGCCTACTTTAACTTCCGTTTTGTTTTTCTGTTTTTCGGGGTGTTTTGTTTTGTTTGGTTCACTGAAGGCCCCGTGTGTGATTAACGTTGAAAAGCACATAAGGCTTCACTGAAACCAGACCCGCTATTCCGTCAGCAGTTCGCTCTGTCCAGGAGCGAACCGTGTCGGAGGAAGGCTCGTGGAAGAAAAATAAATAGAATTTTCTGGTGCTGCAGATACCCTTGCTCCGCTTGCCGCTTCCTGAGTCAGTACAGTTTGCGATAGGAATTCACAATCAAGATTTTAAAGGGAGCTAAATATTTTAATCCAATCAGACAAGTGAACAAAACACTGAATATTACATGGAGCCGAGAGAAGTGGCTCTTGCCTTTAAAAGACTGCAGTTCCGTCACATTACAACCCCAAATGTCAATGTTGTCTTTATTTCTAACGCTTTCAAACACGAGGCAGCCAGAGGCTCCACTCTCTGCTGTTGGTGACACTGTCTGTCCTTTGGGAATTCTTCAAGTCTATTTGCCATGGAAACATGGTTCCTGTGACACAGAGACACCTGCCCGTGGGCAGAGAAGGTTCTCATGACTTGCGGGATCCCGGGCAGATGGAGGACGACCAAGTCAGACGGCACGAGCTCTGGGACCCCTGTGTCCCCGGAGCTCCGGGGAAGGGTGGGGGGCGGCCTGGCAGTCTGACCCCTGCGGCCCCCCCCAGGCCACGCATCCCCAGTCCAGCTGGAGATGCTGTTGGCCCACCTTCGTTCAGCAGGGATGGCCTTCCTGCCTCTACCTTTTCCTTTCTCTGGCGTCTACAGCCCCTTCCCTCTGTGGGGCCCACGGCGGAGAGCCAGGCATGTGGTGCAGGGAAGCCGGGGCTCTGACGCCTGCCTACACAGGCCTGGTGTCGTCAGGGGCCCTGGGGCCCGCCTGGTGTGCGGCGACCTTGCCGTGAACTCCGGCCCGCTTTGCCGCTGCCGGTGGCCTGGTTCCAGGGAAGGCCATGCCAGAGCCGGGGGTTGAGGCAGAGTTTGGGTCACTTTGCTGACCCAGAGGCTGCCCATCGATGGCCCGAGGCTCGGGGGGGAAGGCCCAGCACGTTCCACGACGTTCTGCAGAGGACCGGTGAGGCCACCTTCCTCCTGAGCAAATTGGTGGCTGCCCGCAGCTCACATGACGTGTGAGTGCCCGCTGGCCTCCCAGATCCGACTTCTGCTTGGTCCCACAGACAGCACACCTGGTGGCTTCTGTGCTCCTTCGCCGGGCAGGTCACAAGAGCATTAACCGGCCTGGACTTCGAGGTCCAGCTGCCAAAGTTCAAATCGCAGCTCTGTACCACTCCTGGTAAATTATTTACCTTTCCTATCACTTGGGTCCTACTCAAAACCAAAATCGAAAAACAAGCAAGAAGCCTTAATAATAGAACCAGCTTCCCTTGAAGAGGCAGCCCCCGCATCACGCCGGCTCCCGCACGGTGACCGTGAAGCCAGCCCGGTTGGCGCGAAAGGGCCACTGGATCCATCATTCGACATCCTTTCTGTCCGGATGGGAAAATAAGGCCTGGAGAAATGAAGTGCCCAGAACTGGGAAGTGAACGGCAGGCAAAAATACTCGAGAAAGTGGTTCAGCCCCTGGGCCGCGGGCTGCCTGGACAGGGCGGGTGTCCATCCGGCTCCCCCAGGGCAGAGCCTGCAGCCGGGCCCTGGCTCCCCAGCAGCAGGTACTGGTGGCTTCTCTGGAACACAGGACACGGCTCTAATATGCCCCCAGCTGCAGGCGGGAAAGGCGCTCTTCCCTCTCTGGGTAAAAACAGATGCTTTCAGAGGCACAAGGAACAGGACCACTGTTTTTTCATGTTTATTTCTGAGAGAGAGCAAGGAGGGACAGAGAGAGGGACAGAGGATCCCTGTCAGGGGATCGAGTGGGGCTCGAACACACGAACTGTCAGATCATGACCGGAGCCCAAGTCGGATAATTAACCATTTGACTGAGCCACCCAGGCACCCCAAACAGGACCATTTTTTGACCTGGCCACACAGAGGCAGAAAATATGCAAATGAGTGAGGCGGGTGCGGGTGCTGCATTTGCAAGGAGGGGTGGCTGGGGAGAGGAGGGGGTGGCGAGGAGGTGGCTGGGGAGAGAGAGGAGGGTGGCTGGGGAGAGGAGGGGTGGCTGGGGAGAGGAGGGGTGGCTGGGGAGAGGAGGGGTGGCTGGGGAGAGGAGGGTGGCTGGGGAGAGGCGGGGGTGGAGTGCAGGGAAAGGGCATAGATGGAAACATGGGTCGGGCTGAAGCTGAGCGAGCACGTTCTGTGAGCAGGGCGAGGTGGGCTGTGCGTTCTGTGAGCAGGGCGAGGTGGGCTGTGCGTTCTGTGAGCAGGGCGGAGGTGGGCTGTGCGTTCTGTGAGCAGGGGCGAGGTGGGCTGTGCGTTCTGTGAGCAGGGGCGAGGTGGGCTGTGCGTTCTGTGAGCAGGGGCGAGGTGGGCCCTGCGCTCCCTGGGTCCTGGGCTGCGCTGGGGAACAAAGCGGCAGGAAAGGCTCTGCTCGACCCCACAGCGGGGTTGCCTGCGAACAGTTCACGTCACCCAGAGAGTCTGCATTGAAAGTCCAACTTCAGAAAGAAACACGTCAGGGTTTGTGGAGAGAAGGCTCTAGTAGGATTTAAAAGGAGAACAAGGAACACGGGGAGGCCGTAGCAGGCGTGTGGACGGGGCGCACTTGTGTTGCCTGCGGACAGCGTTCTTCTAGAAGACCGGTGGCCAGGGTGCCCTGTCCCAGAGGGCAGCCACGGACCGGAGCGGACGTGGCCACACCACCCAGCCAGGCCACAGCAAGGGGCCTTAGTGATGAGCTGAAAGGCACAGGCCGGGGAGACGGCGGCCGAGGGCTCGGTGTTACGCGGGCCCGCGCACCCTCACCGTCCTCACAGCCGGCCCCGGCCCAGGGTGCGGTGCGCCGCGCACCCAGCTTCCGGCAAGTCGGCAAGGCCAGGCTCCCTCAGAAGTGGGCGCAGACGGGCAGCTCTGGGGCCGTAACGAACGCCTCCTCGGGACGGGGAGGCATGAACCGTCCTCTGCTAAAGAGCCAGCAAGCCGGCGGCGGGTAGAGACCAAGCAGTGACGCCATCGGTGAGTTAGTCCTGCAGGAATCTGCCGAGGGCGGGGCAGCCGTGGGCGCCGGGCACCAAGCACCCCGACAGGCCAGTCAGGACGGGCCTGCGCGGGGACCCGGTACAGCACCCAGCCAGCGAGGGGGTAGTGACGCATTTGCTCCAGGGAGAGGCCGGTCCCGTCGGGGACCTCCCACGGGGCCGGGGCGCCGGTTCCGGGGTGCAGCCTGCGCTCCACGAGCCAACGGCCCGGGCACAGGCACCACGGGGACTCACACGAGCGGCGGCGGCTCCCCCGAGCTCGGTTTAAATTCATTCCTGCAACGCGTCCCCCACTTCACGTCTTTACCCCTCCTCCTCCGTGCGTGTCGTGGGGGGGTGTCTTCTACCCCAAGTCCCTGTCGCGGTTTCCGCGTACCCTTGTACTCAGAGGCGAACCTTGGGTCTCTGAGGTCGCGACGCGGGCCGCTGTCCAGGGGGCGCCCGGCCCACGGCCCGCAGCCCCCGGGCGGCCGCGGGTCTCGTGGAGACACTGACCCCGCGAGCTGGTGGCCGCCTCTGGGCTGAGTATTCCCGAGGGTGGAAAGGAGCCCCTTCTGCAAGGGTTCTGCTCTGAAGAGACCAGAAGCCCCCACACACCCCCTCCGGCCGCACGAGGAGGCCCCCGAGCTGGCCCCCACCCCCCCCACACCCCCTCCCAGCCCAGCACGAGGAGCCCGAGCTGGCCCCCACCCCCACACCCCCTCCGGCCACGAGAGGCCCAGGTAACCCACCACACACACCCCCTCCGGCCGCACGAGGAGGCCCCGGAGGCCCCAGCCCCCACCCCCACACACCCCCTCCCGGCCGCGAGAGGCCCGGACCCCAGCCACCCCACACACCCCCTCCGGCCGCACGGAGGCCCGGGCAGCCCCACCCCCGCCCAGGGCTGCACACCCCGCCTTCCTACTCCCGGGCCTTGGCCCCACCCTGCGTTGGGACCGAGGTGGGCTGTGCCTGTGACCTAATGGGCCTTTTCCTTACAGACGTGCTCACGGGGAAGGCACACCGTCTGTGTCACACACCCCGAGACACCTACCTGACACGCACCCGTTACCTTTTTGCATTTCTGAAAGAGACAGCAGACGGGTTTTCCGGTTTCTCCTGCGCACATTCTGGTCTTTCACTCACCGCCCTGCCTTGGAAAGCCTCAGTTGTGGCCGAAACTACGTTCCCAGGAGCCCCCGCCCCACGCGCCTTTCTGGAAGATGGTTTCCAGGCAGCCTGAGCTGGCTGCCCGGCGTCCCGGGGACCCCCCTCCTCGAGGTCCAGGACGGGCTCACTCGTCTTCCCGCGCGGGAAGGTGGGGAGGTGCGGCAGGCGCCCTCATCTGTGGCCGCGGTTTCCCGGACGCTTGCGGACATGGTTCGAGCCGCCCCAGCGTCGGCCAGGGCAGACGACAGCAGTCACTGCGTCGCTAACCCGCGGCCCTCTCACCCCAGCCTGCGGGAGCTAGCTCTGAAACATTTATTCCCGCTCGAAACTAAGAGGCCAGATACGCGGACCTCCCTCCTCCAGCACGTGGGAGGCGGCCTCCGCGGGAAAATGCCGGGGTGTGTGTGTAACACACTGCCTGCAGCTGAAAATTTGGGGGTTTTAGCTCGTTTGGATCTCACTAGGAATGTCTTAGGGACGCTTGGCCTACATCCTGTTTTTTGTTCTGGCTTCACCAGCTGTAATGTCTGAGCAGTTGTCGGTCCGGCACGAATCAGGGTCTCCTTTCCTGGGCAGAGAAGTGGTGGCCCTGCAGCCAAGTGCCATCGTCGGACTGCCTTACTCCCGAGACAGACAGACGTCTGCAGTACAGACGCGGTCACATTTAGAGCCTTAAAGCAGGTCCCCTGCAGGTCTTCTCTGACAAGGGCTGTGATCCGAGGTCGGGGGGAAGCACGAGCTTTTCGTGCAGTTGGTTCCATACAATTTCTGTATTTTTAGCAAAAGAATGTCTTCCTCCTTAGGAGAGGCACCTGCACCAGCGAGAAGACAAATCACAGTGAAGAACGTGATCTATTTAAACTTACTTTTTATTATCATTTTTTTCCAGTTACCCAGCATGCCACAATCTGATTGCTGACCTGGACGAAACAGTGAAATAAATGGTTTACAAAGAGATATTTACATTCATCTGATTTGCTAGTGAGATGCCACAGCGCACCGCGACCTTCCCGGTGGCCGGCGCCCCGGTGGCAGCGGGCGGCCAGGTCAGCCGCGCCCACGGCTCAGCCTGCGGCCCAGGCGGGGCACCGCACCAGGACACCTCCTGCAGTTACGTTTGCAGAAATGGCTTGAAGTTAACTATGTTTTGATAAATCTGCTCATTTGTATCCTGTTAACACATGTGAATTTCAATAAATGAACTTTTTTAAAGACCTGAATTGAAGCGTTTCCTTTTTACCTTGTAGTGATGAACGAAACACACCAAAAAGGCACATATTTTAACTAGGCCAAAGGGTATTAAGGACCAGACTTTCTTCCCGTCACTGGCGTTTCTCTCCCTCTTCGCGAGCTAGACACCGTCCCTCCACTTCTTGCGCTCCAATCATCGTCCCGTCCGGCTCCGTCATTAACCGTCCTGCTACCTCGCACACAGTCAGGAGACCCCAGAAAGCACTGCTCACCTGTCCGCCCACCGCCAACAACAAAACCAGACCAGAAAGCCTCTTGGGCCTGGCGGTGTCGGGTTTCTTCTTCAATGTGCGGCGTTTGAGAGGAGCCAGAGCACGTGCCCCGTGAGAGTACGGAGCCGGCTTGGCCTTCTAGCAGATGTCTGTAAACAGACCACTGTTACAGCTTCGGAGGGTGTTTCTACTGGACACAGTGAGGCCCTCAGTCGCCAGAAAGGAATGAAGACGGGCGCTGAGGATGCTGGGTTGTCTCTGAGGAGGACAACGAGGCACCGCGGGCCGCTGGCAGGACAGGGCCCTGACCTCAGGCCGCTCTCCCAGCGGGCGACCCAGCGCCCTCGCCCTCCGCGTGCCTCACCCGTGCGTCTCAGGACGGCCGGGGACCCGGCGCTGGGGGCGGTGGGATGGGACGCACTTTGCAAAGGCCGTCGACGTGTCTCTCGAGCGCGGACAAGGTTCAAGCCTGAAAGAGCAGAACGTCTACTTGGATCCAGTTTCCGATCTCCTCAGATGTGCTAGACATAAAGGGCGTCACGGAAGGTATGTTAATTGTCCCTAATTCTGTTTCAGGAATACAGTAAATAAATGACACAATATTCTAAAAATAGCACCTTTAAAGAACTGTAAGAGGTCATTTCGTCTTAGCCTCCTGGACCTGTCAGTCCCAGTGGTTCTGAGAGACGAGCAGGACGAATGCCCTCGGATTTGGCGGTGTGACATACACGTGCATGCCTGACTCACTTTGGTCCCAAAGCCGGTCCTCTACTTAGCTCAGTCCCAGGAGCCAAGTGTCTACCATAGTAGTTTTATGAGGTAAAATCGGAAAAGGGCCCCGTCCCAGATGCTTCTCGACAGAGGGTGGCGCAGCCGCCCTACCCGCGCGGCAGCCACGGCCGAGGCGAGTGGCCATCGCTCAGAAGGGAAGCGTGCGGGACAGGGCGGGCGCTCCTCGGGCGAGTTCCGGGTCCAGCCCGTCCGCTGTGAAGACCGCCGGGCCCCCACCTAACACATCTCCAGGGAGCCCCGGTCCGTCCCTGTCTTCACGGGAGGCCTGCCCGGGGCCCTGGAGCCCGCGGCGGCGCGCCCGGCCTCTGCCCTGCGTCAGAGTCCGCACGACCGCACCCTTGCCGCGCCACTGCAGTAACAAAATAGTCGTGTGTGTGTGTGTGTGTGTGTGTGTGTGTGTGTGTGTGTGTGTGTTCGGGGCTACAAGAAACTGCCGTATTTTCCTGTCACATCTTACGTAGGGGAGCTTAATACCAGCTGGAGCTATTAAAAATCTTTTTTTTTTCCAGAAAAGATGATTTTCTGAGATTACAGAACCACGTCCAACAACAATAAACAGAGAAGTAGCAGATTGACATAGTGCTTTATTTAAGCTGTCTGTACGAAGGAAAATAATGTGCATCCCTATCATATACGTGTAAAAATACTAAGGATGTACAGTGTACAAAAACAGTTTCTTGTAGTTATTTCACATCCTTGTGGGTCATATACTTAAGGAAATGAACAGTTTTAGTATGACCAACAGTAAGAGTAATACAGTTTCTTGGGTTCATAGTTGCGTCTGCTTAAAATCCTTAACCAGATGACTAGATCTTGCGCGGATCTAATGAAAGAACTAGCAAGGTCAAGAAATGTCACAAACTATAAAGCTACAGGGAGGTAATTCGATTACCAATTTAGAGGTTTTCTTTTTTATTTAAATAAATACTTTACATTTCATGCTTGCCTGTAATGCACTACCAGGAGCAAGATAAGGAGATTCTACTGTGGACAGTACAAACAGTAGCAGCAAAGTGTGTGCGCTGAGGTGAACCGCAGGGGCCCTGCAGCTAGTGCGGGAGGCCCTCGCCTTTGCGCTCTAGGGGAAGCAAGGGGCCCCTGCAAGAACAGTCAGCTCTGAGAAGCCGGGAATCAGGTACGGGAACGTGGAAAATACTGGAATGATGCTACAGAGTTAGTGGAGAAAGCAAAGCTGTGCGCAACCTGCCAGGAATCCGAGCAGAAAAGGCCAACTTCCTCCCAGGCGGCTGCGTTCACACAGGAGGGCAGACTTCACCGGAGTCGGTGCGGGGTGGAGTCCACAAGGTCTGAACCGAGTTCTGACAGAACGGTCCCGGGCTTCGGGCCTTGCCATCGGGCCGCAGCCCACGCCGCAGCCGCGGGCAGCCTCGAGGGCAGGGGCAGAAATCTCCCTCTACACACACATCTGCTTTCCTGTCGCTGCTCGGAGCCAGCTGACAGAGACCTGGGGGTGAGAGCGGGGCAGGGGAGCCCTGGGGGTGAGAGCGGGGCAGGGGAGCCCTGGGGTGAGAGCGGGCAGGGAGCCCTGGGGTGAGAGCGGGGCAGGGGAGCCCTGGGGGTGAGAGCGGGGCAGGGGAGCCCTGGGGGTGAGAGCGGGGCAGGGGAGCCCTGGGGGTGAGAGCGGGGCAGGGGAGCCCTGGGGGTGAGAGCGGGGCAGGGAGGGGCGAGTCTGGAAACGGGAGCCAAGGAATCCCCGCGGTGCCCCTGACGGATGTGGAGGCCGAGAGTGACCGGGAGGCTTGGCCGGCCCGGGGCACCGCCCCCGCCGTCTGTAACCTTCAGGAAGTGTCCCCGGCCAGGGTCATGGAAATCACCTTAAGGTTCGGAGGTGGGGGTGGGGCGGGAGCTATCGAAGTGCTTAGCGAACGGGCCCCCCTTCTCGAAAGGGACGGACGCTCGGCGAGAACATCATCCCGCGTCTCTGCCTCTCGCGGTTCCTCTTGTGTAACGGAAGCGACGCAGCCCACGGGACATGCCTCCCGGGCCACCTTCTAGTCAGGGTGCGACATCCGACAGAATTCCAAGGGAAGGAGAAAACCAAAAAAGTGAAGCTACATGTGTCAGAAGGAGGGAACTACCGCTTCCCGTAACGTCCTACTCGATGCTGGGGATGAGCTCCACTCAGGCAGAAGTATGAAAAACTAGGATAAAGCCTATGTCTGAGTGCGTCTTAGCTGCCTTAGTAAAATGCCCGTTAGCCCGCGGCGCCAGCGGCCCGCCCACCGCCAGCAGTGGCGGCGCCTGTACAGACCACGCCTCCACGTCACGAGGCTAAGACACCTGCGTACGAACAGGGTTCATCCCGCTCGGAAAGTCACTCGCCCTTGCGCACAACGCATCTCGACAGCGACGGCACCTCACGCCGCGGTCTCCCACGCGGAGCTGTCAGGCCACGTGACCGATCGGCCCCACCCCCACCCCCACCCCCACCCCCCACGGTCGCTCGGTGGGGCCGGCCGGCCGCCAGCGTCCGCAACAGGGCCCCCGGTCCCTGGACTTCAGAGGCTGCTTTGGAAAATGTCAGCTCCTAGCACCAAAGGGTTTAATCTGAAGATCATCATTAATGAAGGACAAAGATGAGGTTTGCATACACGTCCCCTCTCAGTGAGAAATGTTAGAGCTGGGGGACAGGAGTATATACAGAAAAAGAAAAGTTGGAGGTGTTCTTTTTGTGTGTTGTTTTGTGTTTTCCCTGATGGCTTAATTCAGTGATAAATGTACCATGAGCAGAATAAACACACCAGGTTCTCACCCCTTACTGCCTACTTTGTAATAACTCGAGCTGTATTCGTTTTGCCAAGTCAAGTTCCTTTCTCACAGTCACGAGGGGGGGGGCTGGGTTTCCTCCCCGGCGGTACGTCACTAGGCGTCAGAGTCTGTCCATCCTTGAAGGAGCGACACCGATATCCTTCCGTCTCATTAACCCCTCGGCTTAGAGAGCCGGGGCTTTTCTCTCACTTTCGGCACCCAGGGGTTAAACGACAGCATCTCTTCTCCCAAAGCCAAACTCTAAGCAAGACGAGACGTACAATTTCAGAGCCTCATCCGATTTTGTCAGACAGGAGAGAAAGTGCATGCCTCTCATCGGCGTGGACATCCTTGCACACGGGTCAAAATGAACTGCAGTGAGTCTGTTTCGTGTAAGTCGGCACTGCATTTGCTAACATGACACAGTTTTCTTCACTAAGAAATAAATACTACTGCAATATAAACAAAATCATAAAAGGACATTCAAAGTTTTAACATCCGAGAAAAAGCTAATTCACGTAGAACTCAAAGTAAAAACTTAACACAAGTAAGGCAAACACCTGTTTACCTCGGTGTACAGATTTTGGTGAGAAGCAGGGTCATTATACCTGTCTACATTCTTCAGCCATCAGAGGTGATAAATATCAAGAAGGGAAAGAGGCTTCCAAGCACAGGGAACAAAATTAAAAAAAGAAAAAAAAGCTCTCTGGTGCAAATGGTTTCATAGCCCCGATGGGTGACCTGCCTCTGCCATGCACAGGCTTCCTTCCCCGGAAGGACAGTGTTCGTCTGCCGACGGCCGCCCATGAGGCGTGGACGTCCGGGCGGAGCGGCCGGCTTCTCGGCAGCATCCCGCAGGGATTGTGTGTGTGTCTATCGAGCTAGCTCAACGGCTGGTCAGGCCTTCTCTCAGAGGCTTCCCTACGGACTCCAGCCACGTCTGCGTGCCAGTTCCCCACTCTGTGCACTGAGCTGAGAGGCTCTCCTACAATCCCGCGTATGCACATCACCGCCCTGCCGCAATTGCTTATTCTCAATTATACGCTAAATCTTCTTAGTCTAATTAGTTTTTGATTTATCTTCTAGAAAGTTAAAAAATGTACCTAGAATCAGTGTATCTCATTTAGCCTTCACTGTTAAGGAAAAACAAAAACCAAAGGATCAAAAGATGACAACTGTGCACAAATGAACAATGGCGGGCTCGTGACTTCCAAAGATTGTAAAATTACCTCTTAAAGTTGCTTATAGAACAGTAAGACAGTAGCAGCAGCAGCATGAGACCGTAGACGGAGATACAATTTCATGCAAAAACAAACAGGTGTGTTTGCGTACAGGTGTGTTCTCGTGGGGGTGCGCGTGGGCTGGGGTGTCTGGAGGCGCTCCTGCTTTGTAAGAGCTATGACTGGTGTGGTGTCCAGGAATCATCTTGAGGAAGAAAATCTAGGATGACCGTGAAGGAGCAGAATGAGGACCTTATTCCCGGCCGCTGGCAGAGTAGGAGAACTGAGGGAAGTGTGGCCGCCTCTCGCTGTCCACGCCGTCCATGCCGTCTTCGTCATCTGTGGGCAGAAAGTGGCCACTTAGACTTATGGTTACCTTCTGCAGTGCTAGCTCTTGTCTAGTTAGTTCGACCTTCTAGCGTCATGAAGGTTAACAGAGGCAACAAGCTCCTGGAAACTTGGATTTATCAGCAAAACACAGACTAATTACAGGTAATCCCCAGACAATCTCACTTTCAAACACACGATCCACGAAGAAGTAACACTGTCAAATCATCTCCTTCAAGACATGACCATCTTAAGACTTGATACGCTGTGAAAAAAATACTATCGAAGACAAGATTTTTTTTTTTAAATAGGAAGGAACAAACGAGTTTCTGTAACCTTCAATTTCAAGAAACCGCACATGTCACATTTAGAGGGGTCAACCCTGAGGCACTGTGTTTGTCTAGAATCCACTACCAACTGCCTTCAAATGCACGTATTTCTTTTCATGGTGCTTTAGGTGTGACTGCAAAATAAAGCTTCATATGGGCCCTTGATTTTACAGTACTTACACTGTTTACTCTACATCCTCTATCTGTCATTAGTCACTGTTCCCAATTTCCCTGAAATGCAACTATAAACCAGAGTAAAGAGAGGGTAAGATGTCAGCACCCAAACACTAGCTCCCCGGGAAGCCACAGCAGGAAGACACCTGAAGGAATGGAAGGAAGCTGTCCTCCTCTTCCCTGCCTTCCCGTGTCTGAAGGGTCTCCGGCGGTCACTGAGCCCCTCTCACAACTGTTCTGGAGACTCATGTCCCACCCAGCAGGTGGGACACGTGTTCAGTCACCCTGGTCCACACCACCCCCTGTGCACCGGCTCTGGGCCAACTCTGGCCGCCCTTGGGGCTCCCTGTAGGTGTAGGGGGAGCCCACAAAGACCCTCCTGGCTATCCCCTCTGCCCCCCGTGTGCGGGGTCAGATGCTGTCCCACAGTGAGAAGCCTGGAGGAGGCTTTCAAACACCCTTCTTTGAAGCAATCTTCTTTGTTTCACTTCCTCAAATACGTACAGGGAGTACATTGCCAATTCGTTAAATTTTCCAGCCTCTCCAAGAGCATGGATGTCACGTCACAGCAGAAATCACACCCTGTCACACGAGGGTGACTCTGTGCTCCTCGATGACATACATTGCTCTGGAAAACAAACGTTTCTGCTCTTTCCTCACTGTGCTTCTTTTCAATATTCTATTCTGAATACAGAAGATTCTAGAAAGGAATCAAGTTGCTAACCAAAAATTTGTGGCCTTGAATGTACCAGAAAATATCACTGGATTGGGAATCAGTCCATGGAAAAGACTGGTGGCTTTCTGCTCCTTGTAGACCACTGACCTCCATGGGCTTCCCTCCTGCTGCTAACGGGCCTATCATCAGCATTTCTAGAAAGCCCTGTGATCTGGGGGAAATCTCTGCCTCCTTATTATCAAATTCATTAGGTACCAAGCCAATCAAACCGCAAGCATCATTCAGATGATGTTTTTAGCTGCACAGGAGGTGGGAGTCGCTGGGGATGGCCTATCTGCTGTTGAGTCACAAAATAGAAAAACTCTGTAGAAAAGGCGGCTGAAAGCTTAATGTTCAGACTCTGACAAGTGCCAATCACATTTCAAGGCAACAGTCTTCCCCACCAAAAGCTTTGTTGGCTGTGTGTGTTTCTGCACCGTGAATGTGCAGGTCGGCTGGACTGCCCGTGCGGGAGGCTGGGCAGAGAGGGCCCGGAGCTGCGCTGGCCCCTGGGTGGTCCGCCAGCCCCCACACCACACGGGAGGGCCCGGGCTTCCTTCCTGAGGAGGGGCATTTACTGCTCTAGGCTGCACGTCAGCTGAGAATGGAGAGTCTTCGTTCTGTCACTTGAGTTCTAAGTTAATCACATTTCTGAACACTAAGAAAGCTCCGTCTCACCGATGAGCAGGCCAGGGCCCCACACCTTGAGATTCTCCAAAGCGGATAAGCCCATCCCCTCATGGCACCTGCCTCCTGGGCCAGTATCTGGTCCTGCCCTGGAGGAGGTGCTCGGCCCTCGGATCCGCACAGGTGGGGGGCTGTGGAGGGAGGGGCTGGTGGCCTGCCAACAACACGCCACCCACGAAAGGGTTCCTCTGAAAGCTGGGTCCCAGGGAACCACGCTGACCACGCACAGGACCCACGTGAAAAACACATCTGGGACAAGGAGGCAGAGCTCAACGCCATTCCGCATCAGAAGGAATGCCCAGTCTGAGCAGCCCGCTGCCCAATTTTCTTAGAGCGTTTAACACATATAATTATACAGCATTTCAAGCTACTAGATCTCACAGAAATCCTCTTTTCCTTTAGGAGGAAGGCAGAGGGCCATTCACGGGTAGAATACAGGACCACACATTCCCAAATCTGTTCAATGGATTAACTCCGGCAAGAACAATCTGCCATGACCGCAGATGTTGGTGGGGAAGGAACACCTTGTTTAACTGCTGATCTGTCCTGAAAAGTAACTCTGCTCTGCTTCATAAAAGCAAGGTGGCAAGTGGGAAGACGACCGTCACGTGTCATGGAGGCTTTGGGACAGAACCTCCGCACCTTGGCAGCTGGACGGCTGTGGTCATCCCTCCCCAGCACCACCACTCAGAGCTGCAGGGAGAACAGGTCAGGTGGAATGTACTCACAGCTCAGGGTTTCACCAATCTCCTCTGATCGGCCTCACAAGGGAATGTGGGATACATCCAGGGGCCCTCCCTCCACCAGGCGGGACCCCCCTCTACCCCCCCTGGTCCCCTCTCCGGCCTCAGCTGGCCCCTACTCCCTCTGCAGAGTAGGGAAATCAGATCGACGCCAGGTCAGGTAGGACGCTGCTGGGGCCCACCTGGGAAGTGACTACAGTCGCGGGCCTCCTGCTGGCCCCGGTCTCACACTAGAAACACACTTCATATCCTTTCACACAGTGAAATGCTAGGCAGACACAGCGCTCCCCACGTCTAAAATGACACGGATACTGCTGGTGACAAAACCCTCTGGCAAGACACTGCGTGCTGCTGACCGAGAAGCTGAGACACCAGGTTCAGATTACATTCTACAAACGGTGCTGGGTCCTCCTCATCTTCTAAGTTCTAGACATCAAGCCACAGAGGGTGTGTTAACAACACCCTCTCAGCACAACCAGTGCCATGTGAGTCTGGAGCGTGGGGTGAGGCAGGCCCGGTGAATCCTGGAGACATGTGGGTCCCGACCTGGCCAGGGCCAGGAGCCGGGGCCAGCGGTGAGTGAGAAACCAGGCTGTTCTGCTCGGGGTTATTGCATTCTAGGTGGACATACAGACAGTACACAAAGGGATAAACGCATTAACCAGGAGACTCTCAGCAAACTGCCAACGTGCAGAATCAAGGGCAGAGGAGACGGTGTCCAACGCGCGGCGCCGTTCTTTGGATGGGAGGCTAAAGGAGGCTCTCCCGTGAAGCGGCCCATAAGGTGAGAGGTGAGAACGAGTAAGAGCTATTCATGCACACGCCGAGGAAAGAGCATCACAGGCAGGCCAGCAGCTGACACACCAGTCCCGAGGCTGGGGGAGGCCGGGGGGAGCAGACAGGGCTATGGAAGCCAGTGCGAACAGCTGGATGCAGAGTGCAGGTGTCAGGAGCCGCTGGAGAGTGTGGGCAGGGGCAGGATGTGGTCTGGTCACAGGTGAGGCCACCTCCAAATGAGGAGACTCGCTAATGCTCTGTGGTGGAGAGCGCTCATGGGCCCACCCGACACTGCATGGGTGGTGCTGCCCTCCATTTCCAACGAGTGGATGGCCACGGTCCACTCCGGGGCCAGCGGGATCGGTGCCACAGCCTGTGTCTACCGTTCTGCTCACACAAGCCCTGGGCTACCGGCCCACAGCTCCATAGGGCATCCAACATGGTCTTCAACTCTTAACAATTCTAAGATCAAGGAAGCCCATCGTCCCCCTGGGGCTATACCTGGAGTACCACGTCAACAGATTAACCTTCTACAACTCGGTCTGGGCCCTGGCGAGGCCGCCGGCACCGACTGAGGGGCCTGGGAAGCCCAATTTCTCTCTGGGTTTCAACTTCCTCCCTCATAAAATGAAAGTTGAGAGGTTCTTAACTTCCAGCAAGTCTTAAGAAAGAAATGCACCCTTATGTGTATCATTCATAATTACATTTTTCATTTCAGGGTGTGTTCTCGGCCCCTCGTTGTCAGGTCTCGGGCCCCAGGCTGGAAACCCCAGACATTCAGGTGGCCATGGGCCAGGTGGAACAACACGGCACCTCAACCTTCCCTGTCACAGACGCTCACTGAAAACCAGCACCTCCACTACCCTGTCCTCCACAAAGGAAAGAGGGGGGGAAGAAAAGTGGGAAGGGATCGAAAGGGAAGAGAAGGAGAGAATACCACAATGGGATTGTGAACCAAGGATGTGTGGACTGAAGAAATCTGGTTTTTCACGCCTGCCCCTCAAACTCAATTTTATCCTCGTTGCTGAACTAATGACGACAGACACACAGTTGTCAGCATGACAATGTCTGGAAGTTATATTTGGTACCTTTCCTTCCTTTAAAGCCCATCCGTTTGGGATATTTATTGAAGGGCGTGCACATAGTAGTGTCTGTGGAATGAGCTTAAGTGGTACGTTAACGTATAGTTTTAATTACTAGCAAACTAAATTATGTCTCCACAGATATTAGTGCTTAAGACAAAGCTACACAAAAACAGGGTGATACCATTTAGAGTGAATTCAGAACTATTAAGATGCAAGAAACCAAAATTAGAATAATTCTGAGGATGGTCTGGGAGTGAGCAGTCAGGGATGCACGGGAGGGTCTACTTAAGAATCCTCTCAGCTGATGGCGAGAGTGCATTAGAACAGTAAGGAAGGGCTAAGTTGTCTTCAACTTAGTCTGTGATTCTCAGACTGCAATTTTTCTTTATATAATTTTTCCAGCTCCCCCAAAACATCTCTCTCAGCTACCTGTCTTTGGTATTTCCACTTGGGAACTCCATGTTCTTTTACCATTAAGAGAAAGAATGCACTCAAGCACGGGAGGGACAGAGAGAGAGAGAGAGAGAGAGAAGGAATGCCCAATAAGCTCCTTCCTGTCAGTATAAATCCCGATGCAGGGCTCGAACTCAGGATCTGTGAGATCATGACCTGAGCTAAAATCAAGAGTCAGAGCTCAACCGACTGAGCCACCCAGGTGCCCAAGGAACTCCACATTCTTAGGTGGAATGGAGTAGGTCACTGTGGAATTTGATCTCGAAAATATTCGATAAAAAAATATCAGGGGCACCTGAGTGGCTCAACTGGTTGAGCATCCGACTCCAGCTCAGGTTATGATCTCACAGCTCATGGGTTTGAGCCCTGCGCTGGGCTCTGTACTGACAGCTCAGAGCCTGGAGCCTGCTTCAGATTCTGTTCCTTCCCCCTCTTCTCTTTGCCCCTTTCCCACTCATACTCTTTTCTCTCTCAAAATAAATAAAACATTAAAAAAATTTTTTTAAGTGGCTGCTTCCTTCAATTATGTGTGAACATTTTCAATTGTCCATTAGATTTACTTACATTTTTCAGGTGGTGTTATTGTAATAGTCTGAGCTGTAAATTCTTCATCAAAATATCTGGTATCTGTCTCAGATGTTACTTGAGGCTTAAAAGGAGGTACAAGCTGCAAGAAGAAGGAACGAGAGTCCTGTTAACAGACTGCAGTTTAGGAAACTTCATCTCTAGGATAAAATTCAGGAGCAATAATTAAGTGAACAACAGTGCCAGAGCAGCCACACTGTCGAGTCTGTGTGTGGGACACACGGCACTTGGCTTCCCGGTCAACAGTCGGAGCACGGGACGGGAGGGACTTGGTTGTTCTGTACAGAATTTGAGGGATTATGTGAAAGAGAACAAATGAACACTGAAGAATAGGGTAGAAAGAGAAGGCTAAAACGCCCTGGTTTTTCCTCCAAGGACAGCCGTGCAACAAACCAGACGAATATAAAACCCTGGTAACAAAGCACAGGCTCTGCCCTGTGCAGCGAAAGCACCACTGAACCGTTCTCCCCCAGCGCCTGGCCCACCAGGTTGTATTATGAGGAGCACCACCTACCGATAGTCATTCCAGGTCCCGGGGCGCTGCCCCCGTACTCGGCACAGAACCACACTGCTTACCTCAGAAGGCCGTTAATGCCTGCCCCTGCCCTGGGACGGGGGTCTTGACGCAAACATTTCATCCCTGGGTTGCATCAGATCCTCATCGGGGACCATGACCCAAGAGAGAGTTGGAGGGACCACTCTAGGAAGGGACAGGCTGCATCCCTCTGCCTCAGACCTGCCGTGGGCATGGCGCTGCGGAAGCCTGGGGCTGTTGAAGGGCACAGAAGCCCAAGCCTCTGTGACCCCCACCAGCCAGGGTGTGGCTCCTGCTCATCAGGGCTCTGGCCTTACAGGAGGGTCTGCTCCTTTCTTGTTCACACAGGGAGCCCCAACCCAGGGCCTGGAGTCAGAGTACATGCTCTCATTAGTGCCATTCAGAGCACGAGATGCTGCTTTCACTGTTTTTATTTTCATTTTTTTAAAGTTTATTTTTGTTTAATTTGAGAGACACACACACACACACACACACACACACACACACACACACACAGTATGAATGGGGGAGGGGCAGAGAGAGAGAGTCCAAAGCAGGCTCCGGATGACCAGCACAGAGCCCGACGCGGGGCTCAAAGATCATGATCTCATGAGCCTCGAGATCATGATCTGAGCCAAAGTCAGATGCTTAACCGACTGAGCCATCCAGGTGCCCCAGGAGATGCTGCTTTTATAATAAAATTCCTGTGTGGACAGAAAAACGGAAAATAGAGTGACAGAAATCAGCATGTTTTATACAAATTTTACGAAACACACAACTGGCTTTAGCTCAATGCATTTTCCCATTCTTACTGTCATCAAATTTATGTTAAATAGACAAAATGTTTTAAATTATTCTCTAGACAGACTTATGGTTTAAAACACTGGGGTCCTGCGCAGAATTAAAAGCACATGCTCAGAATGAAGGGTCACATCTCAGTTTGCGGCACATGTAACAGAGATTTTCAATCTTTTTCCTTCTTAGCATGCTTTCCCTTGCACCCAGTACACAGCCGTCTCAAAGCTGATTATTAGCAAGCACTCTTTGGGGGATGGACCTAATTCAGGTTCCACTTGCCACTGGCAGTGGCTTCGGAAGAACAGCCTGGCTCTCCTCCCACAGCCCTGACCTCACCTGGGCCAAGCTCCTGTCGCGTGCGTGCGCCCGCTCTGTGACGCTGCTCAGGCCACGAGAGCATTTGCTCCACTGATGGAAATCTTCCTGCTTCCCCTCAGACACCAGACACAAGGGTGTTCTTACACATACACAGGAACAGCAAAGGTGATTGGGACCAGAGAACTTGCGGTTTTCCTCTTTGAAGAAGGAGGGGTCACTACCTCTACCTGCAGGAAACCGGAGCCTGGGACTCTGGCTGAGTCACCATTTTACAAATGTTCGAAAAATGGTTCTGCATCCTTCCAAACAAAAATTCACCACAAGACTTTCTTCTCGACAGAGGTGGGCTTCTGGGCATGTGCAGCTGGCTCTGCCGACCTCTGCCCACCCTTCCCAGTGGCCTCCTCTGAGGGCAGTGTGATCCTGCACACACGCAAAAGAGACTCACATTTGTTTACTGCCACTGCCGTTACACCTTCTCCCAAAAAAAACAGAAGCTCCGTGAGGGTGGGGACTAACTTACAATAGACTGTACATGTCAAGAGTGTACAATGGGACATGTTCTGACACACGTATACACCCAAGAAACTATCACGGAAATCGAGATGGCGAAACGCTTGTTTTCTCACGAGCCTGTTGTGAGCTGGCTCTCCCTCCTCTGTCCCTGCAGGCAATGACTGACACGCTTTCTGCCATGACTGATTTGTTTGTATTTTCAGGACTTTTATGTAAATGGAATCGCATAGCATGTATCCTTTGTCCCGCTTTTTTCAGTTAGCACCATTATTTTGACGTCCATCCGTGTCACTTCATGTGTCAACAGCTCCTCCACTGCATGGCTGGGTGACAGTCCATCGTACAGGTGTACTGCCGTCTGTTTATCCAGCACCTGTCAAAGGACGTCTGGGCTGCTTCCAGTTTGGGGCTCTTGAGGTCCAAGTCTTTGTACAGAGATGAGATTTCGTTCATTTTGGACAAATCCCAAAGAGTGGAATGGCTGGGTTACATGCTAGATGTACATTTAACTGTTTAAAAAACTGCCAAACTGTTTTCCCAAAGCAGTTGCTTCATGCTGTTACTACCACCAGTGGATCAAAATTCCAGTTGCTCTATGTTCTTGCCAGTACTGGTTTGGTTGGTCTTCGAGTGTGTGGTATTTCACTATCATTTTAATAGATTTATTTCCCTAATGAGTAATAATATTTTTCATGAATTTATAACTTCTTTGGTAAAGTGTCTAATATTTTCCCCGCTCCCCCTTTTTGTCACGAAGTGTAGAATTTTTTACATAATCTGTGTGTGGGGTTTTTTTTTGTTTTTTTTTGGTATGTGTCTTTAATCAGATTTGTGACTTGCAAATATTCTTCCAGTCTGTGACTTTTCCTTTCATTCTCCTAACAGTGCTTCCTGAAGAACACACATTCTTAATGATGCTACCGTCTGATTTATCCATTTTTGTGGACCATACACTACTCTCATCTACGAAGTCTCTGTGTAACCTAACACCACAAAGTTTTCTCCTTTTTTCACCACAAAGTCTTCTTCTAGAAGGCTCTACCTTAAGGCCTATGATCTGTTTTGAGTTAATTTTGTATATGCTGCAAATTCTTTTTTAAAAAAATATGTATATGCAATTGTCCCATCAATCACAATCTGTTGGACTGAGCAATCTCTGCACATCTATTCTGGGTCAATTACCCAGATATGTGCAGGTCTAGATTTCTAGGTTCTCTAAGGGCAAATAAAGATGTTATCTGTCCAGAACAAACTTACCTGATTCCTGTATCTTGAAGCTGGGCAATGTAGGCGTTTCAACTTTCTTTTTTGTCAAAGTTGTTCTGGCTATTTTAAGTCCTTGGCATTCCCGATAAATTTTAGAATCAAGCTAACAATTTCTATAAAATAGCCCGCTAGCATCTTGATCAGGATTGTGTTGAAATGATGTATCAATTCTGAGAGAACTATCATCTTGAAAATACTAGGTCTTCTAAATCATGGACACATTAGATGTCTCCCCTGCTTTAGGCTGTCTTTAATTTCCTTACAATATTTATTAGTTTTTAGTACGAAGGGCTTTCACATCTTTGTCAGAAGTATCCTTAAGTATTTGACAATTCTATTGCTGTTGTGATGTTAATTTCCATTTCAGACTGTTGCTGCTGTATATGTTTAGTTGTTTTTGTATTGTACAATCTTTTGTAGATTTACCTCGTATCAAACAACTAATGGGTTAAACTTTAGTAGTTTTTTTGTAGATTCCATCTGGGGTTCTATATAGGTAATCGTGTGTTTTTTACTTCTTTTCCTGCTCTGGCCAGAAGCTGCAGTACAGTGTTGAACACAGTGAACATCTTCACCTCGTGAAACCACTCAGTCTTTCCCCAACAGGATATTAGTGATAAGTTTTCCTTAGATGTCCTTTATCAGGGCAGGGGAGCTTCCAGTTCCTGGTTTACTGGGAGCATTTTTGTTGGTTTGTTGGCTTTTTGTTTAAGTTAGATGGATGTTGCATTTCCTTGAATGCTTTTTTTTTCTTGCATCCAGTGAGATAACCATGCTATTTCTTAGTTACTGTTAATATGGTAAATTCCAGTAATTGGTTTTAATTACACCAACTTTGTATTTCTAGAACAAATCCCACTTGGTGATGATGTGCTATCCGTGTATGTATTGCTGGATTTGATTTGCTAAAATTTTGTGAAGTATTTTTACATATAATTTTATTAGGAAACTGTTCTATAGTATTTTTTGTATTACCTCTACCTACCATTGTTTTCAGGTTAAGGTAGACTCCTAGAATGAACTGGGAAATACTACCTTATCTTCAATTCCCTGGAACAATTTGTATAGAATTGATACTATTCTTTATGTAAACGTTTGGGAGAATTTACTGGTGAAACCATATGGGTTGGGAGCCTTTTTTATGGGAAGAATTTTAACTACAAACAGAATTTCTTTAACACATATAAGGCTATGCACGATATTAATTTCTTCTTGGTAATTTGTGTCTTTCAAGGGATTTGTCCATTTCAGCAAAACTTGATTTTATGGACATGCAGATTTTCATACTGTTTCTTATTATCCATTTAATACCCATAAAATCTATAGTGAAGGCACCCCTCTATTCATGATATTCATAACTTGTCTCTCCACTTTGGTTAGAAATTTATCAATTTAGTTAATTTTTGCAAAGAATCACCTTTCCTTTCATTGATTTTATTACTTTTTTGTTTTTTCATTTCACTGACTGCTGCCCCAATCTTTATTTTTTCCTTTCTTCTGCTTACATGGAGTTTAATTTGTTCTTCTTTTCCTAGGGTCTTAAGATGGACAATAAGGTCACTGATCTTTGACCTTTCTTCTTTTCAAATACAGTCCATCAGTACTACAAATTTCCCTTGAGGTATGACATCAGCTGTATCCCACAGCAAAACAAGCTTTGCTTTCATTTTCAGCCTGTTCAAAATCCTTTCTAATTTCCCTTTTATTTTTTTTGACCCACAGATTACTGAAAATGGTACTGAGTTTCCAAATACTTGAGGACTTTCCACATGTCTGTTTTGATTTGTTTTTATTCTTTTCGTGCTTTAAAGTATTTGAATCCTTTAAAATTTATAGTTATTTTGCTCACAGTATAGTATACCATGGCAAATGCCCCATGTGACCTTGAGAAGGATGAATGTTCTTCTGCCGTCAGATGGGGTTCTGTGTCAATCAGAGTAAGTTGGTTGATGGGGCTGCTAAATTCTTTCATAACCTAACACTTAAAAAAAAATTTTTTTTTAAATGTTTTTTATTTATTTCTAGGAGAGAGAGAGAGAGCGTGAACAGGGGAGGGTCAGAGAGAGAGGGAGTCACAGACTGAAACAGGCTCCAGGCTCTGAGCTGGCAGTCAGCATAGAGCCCGACGCGGGGCTCAACCCACGAACCGTGAGATCATGACCTAAGCGAAAGTCGGACGCTTAACCGACTAAGCCACCCAGGGGCCCCCCCAAAAATTTTTTTAATGTTTTACTTATTTCTGAGAGAGAGAGCATGAGCAGGGGAGGGTCAGAGAGAGAGGGTGACACAGAACCTGAAACAGGCTCCAGGCTCTGAGCTGGCAGTCAGCACAGAGCCCGACGCGGGGCTCAAACCCACAAACCGTGAGATCATGACCTGAGCCGAAGTCAGACACTTAACCAACTGAGCCACCCAGGCGCCCCTTTAACCTAACAATTTTCTCTCTGCTTCTTCTATCAGCTATTTGAAGGTAAGTATTGACATATCGAACTGTAACATGGATTTACCTATTTCTTCCGTCAGTTCTTTTAGTTTTTATGTATTTTAAGTTTTGTTATTAGATGCAAAAATAATTAAGATTCTTACATCCTCTTGATGAACTGATCCCTATATTATTATGAAATAATCCTCCTGATCTCTGGTAATATTACTTGCTTTGAAATCTTCACAGGACTCTAGCGAAGATTAGATATAGCCACTCTAGTTCTTGTAAGTACGTATATTGCTTCCCTTTGATTTGTAATTTACACTTAGATGGGTTTCCTGTAGGCGGCATATAGGTGACTCTTGCTTTAATTCCAATCTGACAATCTCTTTTAACTGTGGTATTTAGATCATTTGCCCTCAGTGCGATTATTGATATGGTAGAGATTACATCTACCATCTTGCTAGTTGTTTCATACCTGTCCCATCTGGGGCTTGGTTTTGCAGTGACACTACAACCCCAGTTCCGAGAACAGCACTCGCCACTTGGAGTAAACGAACACACCATTCAATCTTGGGGCTGGAGAGGTCAGAGGGCATGTAGTCTACCCTTGTAGCAACAAGGAGATTGAAGTGCACTTGGTAAAATGACTTGCTGAAGATGATACAGTAACAACCAGAGCAGCAAACCCTCCGTCTCCGGATCCCAAGCTCTCTCTACTGCGGTGCCTGGGAAGACACGGCATGAAAATGCCTTTGCCTTTGATTTCTTCTCTGGATATTAATCAAAGTCAAGACATTCGTGCTGGGAGCATATTTCCTCCCCTCGACTCACACACAGAAGCAGAAGAGAACTCAGTAAAGTACAAATATCCAAACAGGGAAGCAAGAACCCTAATTCTGCATATGGGGAAAGGCGTGAGAAAGAACATGCCAAGAGCCGCTACGGGCCCCAACTGAGGTGCCAGCACACAAATCTGGGGCCGCCCGGCCGCCATGTCCTCAAGCCCCAGAGGGACCTTCACTTTCAACCACTGAACACATTTCAAATATCTAAGTCTTCTGGGCTGAACTGTGCCCCTCCGCCACTTCCGTATGTTGGGAGTCCTCACCCCAGTGGCTGTCCTGGGAGAGAGGGCCTTTCAAGAGGCGACTCCATTAGAACAAGGTGTTAGTGTGGGCCTTAGTCCAACCTGACAGGTGTCTTTGTCAGAAGGGGAGATGTGGGCACGCAGAGGAAGAGGAAAGACCACGTGAGGATGAACATCCACAAGGCGGCATATCCACAAGCCACGGAAAGAGGCTTCAGAAGAAAGCAACCAGCCCTGCCAGTCTCCTGGTCTTGGAGGTCTGGCCCCCAGAGCCGCGGGAAAACCAATCTCCATGAAGTCGCCCAGTCCGTGGTACTCTGTCATGACGGCCTTAGCAGAAGGTCACATCCAGTTTCTATTCTGACTTTAAACCAGTATCATCTTAATTCTCCCTCCCCAACACCGGACACAATTCTCAAAACACTCCTGGGTCAAGTGACACGCTGCAAACTCGAATTTAGGAACGCGCAAGGACCAGCCGAGTCCAGAAGCACTCAGCTCTACATCTCAGCTCCCCACTTGATGGATGGCCACACGGTCATGAACTGCAAATGTGACCTATTTTCCCAACAGACACAATAAACCTAGGCTATATCTTTCTTTGAAAGTTAGTGCGTTTTCAGGAAAGGCAGCTCCAGACGATGTAAACAGGAAGCTTCAGGTCTTTGCTTCCAGTGTTCTGCCATGGCACCTCCAGGGTGCGTTTCCTTCTAGCCTGAAGACCAGAGAGCAGCGTCGCCGCCTGAAAGTCCTCCCACGCTACCCTCTACCACAGCTGCATGTTACCAAGTCACGCCATCATTTAAAGCACTATGTTGCTTTTCGGCCTAGGTGAAGAACAGAGAGAAAACATATCGCTGAGCTAAGTCGCAGTCCTGGTGTGGCTGGAATGACGGCAGGGAGGACAGACTGCACGGTCCCTGAAGATCAGTGTCCTCTAACCCTCCCAGCAACCACTCGATCGTTACCATCCGTCTTCTGTGTTCTTCCTCAGTCTCCAGTGTAGGCGCTCTAGAAATACATAGCATGGCTTCAAACTTGCAAGGAAAATGGATACAGTGACTATGGAATGCTAACTGTCATCCTATCTGAATAGGATGGTGGTTATGTCCACCACTCTGATGTGGCTCAAAAAAGCCTGAGAACACAGATACTAGCAATAAAAATTGCCACCCCTTTGGGGCAGCTGGGAGGCCCGGCTGGTTGGATGTCTGGCCCTTGGCTTTGGCTGAGGTCATGATCTCATAGTTTGTGGGATCAGGCCCCACACTGGGTTCTGTGCTGACAGCCCGGAGCCTGCTTGGGATTCTCTGTCCCTCACTCTCTGTCCCTGTCCCACTCATGCATGTGATCTCTCTCTCTCTCAGGAAAAAAAAAAATTTTTTTTAAAGTCAAGGAGGACAATTTTTTTAAAAACCGCCAACACTACTGAATGCTTAGATTTGTCACAGACAATAATCCAATGCTGTAATTCTATCTCTTTAAAACAATTCAAGGGAGTAACTAAGCTTAGACAGGTTTATTTAATCTCCATTGTCCTGAAACACTGGTTTTATGCTATGTACGTAAATGCGCACATGCTCAGAAGTGGGACTGTGGAGAGACTCAGAAAGCTCAGAGAACTCCGCGTAGAAATAAACACAAAGGAAACCTCACCTACGGGCATTATAATCTGAAATCCTATCAGTCAGGGTTCAAGCAGAGAAGCAGTAACGTGTGTGTGTGTGTGTGTGTCCATGGGACACAGACTGACGGAGAAAGAGGAGGAAGAAGAGGGAGAAAGAGAAGGGAGGAAGGAGCATGGGATGAGGGGGATGTGCACTCACTCAAAACGGGGAGGGGGCTGGCCATGCAGTCCCTGTAAGGTTGCTGTCTCAGGTTCAAGGACATGTGGAGCTTGGCGTCCACAGGGCAGACGGTGTGAGGGGAGGATGCATGGAAAACAGGGAGAACGAAGCGAAACCCGGAAGCAGGAACTGGAGCCCAGAGGACAGACCGGAACAACCCACGCCATTTCTTACTGTCTGTGACCGCGGCATGGATGTTCCGCCCAAGCTGGGGGCCTGCCTCGGGAACACACACGGCGGCCCGACAGTGGTCCGCAGGGGACAGGGGGAAGAGGCAGGTGGGGTGAGCAGACAGACCAGCAACAGTATCAGAGCTACAAGTCGCTGCTGCTTCACGTCTGGCTACCCCCTAACCCCCCCAGAATCTCACAGGAGAGTCTGATACAGCAAAGGGAATTCTGGAAAGTGTAGCTCAGCCCAGTCAGACTGATTTATTCTAAATCCATCACACAAACGAAAATATCTTGCAAGCAGCCGGTGAGATGTGACACATAATTTACGAGGGAACACATAATTGAATAAGCGCTCACTAAACTATCAACTCACAATTTTATATTCAGTGAAAATATCCTCCGAGAATGAAGGCGAAATAAAGACATCCTCAGATTAAAGAAAACAAATTTCCTGCCAGCCAACTTGCACTACAAGAAACGGGGGAAATCCCCTCGGCTGGAGGGGAGTGTGCCAGAAAGGAACCTGGGTCTCCGAGGAAGGAGGAGATTTGGTGGCCACTCTGCATTTAGATAACGGTGACGGGGAGTTGGTGAGTGTATGAACACCTGCTCATGTGCACACTTTACGGTGAATTACAGCTCAGTAAAACAAATTACTTTTTAATTAAAAAAAAAAAAGAATGAGGAGTATTTGAAACGGTAACCATGTGAAACAAAAAAACCCACTGAAAGTTCTAACTTCACATCCGGACAGAGATGAAGGTTACTCTTCAAGTGGGAACATGGACGTTTAATGAAGGAACCAAGGAGCGATACAGAAAGCGACATGGAAGCTCTGCGCAGGCCCCTCCAGAGAGGGCTTGCTCCAGGCAGCCTTGCTCTGCTCCTCACATAAGGACTAGAGAAAACTACTCATTTAAACAGCTGCCGTTTCACTAAAATGAGTATCAAAGAAGTGATCAAACAAGCCATCAAGTACCTCAGTTACACCCCAAAAGCAAGTTTTCTCTTCTTTTCTGGGGGAATTCTCTGGAAAATAAGCACAAATGTGAAAAATGCAAGGTGGATCAAAGTGAAGATCTTAGTAAGATCAAAATGAGCCACAGACTCCAAACCAATCTTCCCTAAAACCTTCTGGTCTTCAACCTTACGGTTCTATAGCAATGTTTCTCCCTGATGAAAAATAAGGCCTCAGCGGCCGGCACGAAGTCCCGGAGCCGCCGCCTCAGCTCCTGGCTGGAGCCCCTGACCTGTCCCCACACAAGGCAGCCTAGTGGGGGCCGCACACGTTCTCACTGGAAGAAGCCAAGCGCTGGGGCAGGAAGCACGCCGGACTCAGGCCCACGCATTTATAAACACTTCTGCCTCCGCGGCGTTCCCACTCCTTTCCAATCACGGCCACTACGAAGGTGCCCCCACGCCCGGCCTCTTCTGTGAAGACAGTCCCGCCAGCGAGGCCTCACAGATCTTGCTTTCTTCTTATAGGATACTTTCCCCCGTACTTCTTAATCTCACTATAGCCCTACAGTCTATCCGCTGTAGTCTTACTGTCTGTATATAAGCTTCCTTTTCACTACATATCTCCACTTTCAGAGTCCTGATTGGATTCTCCCCCCAGGTACGTAAGCAACACAAAAGTGAAAGAAATGGATCTAAAACCCATTCTGCAGGCGGTTTTCCATTTAGCGCCTGCTCCCTCTTTATTCCTCCGTGGTCCCGAGCAGGACTGCGTTCGGCGCTTCCATCTACCCTTCCACTCGACTTCCGACATTGAAAAAGAACAATTTTGAACATAAAGGAAAGATTATAAAATGAGAACCAGATGTAACGCATGTTAACATTTTGTCAAATGTACTCTGAGACTCTTGTATTTTTAAGACCTAAAACACAGAGGTGCAGCTGATACCTACGGCCTTCCCCTCACTGATACTCACCCATCTTTAATTTCCCCAAATTATAATTACATACGATTCAAGGAAATATTGCGGAGTTCCTTTCTGTCATTTGCATGCAAATTCTTATACTTCTCCCCCAATTATGGTGCAGATACAATGTTTATTTTCAGTTACTGTAATAGTGGTATCATTCTCTAGATATCTTCTGTAACGTGTCTTGTCCTACTCTTAGAGCGCAATACTATGCTGAATAAAAAATGAGTAAATTGGGCTTATTCAATATTAATATTGATACTCAAAAACTGCCTAGAATGTGATATTGGTAGATACCGTTTTTCTTACATTTAAAGAAAATATTTGTAATATTCAGCCACTAAGTATAATGCTTGTAGAAAAATATATTTTTTTAACATTTATTTATATTGAGAGAGAGCACGTGTGCATGAGCAGGGCTCATTCCCACCAAATGTGAGATCATGACCTTAGCCGAAATCAAGAGTCAGATGCTTAACTGACTGAGCCACCCAGGCCTCGTAACTGTAGAAAAAAAATGTTTTTAATGTTTTTTTTTATTTTTTTCTGAGAGAGAGAGAGACAGTTTGAGCAGGGGAGGGCCAGAGAAAAAGGGAGATACAGAATTCCAGGCTCTGAGCTAGCTGTCAGCACAGAGCCCAATGCGGGGCTCGAACCCACGAACTGTGATATCATGACCTGAGCCAAAGTCGGATGCTTAACCGACTGAGCCACCAAGGTGCCCCTAGAGAAAAATTTTTGATACAAACTTATTTAAAGAAGGTTCATGTTAAATCTATGTTACTAAAAGTGTTTTAACTATAATTTAAAAAATCATGAATAGGTTCTACTTTCATTTTATGAAGTTTTTCTATAAAGTTTGAGATTGTCATGTGGATTTCTCCCTTAATCTCTAAATACAGTGAATAACATTAAATGTTTCTAATAAAATCACATTTTTAGAACAAATGGTCATTAGAACATACATATTATTTGCATTGCTGGAAATAAATGCTCAATATTTTACTTAGAACATTTACATCTACGTTCATAAAAGGCCTATCATTGTTCTTTCTTGTAAGTGTTATCAGGGTTTGGGCTCAAGGTTATAAAATAAGTTTGAGAAACATATGACCCCCACCCTCCCTTCCTTTGGAACAGACTGTATAAAATTTTTTCTAATGATAGGGATTATCTTTGTCTTTGAATGTTTGATGGAGATCACCTGAAAAATTCATCTGGGGTTATACTGGTGTTTTTCAGTGGAGTGAAAACACTGCAGTTGGAGAAGTGACAGATTGTATACTAATTTAACAATTAAATGTTTACACATTTTTCTTGAGTCTGCTGATAATTTAAAGCTTGCGTAAAATTATCCATAAACTCTCTTTAAAAAAAACAGGATAGGGGCACCTGGGTGGCTCAGTCGGTTAAGCATCCGACTTCGGCTCAGGTCATGATCTCGCAGTTCCTGGGTTCAAGCCCCACGTCGGGCTCTGTGCTGACTGCTAGCTCAGAGCCTGGAGCCTGCCTCAGATTCTGTGTCTCCCTCTCTCTCTGCCCCTCCCCTGCTTACGCTGTCTCTCTCTCTCTCTCAGAAATAAATAAAACATTAAAAAAAATTTTTTTTTAAACAAAAAGAGTATAGGAGTGCTTGGGTGGCTCAGCTGGTTAAGCATCAGGTCATGATCTCAAGGCTCATGGAATCAAATCCCACGTGGGGCTCGGTGCTGTTGTCTGGATTCTCTCTCTCCCTTTCTGCCCTTCCCTGCCTCACCCGACACGAGCGCACATGCTCACTCTCTCTGAAAATATAAACTTAAAAAATATATATAAATTACTCATGGTAGTTACATTAAATTTTCATTTCTATATATTTCTGTATCTCATTTTCATTCCTAATTATTTATTAATTTTAAATTTGTCTGCTTTACTAGTCTTTTATATAACTGCATTTTCTTGATGGTTTCAAATGTTTGTTTCTATTTATTCATTTGAACTTTTACATTTACTGTGTGCTTCTACTTACCTTCACCATTATTCTGTTGTCAAATTTCTTTTCCCTCATTTTATTTTTAGCTAATAATTAGCTAAATTAATTTTCTAATCTTTCTGTTTTATTTGCCCACTCCCACCCCAGTACAAGTATTTAAGAACTCCCTTGGTTGCATTTCACAAATTTCACTGTCCTTCTAACTCCAATATTTTCTGATTTTCAATGTAACTACTTCTTAATCCATGGCTTATATTAAAGTTCATTTTAAGAGTTTCAAATATTTGGGGTTTAGAGAAGTATTTCTTTGTTGGTTACTTCTAATTTTACTGATCACAGAGTATGATCTGAGCTATACAGTTCCTTTGTTTTTCATTAAGGTTTGATTTGGTGCCTCAAAAGAAATGCATGTTCTAACCTACAGACCAATAGGGGTGCCTGGCCGGCTCTGTTGGCTGAGCAACTGATTTCGGCTCAGGCCATATCTTGTGGTTCACAAGTTCGAGCCCTGTGTCCAGCTCCGTGCTGACAGCTCAGAGCCTGGAGCCTGCTTTGGATTCTGTGTCTCCCTCTCTCTCTGTCTGTCCCCCTGCCCCACTCATACTCTTTCTCTCTCAAAGATAAACGTTAAAAAAAATTAGAAAAAAAAAAAAAAAACCTACAGACCCTATGATCACTGATGCAAAAATCCTCAACAAAATATAAGCAAAATGAATCCAGTAGGCTATGACAAGGCCTGCACCCATGACCACTGTCCTAAGGATTGCCCTGGATCTGCAACATCACTCTTGACTAGAACTTCCATCTCAACAGGTAAGTGTCCAAGCCACACACATGGGGGGGGGTCTTTCCCCCGGTCAGGTCTTCTCATCTGTTTCAGCAAAGTTTTGTAGTTGGCAGCACACAAGTCTTGCACCTCCATGATTATATTTATTCCTAAATATTTTATTCCTTTTGATGCTACTTTAAGTGGAATTGTTTTCTTAATTTGCTTTCCAGATTGTTCACAGCTAATGTATTCAAATAAAATGTATTTCGTGTGCTGGTTTCATAGACTGCAACTTTGCTGACTCTGTTAGCTTTAAGAGTTTCTGTGTATGTGAGTGAGTGTGTGCGGTGGTTGGGGTTTTCTACAGCTGTGAAGAGAGACGGTGTTACTACTTCCTTTCCAACCTGACTGCTTTCCAGTTCCTGTGCTAGCTGCTCTGACTACAGCTTCCAGTACTGTGTTGAGCAGAAGTGTCACACGTGAGTGTTCTCGTTCTCTTCCTCGTGTTGGGTGAAAAGCTTTCAGTCTTCCACCACTGAGTATGATGTCAGCTGTGGGTTCATCTATGGCCTTTATCATTTGAGCAAGTTTCCTTCTATTCCTAGTTTTCTGAGTTGGGTTTTTTTTTTTTCATTAGCAAAGGGTACTGATTTTTGTCAAATGCTTTTTCTGCACCAAATGAGACAATCATGTGGATTTTCTTTATTGTATTAACGGGGGTTATTACTACGATTAATTTACTCTGATGTCTTTGCATTCCATAAAACTCAAGTGATCATGGTGTACAATCCTTTCAATACGCTACTAATTGGTTTGCTAGTATCTTACCAAGGAATTCTGTATCTATATTAGGGGTACTGGAAGATCCTGAAGACTAGTCTTCTTTTCTTGTAATGTCTTTGTGTGGCTTTAGAATCAGGGTAATGGCCTTGGGCTTTTCTTTGTTGGAGTTTTTTGATAACTAATTTAATTGCCTTTAGTTGTAACTTTATTCAGATTTCCTATTTCTTCTGGACTCATTTTGGTAATTTGTATGTTCCTAGAAATTTTTCCATTCATACAGGCTTTCCACTTTTTATATGCACATCTGTTCAGAGCATTCTCCTATAATCCTTTTTACTTCTATAAAGTCAGTAGTAATGTCCTTCTTTCATTTGTGATTTTAGTATTTCTTTTTTTTCCTAGACAATCTAGCTGAACGTTTGGCAGTTTTGTTGATCTCTGCAAAGAATCAACTTTTGGTTTTTTTTTAAATTTCTCTATTGTTTTTCTATTTATTTCATTTCTCTCCACTCTAATCTTTATGCCAAATATTGGCTAACCTAGATGAAATGATGAGGTAAATTCATCAAGAAGATATAACCATTTTAAATTTGGGAGCACCTAAAAGCAAAACTTTAAGATTAAAATAAAGGAAAGGTGATAGAACTGAAAGACAAATAGTCAAAGCCACAATTATAGTTGAGTTTCATCCCCATCTCTTAATAACTGATGAAAGCAAGCATCTAAACATTCAGTAAAGACATAGAAGACTTCTCATTAATTCACTTAACTAACATTTATAAAACCCCATATATAATAAGAGAATACATGCTCTTTCCAAATGCACACCAACTAAAAGGCAAGGACTGTCAGAGTGTAGAAAACAAGACTCAATCACATACTATTTACAAGAAACCCACTTTAAATGTAAAGATACCAAGAGATTAACAGTACGGGGATGGAGGAACACATACCACACTAACACCGAGTAAAAGTAGGCTGAAGCAGTTACAGCGATTTCAAACAGAGCAGATTTCAGAGCACGGGAAATTATCCCAGATAGGGGGGGTCATTTTATAATGATAAAGTGGCCAATTCTTCAAGAAGACCTAAGAATCATTAATGTGTATGCATCTAACAACAGAGTATCATAATACAATAGAGAAAAACTGATAAAGCTTCAAGGAGAAACAGATTAACTATTACAGTTAGAGACCCCAACGCCTCTTTCTCAGTAACTGACAGATCCAGGAGGCAGAAAATTAGTAAGGACATAGTTGAACTAAAAAAGCACCAACAGCCAATTGGATCCAAAATGACATTTATAGACGACCTCATCACACAACAGCAAAATACACATTCTTCTCAAGTTCACAGAACATTCATCTAGACAGACCACACTCTAGGCCATGAAACACACCTTAACAAATTTAAAAGTACAGATCATTCAAGGGTATGCACTCAGACCCTAGTGGAATTACACTGGAAAGCAGTAAGAGAAAGATAGAGAGATCAGATCTCCTCAGATACTTAGAAGTTAAAGAATACACTTCTAAATAACGCATGGGTCAAATAGGAATTCTCAAGAAAACATTTTAAATATTATGAACTAAATGAAAATACAACTTGTCAAGATTTGGGGGATGCAGTGAAAATGGTACTTAAGGGAAAATTTATAGCACTGAACACGTTCATTAGAAAGGAAAGATCTAAAGTAATACTGTAAGCTTTCAGCTTAGGTAAGAAGAAACAGAAGAGCAAACAAAATTGTGATAAGGAAAATAAATAAAATATAAGAGCAGAAATCAAGGAAACTAAAAATAAAATTGATGAAGAAAATCAACAAAACCACTGGCTCTTCCCAGCTAACCCTCTGACACACTGAGCACGAAAAGTGTATTTCTATTAAGTCCCCGCATCTCTAGGAGTGCTGTGTGCTTACAGGTGCTGCTGTTTGCTGCATATTGTTTGTTAGGTCAAAAATGACCTTTCACATTTAATACTGATGTACTGAAATCAACTTAGCTCAAAATAAAGGAAGCTGCACATGCAGATTCAGTATTATTACCTTGGGGGCACAGAGATGGGCATTTAAAATGGAACTTCTTCAATCTGACAGGATCAGCTGGAAAGCCCAGTTTTAAACTCTTCTCTCTTCTTTTTTGCCATCAAGTTGTAAATTAAGACCACCATACACATTAAAACACACACACACACACAAAGTACCAAGTACATGATACCTAAAAGAAAACCCACTTAAATATAAATACCAAGGTTAAAAGTAACATGACGGAGGGGCGCCTGGGTGGCTCAACTGGTTAAGCCTCCAACTTCAGCTCAGGTCATGGTCTCACGGTTAGTGGGTTTGAGTCCCCCTTCGGGCTTTGTGCTGACAGCTCAGAGCCTGCAGCCTGCTTTGAATTCGGTGTCTCCCGGTCTCTCTCTGCCTTTCCTCACTCATGCTCTGTCTCTCAAAACTAAATAAATGTCAAAAAAAATTTTTTTAAAAGTAACAAGATGGAAAGTATACATAAAATCAAAGGAAAGCTGGAATACTTATATTAATATCAGACAAAGTAGATTTCAAAACAAAGATTATTGCTATGAATATAGAGGAACACTTCTTAATGACAAAAAGATAAATTCACCAAGAAGATGTAACAAAACTAAATGTGTTGCACCCAACAATGAAGCTTCAAAATACATGAATAAAAATAAAGAGAGAAACAAATCCACAATTATAGCTTTAGATTTCAACAATCCGCTTTGAATAACTGATAGAATAAGTAGACGGGAAATCAGTAAGAATACAGGAAACAGGAACACCGTCATCAGCCATCGTGACCCATGGCTATTGGTAGAACACTTTATGCAATAAAAGCAGAATACACATTCTTTTCTCAAGTGTACACAGAACACACACCTAAAGAAACCATTTTCTGGGCCATAAAACAAGTCTCAATAAATTTAAAATGAATACTATCATATAAAGTAGGTTTTCCAAACACAAGAGGATTTAATTAAAAATCAGTAACAAAAATATCTGAAAAATCTATATATTTGGAAATCAAGCAATATATTTCTAAATAATCTGAGTGAAGGAGGAGTCACAAGAGGAATTAAAAATATTCTGAAATAGGGGCGCCTAGGTGGCTCAGTCGGTTAAGCGTCCGACTTTCGCTTAGGTCATGATCTCGCGGTTCGTGGGTTCAGCCCCGCGTCGGGCTCTGTGCTGACTGCCAGCTCAGAGCCTGGAGCCTGTTTCAGAGTCTGTGTCTCCCTCTCTCTCTGACCCTCCCTTGCTCACGCTGTCTCTCTCTCTCTCCTAGAAATAAATAAAAAAAAATAAAAAATAAAAAAAAATAAAAAAATATTTTGAAATAAAAAACAAATAGGTCAAAACTTGTAAAACAAAGTTAACAGTCCTTATATGGAAACTTACAGCATCCATTGAGAGCTTAGGATAGAAAAAGAGAATGGTACCCAAACAATAATCTCAGCTTCTCCTTAAAGAAAATAAGTAGAGTAAACTCAAAATAAGAAGAACAGAGAAATAATAAAGAGCAGAAATAACTAATCAATGAATAACAACCAGAAAAAAATAATACAGAAAATCAGTGAAAACAAAAAATTCTTTGAAAAAATTCAATAGCATCGACTGACCTCTAGCTAGATTGATCAAGAAAAAGGAGAAGACACAAATTACCAACTTCAGGAGTAAGAGAGATCATCGTTACATATACAGCAAACACTGTAAAGACAGTATGATCTTCAGAAGACAAAAGATCTCAAAACATTCAAGAAGCAATAGAAAACCACACAGACCCAGAACAATGAAAGAAATTGAGTTTATAGTTAAAATTGCCCAACAAATACGAAACCCCAGGCCCAAGTGGCTTCACTGGTGAATTTTATCAAAGATTTTAGGAACAGGTAATACAAATTCTATGCAAACAATTCCATACAATTGAATAAGAGGAAATACCTCCCTCTTTATTAAAAAAAAAAAACCAAACTTGATCCTGAAATCAAAATCCTACAAAGGCATATTACGAAAAGAAGATGATGCCCAGGATCATTTGTGATTTAAGGATGCAAAAATCCCTTAAAAATACATTGTATCAAATCTAGCAATACTTAATAAGGATAACACAAAGAGGTGGGTTTCCCCCTAAGAATGTACGATTTATTTAACGTTAGAAAACCAATCACGTAATTCACCGTCTTCACAATATAAAGAAGAAAAACCATAAGGCCATTACAACAAACGCAGAAAAAATTCAATAAAATTCAACACCTTTCTGGAAAGAAATCTATTAACATATGAGAACAGAAGGGAACTTCCTCAACCTAATAAAGGAGGTATAGAAAGCTTACACTAACATCACATCTTTAGAACTTGTTACATTGAAATAATTTTAGGCTTAGAGAAGACGTACAAAAGTGGTACGAAAAGTTGCCATATTCTGTCTACACACCTGCCCCTAAGGCTAGTATCTCATACAGCCACAGCACAACGCTCAAAACCAAGGAATGAATGCTGGTACAGAATCGTTACCAACCATCTGTCCCACTATGCGCCTCTTCTGTCCCAGGAGCCAAACCAGAACCCCACGGGGCATGTGGTCAGCATGCCCTCAGTCTCCCCCAGTCTGCCCAGTTCCAGGGCCATTCCTCACCTATTGTGAAGTTGACACTTTTGAGGCTACCTGGCTAGTTATTTTGAGGAATGTCTCCTCCACTTGGGTATTTCAGGTTTTCTCATGATTATGTTGAGGTAATGCATTTTGAGGAAGAATACCATAAAAGTGAGATGGCCTTCTCATAGCATATCATGGGCTACATGACATCAGTCTGTCTTATCACTGGTGATGTTAATCATGATTCCCTGGCTTAGGACACAGTCTGCCAGGCTTTTCTACTGTAAAGTTACTCTTCTAAGCTTTGTAAATAATAAATGCTTGAGGAATGATACGTTAAGACTACGCAAATATTCTTTTTCTTAAACTAAACTTTTCCCCACTAATTTTAACATTCATTGACAGATCTTGCACGCACTGTTTTATGCTGGGAGTCTAATGGTGATTTCGTAGATCCCTCATTCCTTCTACATTTATTAACTAGAATTCATCTTCTTCCCTTAACTAGAATGTCCCTTTTCCTCAACATCTTATTTATTTGTTCAATCATTTATTTTTTGCAGTGTGGACTTATGGATATGTATTTTATTCTTTGGGTCATAATGGAATAGCAATGTATAATAATCTTAATTTTCTTATTGAAATTGTTTTAGCTTTCACCACTGGGACTTATTTAAGGTTGGCTCCTCCATCCTATGAATGCATCTCTATCCATCTATTTACCCACCTACCTGCCTAGTTACCTATCTTTGTTTTTTTACTTTCTGGCATCACAAAATTCCTGGGCCCATCTTTTATTTTCCCCCATCCCAAGCTCTTAAATCAACTGCTTCTCAAAGTAACCTTGGTTCTTTTTATTGAAGAATGATATTCAAAAACTAAGATGTTAGCACTAGATGTAATAATTAATATCCTACGCAGTGATAAAAGTTGTTTTCTCCCTCAGATCAAGAACAAAATCAGCATGTTCACTTTATTCAACTTCTACTCAACTTCTACTGGCTAGTGATGTCTTAGCCAATATACCAAGGCAAAAAAGCACAAAAAAACAAAACAAAGAAAAAAAGAAATAAAATATATAGCAACTGAAAATGAGGTAAACCTCCTTATTTAAATAAGACATAGTCGTCTATGCAGAGAATACTAACTAATCTACAGAAAAAAGCTACTAACACTATTGAGTTTTGCAAGCTTGCAGGACATAAGGTCAATATACAAAATCAACTGTATTTCTGTACACTGGCAGCATTGTTACATGGTGAAAGTAAAAATCTTAAGTACCATTTATATCGGAAGACATTAAACACCAAAGGAACTACAAAATATGGGTAAGATTTGAACATGGAAAATTATGAAACATCATCGAGAGAAATTAAAGCAGACCTAGGTAAATAGAGAGGTATACCATGTTCATGGATCTGAAGGCTCAGTCCTGTTCAAATGTCAATTCTCCCCCAAATTTGCCTACCAGATTCAACATGATATCACACAAAATCCCAGCAGACTCTTTGTAGATGACAAACTGAGTGTAAAGCCTACACAGAAATTTATCTGGACAGCTTCATCTTATAAAATATCCTCCAGAGAATCTTAAAGCTTGAAGGCACTTCAAAGATCATGATTTTGTGTGACTAAAATAATTTGTACATTTCCACACAGAAAGGAAGCAGCAAACCCAAGACACTTATTTCCACACTTCAGTGCTGTGCTCTTTGGAGTGGTACACCATGATATTCATAATTAAGGTTAAGTCATTTTTTATGTTTGTCTTTATTATTGAGGGTGAGGGAAATAGGGGGGGGGCGGGGGAAGGCAGAGAGAAAGAGAATCCCAAGCAGGCTCTGCATTGTTAGCTCAGAGCCTGACACAGGACTCAAATCCACAAACTGTGAGATCATGACCTGGGCTGAAACCAAGAATTGGATGCTGAACCAACCGAGCTAACCAGACATCTCAAGTAAGTTCATTTTTTACTTAACCTAGGGAGAGATCTACCTTTAAAGATACTAGCACCTCTATATGTGTCTTCATCTCTAGATTTGCCATAGTATATAGAAAAATAGTCAATAATTATGTAATAATAAATCTACAAAATAATAAAGCTCCCAAAGAGTATTAATAAAATTGTAATTTAAAAAAAACCTTTGGGGTACCTGGGTGGCTCAGTCGGTTAGGCATCCGACTTTGGTTCAGGTCATGTTCTCACGGTTCATGAATCTGAGCCCTGAGTCAGGCTGTCTGCTGTTAGCGCAGAGCCCACTTTGGATCCTCTGTATCCTTCTCTCTCTGTCCCTCCTGCTTGTGCACACACTCTTTCTCAAAAATAAATAAAAATTAAAAAAAAAAATCCTTATAGATGAATTAACCTCTCATGAATAAGTTAACATATTTTAAAGACCTAAGAGCCCCACATAATATTTGCTTTTCTACATTATTTCATAATTTATACTGTCCAAAGAGTAGTAGTATAACTGGATTCATTAAAACAGTCACTGGCATCAGAATTCTCATAATTAATTCCCTGTTTCTTAGTGATATGATACAAACCCAGACAAAGCCAGTCACATTTTCACAAGCTTTTAGAGAGAGACTCAGAATGTAGCGGTGCTACCGTAACCCTGTGTAACGTCCCTCAACTATGCAAAGACGGCTAGGTCACTGCCTCATCTGACATCCACCCAAGCACACCTACAGCAGATGTCAGTTGCTGATGAATTTCGTTTATGGAAACTGTAATTTTTGCAGTCGTTCTCCGTGTTCGACCCTCAACACCTTTGCTCAGATTAAGCAGCATCTATTTTCATCGATTACAACAACCTAACTGCCTGTCTCCACATGCATCACCTAGAGCTAGGTTGTGGCAGCTCCTTCTCTCTGCGCGCCGGCCCCTCCCATCCCGTTCAGCACAAGGAGCTGGCTGTTGTCCTGCTGTCACCTCTGCTCTGGGCGTGTCTAGCCTCATGGAGCAGAGACAGCATGTGTGTCTCTCAGAGCTTCCCCCAGGTGATGCCAAACCCCCACTTAACACGGAGAGCTGGACCCTGACAAGGAAATCTTTGTGGCGTATCCTAGTCTCCTGACGGGATTGAACAAAGTCTATGTTTTGCCTCTTCTTTAAGTCAGAGGTGCCACGCTGGTGCCTCACAATTGTCTTTTCTAGAAATGTTTTCTCTCCTTTCCTTCTTTCTCCCTTTTTCTCATTGGATTCTCCTTGGTGAGGGTATAGCAAAGGGACATTTGTGGCTTACAGCTTTGTACGCCAAAGAAAACCTCTGACCATGTAATGTTTCTGGGAGACATAAGACCTTGGTCTCTCTTTCACAGGGTCTTTTGTAGTGAACTGGTGTGACAAAAACAGTACAGAGCCATCAGGGTCTAAGGAGGGATGCAACCCAGTTAGAACATCATCAGTTAATAAAGTGGATGTTTAGTTATCTTCATGAAGGTAATAAACATTTAAGAACAGTTACATGCTTCTCATCAGCACTGAGCTTCTCCAACACCTACCCCAGTGTTTTACACAAGGTAGAAACTCATAGGTGAGGTGTTTTTTTTTTTTTTAATTTTTAACATTTATTTTTGAGAGACAGAAAGAGACAGAGCATGAGTGGTGGAGGAACAGAGAAGGAAGACAGAGTCTGAAGCAGGCTCCAGGTTCCAACTGTCAGCACAGATGCTGATATGGGGCTCAAACCCACAAACTGCAAGATGATGACCTGAGCCAAAGTCAGATACTTAACCGACTAAGACACCAGGTGCCCCCCACCTCTTTTTAAATGTTTATTTATGTTTGAGAGAGAGAAACAGAGTGTTAACAGAGGAGGGGCAGAGAGAGAGGGAAACACAATCTGGAGGAGGCTCCAGGCTCTGAGCCGTCAGCACAGAGCCCGACGTGGGGCTCGAACCTATGAACTGTGAAATCACGACTTGAGCTGAAGCTGGATGCTTAAATGACTGAACCGCCCAGGTGCCCCAAAATGTGGGAGTCTAAAGCTTGAGTAGAAATGTTTAATATTGTGCAACTATTTTACAAGAAGTGCTTTGAGAAAGTAACCAGCCCTCTATTCCCACAACACAATGCCGAAATTTGGTACTTGTCTTCCTCATAAGTCGTATGATATCATTCTATCTTCACTTTATGGATTCATAGAGGAGAATATTTGGAACAAAACAGACATTCCATATATGTTGTTGATTATATATGTTTCAGAGAAAAATAGGGAAAACTGAAATAACTGGAAACAAACTATACAAGATAATTAGATGAAGATTCTAAGTAACAAATACTGAACTGCATAAAATTTCACAGTAAAGTTTTTATATGAGCGTTTGAAAACCAAAATATCAAAAAGAGTGACTGTATTAACAGTAACAGAAGTAGCAGAAACAAAAGAGACAAAAATTAAAAAGAAGGACTAGACACATCAATTTCCTGTTCCTACAGAAAAATTATAGTATTAAGTAATGAATACATTATAATAAAAATAAAGTTATATAATTAGTTATATAATTAGTGGCACCCATTCTGTGGGCATTAAAATAGTCTCAAAGAAATATTTATTACTTTGTTAAATACTAAAACTAAATTGCTTTCAATTCCTTTTAAAATAAGGATTTGAATAAACAAATTTGTAGAGCTCATTCTAAAATCAAAGACATGAAGACAAAGAAAAAGACAATTTTAAAAAATTTTTTGCTAGTTTTCTTAAAGAGTAACACAACACTGCCGTCTATTTTTTCTCTTAGTACTAAGGAAACAACAAGTAGCAAACTAACATCACTGTGATAAAAGAGAAATCAAGTGACCATTCTGAATAAAATTTCCAGATGCATTCTGGGAGTCAAACTTACCAATAAATTTTTCTGCTAAGAATTTCAATATTGTATTCAACCACATGTAGGGGGTAAAAATGAAAAATATCCTTACATCATTGAATTTTATTCACTTAAAAATTTTGTCACCAATTCATTTTAGCCAAAATATATAAATACTGTGCCATGAAAATAACCTACCTTTTTATCATATACATCTTGCCAGTTAACTCCAGAAAAGAAACTGTGTCTCATAATTTCTTTTGCATCATCTGGTCCTCCGCCAAGGCTAAGGGGCAGAAACAAAAGTGAGTGAGCATGAAAACGTTTACGGAAGCCCAAGGCAAAACAAAGAAGTGTTTGTGAAACGTAATTTTCTGTGTGATACACAGTTCTTGAGATAAACAGCCGAACCAATAGTAGGCTTTTGCTGTAAGATCTAGTTTCCCTAATGCACTATTAATAAGAAGTAGCCTCGGGACAGTGTGGTGGCTGAAAGGAGCATAAGCTTTGGGGACAGACCTGAAACGGGCAACTGGCCCTGGCACTTACGACATGTATGGCAGTGAACAAGCTGCTCGGTCCCTGTGTCCGCTCTGTAGAGCGGGGACAATGGTACCAGCCTGGTGGATCACCGTGAGGGTCAGAAGAAACATAGGTAAGCACCTAGCACAGGAAATGGTAGCAATTACCATCGTCAATTCTATAAGCCAAATTCATTTTGTTAAGACTCATGTCAGAATGCATCCTTGTTACCCTGGGTTCTTAAATAACTAAAAAATTAGTTAGAAAAAGCAATCTGTGCAGCGTTGCTGACAGACTGGAACTCACGGCCTGTTTTCATGCCGCAAATGAACTGCCACAGGAACGAGGTTGGTAATCTATGAAATATCACTGCAAGGTAATTTGTTATGCAAGCTGCAATATAAATCACGAATTTAAGGATGCTCCCCTCATCTTTGCAGGTACTCTTATTTAACTGATAGGTGGCAAAGTGTGAAATTCAGGTGTTTTCTGGTTTCCTCAGTTTCATACAGTGTGTACCTGTCATTACAAAGAAGGAATGAGGAAAGCAAAAATAACACAGAGGGAAGCAAGGAGGGAATGAAGGAGAGAAAGGCGAGGAAAAAAAAAAAAAAAAAGAACAGGGAAAACAGGGCAAGAAACAAAAGAAAGGAAATCTATTTAAATCCGAATTGATACAGCAAAAGCTCTCTCTGGTCTTGCTTATGGTTAGAACAGTGCGTGCTCCTGATGTTTCTAGCAGTGTTACCCACAACAGCCAAGCTGTGCAAAGAGCCCAAATGTCCATCATCTGATGAATGGATAAGGAAGGCGTGGTGTGTGCACACAACGGAATACTACTCGGTGATCAAAAAGGATGAAAGCTTGCCATTTGCAACAATGTGGATGGAGCTAGACAGTATAATGTGAAGCAAAATAAGAGAAAGACAAACACCGTATGATTTCACTCGTATGTGGAATTGAAGAAACAAAACTTTGATGAACATACGGGAAGGGGGAAAAAGGGAGAGAGGGAAGCAAACCAGAAGAGGCTCTGAACTACAGAGAACAAACTGACAGTCAATGGAGGGAGAGAGGGAGGGAGGTGGGGATGGGCCAGATGGGCCTTAAGGAGGGCACTTGTTGGGAAGAGCACTGGGTTTTATGTAAGTAATGAATCACTAAAGTCTACACCTGAAACCAATTTTACCATATATGTTAACTAGCTAGAATTCAAATAAAAACAAACAAACAAAAATAGGACTAGTATGTGCTGCTAAGTGCTTGACAGCCAGCTCTCTGGGGAAAATTACGCATGTATAATATTACATATGCAGGTTATATATAAACGTTTATTATGAATTTTACAGATATAAAGGATGCGAGGCACAAAATTTCAACGAGTAATAAAATACAGAATGTCCTTTATTGTAAATTAGCCAAGTGATGCTCACAGAAAACCCTTGTTAATTTTGCTGAACTCCACAGCCCCTGACTGACTGAGGAGCAGCTCTGACATGAATGTCAGCTGATCTTTTCATTTATGGAGAACACGAATTTGAAAGTGATACAACAAAGCACGTGTCAGACCTTGACTTGCTTCTCAGTTATATGAGCGACCTCCTTGATGGAATGGCAAATCATCTTGCAACACTGGGAGAGTATTTCTTCATTCTGTGTGTGTGTGTGCCAGTCACAACATAATGGACACAGAACAAACTTTAAAATGTAATCCATATCATGAATACCTTCTCTATGTTTAGTTTCTTAAATCCAACCAATGAAACAATAAATCAAGCCCTGACTTTTGAGGTTTGCCAATTTTGGTGATGTGAATACTCCCCCCATGGTCAATGTCAAGTTAGCAACACAGAAGTGGGGAGAGGTCTGCAGAAGCAGACTGGTTCGTGGTGTTTCTATACAGACACAACAGACAAAAGCCACGTCAAAGTAAAATGTAACAAATTAAGGAGTGATGAATTTTGAGTATTCGTCACCTTAGTTTTCAATGTACTTGATTTAATTTTTAAGTTTATGTCATTTGATTTTTAATAATGACTGTGTTAAAACAACCAGCTCATGAAATTCTTGAAATTTAACAACTGGCTCTTAGGAGGTGGAACATGCCAGCCCCCTCCCCCCACACCACCGGGTGGGAAGAAGCACAAATACATCACGATAAACAAACAAGAACACAATCTGATGAATGCTGGTTATTACTAGGTATGAGGAACACAGGACTGGGAGGGGCCCAGGGTTCCCTGATGCACGGTGAGAATGGAAAATAGAGCAATGAGCTGATGCCCAAGTATCTGTGGTGATGATCTGTGGCTCCCACAGTCTGGTCTCCTGTCCCCAGATCGTGCAGAATGAGCCACAGCGCTGACAGGGAGCCTCTAGACGGCACCAGACAGTACTAGCGGTCACCGTACACAGGATTTTCCGACTGGCGGTTCTGTATTTAGTGAACGCCAGCACTCCACTCTCTGGCCTTCCTCCTCCTTCATTCTATTCCAAGTTGTGTGTGTCCCTCCAGGCGAGGCTACAAATTCTTTTGAGGGCAGAGACCAATCCTGAATTATCCAAAAAGCACTTTAAGCTCCTACTTCGGGAGCCTTAAAGGCAGAAACACACGTTTCTGAAGAGAATGTAACATTTCAAAGTATGCATCAGAGTAGTCTGCAGGAGAAAATGCAGAATTCACTGTATTTTCTTACCCTTACGCTATGGTTTTTATTTCCGTAGCACTCGTTTTGAATTCTACGGAAGATGGTGGAAGAGGTGGGAGCTGGGAGTAGAGAATCGTAATCATTTTGTAAATAGGAGGTTCTAATCCAGCGTCAGTTATTCATTTTCTGTCACCCCTTGGTTCTCTAGCAATAGCTTGGCTGTGGACATTGCCAGCATTCCATCTATATTTATCAAATACATAAAAAACTCAAGTATCAGCCATGAGTACTATGTGAAGTCTAAGAATATAATCTTAGACTGCCATTTTAGAAGCTGGGAGAGACTCTTTAACACAAGCTTCCTCCAAGTGTGAAACTGTCAAAAATTTCAATGTCAATGACTCCCTAATATACAATTTAAGACTTCAAAATAATATCAAAATATGATTTGCACTAAGATATTTATGTCTAAGAATAGTAAACTCCAATATCAGAATGCCAGACTAAATCCTCAGCTACTACAGATTCTTCATTATTAGGGACATCGTGGAATCCACATTTTCCTGGTGTTACTGAATGCAACACGTGGTCACGCTTTTCCTATAAACTGCACGCAGGAGGATAGAGGAGATACTGAAGGAATGAGCGCAAGGTTATGGAGAATTAGAAAGGCAGGCAATGATGGTTGGCCCTTTGGTAGAACTGACAGTCACTCAGTAAAGAGTCTCAGAAAAACTCAGGCAGTATTTAAGTTGCTGAAGAATAACAAGGTCTATGGTACTGCGATCTTAGGAGACTTCCAAAGACTTTTCAAGGTCCTCTTAGTGGCTGTTTCTCTTCTTCCTACCACTTAAATTGCCATGTTTCCCAGGATTCTGTCCTAGGCCCCATTCCCTTTGTACTCAACCTGCCCACGACTGTCCTGGCCCCGGCTGCCTCCGAGATGTCCACGCGTCCCCAAGCCATATATTCAGCTACCGCGTTTCTGTCAAGCACTGGTACTATCTCCAGTTCCATCTAGGTTTTCGATAGATACCTGACTCGGCACAGCCACAGTGAGTATCAGGAAGCCCTCCCAACCCCCCACCCCAAGTGTCCCCTGCCCATGCTCCCTGTCTGTTAATGACACGCCATTCTCCAAACGAGTCACCCAAGCTGGAAAGCACAGAGGCACCCCCATCCCCCGGGCCTCCTTCCATTACTCACAAAGTCCGACTTCCTGCTTCTGGAAGGACCCCCATCTCACATTGGACAATCCTGTATGTGTTCTCAACTGCTCTGCCCGCCTGGCCCTGGCCCTTCACTGCTCAGATCCGTCCATGACAGAGCTGCCACAGTTACCTTCCCTAACACACATCTGATGATACCATCTCTTACTTTTAATAACTCACTGGCTTTTTCATCCCCTTCTGAATAAAGGTTAAATATTTTCTCAGAAGCATAAGGTCTTTGCAACTTACCATTTCAGCTTCATCTCCCAACATTACCCAACTCATATTCTACCCTCTGGTCACTGAACTTCTCAAATGCCATGTTCACTGGCAATTCTGGATTTCTTTTCTTTTCATTATAATTGTTTTTTAAGTTTTCTTTATTTTTGAGAGAGAAGAGAGTGGGGACAGGAGGGGGAGGGAGATGGGGAGAGAGAGAATCCCAAGCAGGCTCTGCACTGACAGCACGGAGCCATCATGGGCCTCGAACTCACAAACTGCAAGATCACGACCTGAGCGGCAGTCATCAGGAGCAGGGATGCTTAACGGACTGAGCCACCTAGACACTCTTGGATTTCTTTTCATGTAAATTTCTCTGCATGAACCCCCCCACCATGACCCCAGCTCTTCCAGCCCCCTGGTCAGAGCTAGCAGTTTCCACAGCCACTTGTAGGCAGACCTGAGCATCTGTGAGGACATGTTTGCCGTCTCTCCTTAGTCTATGACTGTCTAGAGCAGACGTTTTTTGTCTTGCTCATCGTTCCATTCCCAATAGCGTAATGCGACGGTGGAGAGAGCTGGACTCCTCTACCTTAAATGAGAACATCAAAGAACTGAGAAAGAACACACCCCAGCTTCTCTTTAGACAATACCAACCTCTGGGTGGACAGACCTTTACGAGCTGTCCTACTCATCAGGCCAGTAACATTCTAGAAATTTACCTCACGTTTGCTCAACAGTTATCAAGTATCTACTTTGTGCTATCTCCCTGCTCCCCCCGGGGGTGGTGGATAAGAAAACGAAGGACACATAGAAATGAGAACCACAGACACAAGTTTGTTCTACCAGCTGTTTACAGAGGGGCCATCAAGGAAAGGGTTCAGCTCCCTGGAGTCATCAGGAAAGGATGGGGTAAAAAATTCACTGCTCCTGAAATCCACACCAAATATTATATCCCTAAATCAAGTACATAAAATGGAAATCCTAGCTCTGTTTAAAGATTACCCATCACCAAGTGCTGTCTGTTACATTAATTGTGAAATAGTCACACTGAATGGAACACATTTCAAAACCTGAACCAACTGAGAAACTGATGCATTGCAAATAAGCAACAAGAGAAACAGCGAAGAGGCACCAAGAAAGTTGATTTCTATTCTTCTACAGGAATTTTCTGTAGGATAAACCACTTGACCCTCTAGGGGCCTCAGCTTTGCCTTCAATCAAATGTAAGTGAGAATAATATCCACGTATCAACTCTACAAGGCTACTTAAACAGCAAAGGGGACCACAGATGCAAATGCCCTGAAAAAGAAGCCCAAATCACTTTACGAATATAAGGTAAGATCTCCACCACCAGGATTATAAAACTCATGTCAGAAAGGTTCTTCACGAAGCAAAAGGTATCTCTTTTATTAAGTCTGCTTATTTCTGATGGCAAAATCCTGCTCCTCATAAATTTAAAAGCTAGAAGTGTGTAATGGAAGCCATCCTTACAGCAAACAAAAATCACATCTTAGGATTCATTTATTCTCTCATTCATTAATTCAGTCTGTCAACTAATACGTAATGAGCAACAACCAGAAACAGAACTTTGTTAAAAATCATTATGTGAGGGAAGATTTAGCAATCTATGAAATAATCTATTCTCAAGTGCTTACCCAAGTGATTTTCAGAGCAATGCTGATACGCTTTTTACCTAGAGGAAAAGATGGCTGCACACACGAATACACAAACACAGATCAAGGGGTATTTTTACATTAATAGTCATTTCATATACGACGTATAAACTGTACACATAAATGAACACAGAAACACGAACAAAGAATACTATAGCTCACTAGGCAGGATTCTTCAGGTCACAGTTAGAGCTACAAAAGAAATACAAAGTGCGTAAGGATATTTTGCTATTAATTCTTTCCAGCCACACATGGAAAGGAATACCTTCAACTGACAAAAAAAAAGTAGCTGGATATGTTCACACAGGTTGGGATGGAAGGGGAGTACAGAGTTGGTTCTATTCTTTTTATTATGTAAATTAGCATAAATATAAAGGCCCAGAGACTGAAAGGAAAAAAGGAGGTTACTTCTGTCCCCGCAATAGCAAGTACCAGGGCAATTAAGAAATTGTTCACTCACAGTATGGATAATAAAACCCTCCCAATCCTTATTTGGTAAAATCCGCATAAAATTTCCCAAGTTAGGAAAGAGTTGCAGAAATTTTTAAAATGTTCTGTATTATGCAGTTAAAAATAAGTCAGTATTTCAGTGGGAAGATGTCTACACCAAATACACTGCTCCTTGGAGTTCGTTACATTTGAATTAATTTCCATATCACAATTTCTAACCACATTCGTCAGTAACTCAGGGAGTGTTATTTGTGGCTTACCGTTTATTTGGATCCTTTATCAAGAGCCCTGAAAGCAACGATTTTGCATCTGAAGAGAGTGTCCGAGGAAATTTAATGTCTTCCATTAGTATTAGTTCAAAAAGTTTCTCATGATCCTGGTTGTAGAAAGGTAACCTCCCACACATCATTTCATACATGACGACCCCTAGTCCCCACCAATCCACGGCTCGGCCATAGTCATTGTCTTCTAACACCTAAGAGTGAAACCAGTGAAAAGATTCATTATTCCACATGAACTTTTAGAGTAGTGTTTCTAAAATGTAAGACTTTTACATCAAAGTGAATCCTAATCTTCAGAGCCTGGGTAGGCTCTTCTGACATTTTGACATTTAAACTATAAGGTAACTCACACCAGACAGGTGAAATGTTACATATTTTTCCAGAAGTGGCCAGCGTACAAGAGAAGCCACACAGCAAATTCCCAAGGAATGACTGTCTGAGTACAATGAAAAGAATCAAATGAAAATTTTTGCATATTTGCAGGTTTTCTCTTAGGCCCACTTCACTTTTCATTCTGGTTCCACTAATGTGGCCTTTAACATGGAGCCACGCCGTGCTGACTGCTGAGTATATAACGAGGCTTACACACTCTTGCATAGAGAAGAGCAAAGTCATACAAACCAGAGGGTGGAAGACAGGAGTTATGCAATGGAAAAAAGATGAGGTCAGGAAAATAAAACTGAATTTTAATTTTTATTTTTTATTGTCCACCAGGAAAACAAAACTGAAAACTTCTGGAGGCCTCTGGCGTTTCAAGTCTTTTAAGGGAAGAGTCAGCAAAGTGAATATACAAAGGTACACTGTTTAGGCTGTATCCAAAATGTTAGTAAGTTCACAACCAAATTTCTGTTAGATATAAATGACAAAAATCACAGACTCTGGTAAATACCCTTAAACTTATTTCCCAAAATACATTACATGCAACATAAACTGGGAAAGATATAGTATGACGTGATCAGTTAGGCCATGTTAGAGCCACCTATTCAAACTGGGGCAGAAGAGCTTGCCATTTGTCTTAGGAAAATTCTGATTTTTACCTTTTTATTAGATATGTTCTTCATCCAATGGAACTTTCTTCATCTGTTTGGATCTTTCAATATTTTATTCTAAGCTACTATATCTGAATAGTCCTAAAGCTTACTTTATCTGATTCGTTTAGCTCTGTGATAAAAAGATCAAGAAAACCAGACCCATGAAATTCACTGATTAAAAAAATCTTGTAACTGATGACGTACAGAATTTGATACAGAACAAAGCAGTGTTCATGTTGCAAACTTTCTTAGTCTGAATTAAGTAAATTAAGTTGACAAAATAAGTTGAAGATTACTCTCGTGTGACTTTTATTTAAAATTTACCAACTATGTCACAGGACTGCACAGGACATTTGACATAGTTACATTATGATTACCTATAAATACTACGAAAGGCCCTTGGGTAGGCAGGGTATTCATTCGTGGGGAGAATAATTTTGAGAAAAAAAACTACGTTAGTTAAAGATGAATTCAACAGTGGTTTTCAAATGTTATGAAAATATTTTTAGTTCAATTGTATCATTGTTCCAAGATGAACAGGAACTGCATTAGCAAGATATGAACACAAGTCCACTTCCTACGTTTTTCTGAAAATCTTTTATAGAATAATAAACTGAACAGAATAATTTGGAGAAGAACAACAAATTCTATTTTCATCATTAGCTAAAAATACTTCAAATTTCTACTTGTTTGAAATGAGTAACGTAAGAACATACAAAAAACAAGAAACAACCTAAGGCAGAAAGAATTCGGCCTGGGTACTTTCTTAAGTGAGGGGAAATGTTGCCTGTACAATTTTTAAATACCAATGACTTCTGATCATTCAAAAATCTATCTCATGTCCAATTAGTAAATGTGCTGTTTGTGGGCCTTAATCTAACAGATCCAGGATTTCACCTAATAACAGACAATTTCAAAATCTAAGTCACCTTCTACTGAATTCCTACAATACCAACAAAACAGTGGCGCACGGGAAAAAGAGCCAAATGTGGTTTTTAACCTCTTTTTTCATAAAACCATAAAAAGCATAAAAGCTGGATTAACTGCTTCCCGAACCCACATTTCACCAGCCGGGTTCTCATCCCCAGCTGGCAAAACTGGCAATCCTTTATTTTTGTTTAAATACCTGGTTTGCAGCCAGAAGGGAAAGTGAGTACATAAAAAAGAGGTTTTATTTTTGAAGAGAAACAAGCAACTGAAAAATAAAACTGCATTGTAAAAAAATTTGTTTGATAAAATAAAATTTATTTTATTTAGCTTTGTAAAATGAACACTGATTCTCAAAATAAGTGGTTTTGCTTCCGACCATACGCGTTTTAATGAATATATAGATACGTAACACTACAATTAGAACTGTTTGCTACATTACTTTAAACCGCATAAATCCAACTTAATATATTATCTTATCGACATGTGAAGTCCAGCAACGCTGAGGAGAAAACACCCTAAAGACTCAGCCAGCTCTCTTTATCTAAGAGTCTTTGTTATCAATTAAAAAGAAAGATTTCTGTTCAACTCCCACCTCCTAACAGCTGGAAGATGAAATACACAAGAAATAAAAATGAAAGTGATCCTGACATTCTACTTGTGGATACAGAATCTAAAACACATGACCACTGTCCATAAACAGCTTTTCTCTCTCCATAAATCTCAATTGTCTCAAAGTACAATACTCTGAAATGCTCTAGAAATTCCAGCGTGAGGTTACAATCTACAGCCACTTTTATATTATTTTTTAAAGATAATTTTTCTCGCTTACTCAAAGCACGTATTTCCCCACAAATTACAGTAACACAAAATTTATATTCTTTAACCTACAAGGATTTGCAATTCCTTCTGGCTACCTCTGATGATTTTTTTTTCCTAGAAAAAAGGCTAATTTACTTCATGGTTATCATGAGGGCTGATCCAAAGGGTAGTGTAATTGGTAATGCAGAGGTACAACAATGGCAAAGTGCATTTCAAGTCCATTACCCTGTGACTTACCATGTAATTTGGATATAAATGCAGATCAAAATCTGCTCCTAGAGCAGCAAACCACTGAAAGACTTATCTTGAAGAATTAATCTAACAAAAGTGTCTCTTTTCCACAAAATCAATGTTACTCTCATTTTAAACTAAGCACACGGTTTGAACATGAATGCAGACATCTGGGATTTCCTTCTACTCTACTGTCCTCTGTCATCATGGATGCAGCTTTACTTTATAAGCACTTTTAATGCCAAAGGACAAGAGCTGACTTGGGACACTAGAAATAACGTAAATATTAAACAATGGTAAGAGGTCACATCAAATCAACACCCAAACAGAACACAAATGCTAGGAAACAGGACTTAGTTTTGATTTTTCCCCCAGGAGCCAGGGACCATTTCACTTCCTGATAGAATAAAACTGACTTCAAGGAAGGCAGAGCTAAATATTCTACTAATATTTGATTACTGTTTGGTAATATTTGATGTAGACATTTCCATGTATCAAACAACCAAGCGAGTTAAACAAAAATCACCGTGAGGAGCTATTGAATGGTTACTAGTTTCAAGAATGGTATTAAATAATAAAGTATGATTTTAAAATGGAATCACTGATTAAAGTCCCCAATGTAAATAATTATTTGGCTGAGGGGCACTTTCAGAAAAAAGTTATTCATTCCAATGTTCTTTTACCAACTGGGATTTACTGGAAGTTTGAAGGAACAGCTCTCTCAGCCTATCCGCCAGGCCACACAATGCAGCCACGGCAGGCAGTTATAAGGAGGGGACATGTGCCCCGGAGTGGCTTACTGCTCAATCAATAATCCAGACAGAACAGATGGGGGAAAAAATTAAACATCCAAACAAACTGTCTGCACACCTATGTTGTGAAAGTAAACTGCGAACTTGGGTGAACCAATTTACCACTAATTCAAAAAAGAAATTTTTTTCCCTGGTAACCTTGTATTTCAGGTAACGGATACGTGTGTGTGTATTCTATATCAACACGCGTTTAAATATTTTACGATTTATGGAAATCCTTCACATATTCTTAACATCAGAGGAATTTGCCTTAAAAAAAAAAAAAAGACCTGTTAAGTCTTCTAATCCAGATTCTAAAATGTATTCCAGCTTTAGGGGACGTATATATTTCACGAGAATTATGAATCCCATGGTTTCTTGGTATTTTCTTCATAAATAGATATTTTCTACCCAGTTCTCAACTACTCTGTTATTCTTAAGAGACTGAAACTGTAAACGCCATTTGCCCAGAATTAGGAGGCTGTAGGTTTGTGGCTATTTCCTGGAATATGCACGTAAGTCCTCGCATATAGCTAACAGTGTCTTCTCAAAAGCAATCTCTGGCTAGAGCAGGAGACATTCCTGAACCAGAGAAAAGTGAATGGCTACAACAATGGTGACTGAATCATACTTAAACACCCATCTTCCTGGACATTTCTATACTGCACTTTTATCCCAGAGCAAGAGTCCTGGGCTCCAAGAAACTGTGTCTTTGTCCCCAAAGTCAGCACAGCCACTGCAAAATACTACAGGTCATCAGTAGTGTGCGCCAAGGGATGCAGTTTTGTGTATGTCCTCACGCGTCAGAGAACTTAAAATTAAACTCTGTGCTTAACCTAGAATCATTCCGAAGTACTGAATGTAAATATCCTTACTGTTAAACCCAAAAGACCATACGCCACTATGAAGAACTCTGGGTGACAGGTAGCTACCAGAGAAATTACAGACCTCTGGGAAGTAGAAGCCTCAACTTACAAACACTGAGACATTAAATGTTGAACTAAAAATATTACTTTAGCTCATATTCAGGCAATATCCAACCTGGGCGGGGGGTGGGGGTGGGGGGAGGGAATGGGGTAATTTTTAATATTATCCCAAAACAGTATAAATGGTAAGTCAGCTCAGGACTGTCAGAAGTCCTTAAATACGCTTGTCTACGCAAGCAGACAGCTTCTACCTGAACTAATCACTGTGCTCTTTCACTTACTTTTCCTGAGTATGGATGAATCCTTTTCAGAACCATTCAGGAGGATAAAGGTTTTTCAAAAATACCTTAAGAGGAGGAGTGTTACATGAATTGTCATCAAATAAAATATTAGGGATGTACACTGTTTTAGAAAGACTACTAAAGCTTTGTATTTCTACAAAATGCTTAGACATTTCAAGACTTGGTTTCACAACCTGGTAGAAACTGTAGAATTTTGCCCAAGGTCTAAGCAAAATGTAACTATGCTACTGTTTTTTACCTACAGATTATAGGTAACCCTGGTCTCATTCATTTCTCTCAAGATCTCCTGAAGACAATGTTGCCAGAGCCCATCAAAGGACGTCTTTTACATCTATTCTTTGCTGTATTTAAAATAAAGAAATAAAATTCCACTTAACGCATTTAAATCAAGTGAGACCCTAACTGCTCCCCCCACGCATACTATCTCAAGCTAGCGACAACCTTGACCCTTAATTTATATGATGCTCTCAGCTCATCCTGAAGAAGTGAATCTCCGGCTTTAAATGTATATAAAATTTAACTCCCATTTGTGCTGTTACCTCTATGGCATCACAGTAATTTGGAGCAAATCTTTTGTTTATCAAAATAGCAAAATATCCTGGTCTATTTCAGATATTTTCAAATTATACACTATATAAAAGATATTAAAGGTAGCAGGCTTCAAAATAAAAGCAATTAACATGACCACAAGTGGATGTTTTTTAAAACATGAGGTTCTGAAAACTAAGACAACATCAAACAATGCATCTTTAGCCACCGGGAAAAAAATATTTTACATTCACACGAAATAAATGTATCTTTGTCTGAACAGCAACCACAACTAGATACTATGTATTTTCCACCAGCCAAGTCATTTTTGTGCAATCTTTTTGTTAGTTCTAACTCGATTATCAAATAATTTTTATTTTTACACTATTACAGAAGTGCATTTCTCTAGGTTTCCAAAACCACCTTATTCAACCTTCCCCATCTGTCACCATCTGCTTCTTTTTAGCATGTACTTTTTGTGTGATCACATAAGCATGTGAAAAATAACTAACATTCAGATGATTATCTGCTGGTACATTTGAGGACTGGGCATAATAAAAGTGAACTGCCAAAACGTACTTAACACTTTTAATTTTGTTGGGTCTTGCATGTAAGCTACATTTGATTTTCAAACTGTTTTACAGTTGGAAAGTTGATCAGGTACTGCTAACTCAAGAGCAAAGCTGAGACTAAATAATTAGCACTGCATAAAATGGTTTGGATTCAATGAGAGCCAAATCAAATAATAAAAATTTAACAGTAAAATCTTATATGTGATTTCCAATTTCTTTTACAATTTCTACGTTGAAAAATGCAGTGTGGATTACAAAAAACAAAATTCCCCCAAAATATCTTCTTGTCCATAACGTACGGCAGGTAAAGTTCTTTCTTCTAATATAAGAAAGAGAAAAAACACATTCATTTAAAACCATACAAACTAGTGCACTTCTAAAGATGTATGACACTAAATGCATATGTTATATCCTGCTAGGACTGTATCTCTCTAATCTCTTAAAAGAAAACACCTAATTTTATTCTTTTATCAATAAATAGCTCTAATTCTTCACCAAAAGAGGCAAGAGAATAGTTGTAAATATTTTTTTTCTAAGAAAGGGCATTTTTCTACCACAAAAGTCTTCTTTTGGGGGGTTTCTTAAGAAGAAACTTAAGTTTACTTAAAATTTAAGTTTATTTTCAAAATCAGCTAGCAGCCTGACTTATCGAACAGGGAACAATACGGTTTTGACCTGATCTCTAAGGCTTCTTTGAAGTATCTTTTGATGCCTTCATGTATCTGTAAGTAGCAAAGCATTTCTGCCGACTGAGACAAGTTAACAGGCGGAGGGTGAGTGGGCGGGGTGATGCACAGACTGTACCAAGGTCTCTCCAGAACATGGAAGCAAGTCTTGTGGAGAAAGAGACGATGCTGACAGCGAGCCACTCAGGCTCAGGGACCAGGAATGTATTCTAGGTCCGATCACTCACAGAGTAGGAAGAAGAGTCTTGCAATGATGACGGAATGTGCCAGAAACTTCAAGGTTCAAGAAATGTGAGGGACACCACCTGAAGTAAAGGGGAGATGCTGGTCTCGCTCCTGCCCAGGGACTCTGACCACGGGTATCTGACCACACTGTTGCCTTGCTCTCAACTCGAAGCGAGTCTCCAAGAGATCAAACCTAAACTCCTTTGCATTCCAAGCCCGCTGTGTGTCCAGCCTCCCCTCCTGTCTCCCTTGAGCTGCCCCCGGACCCTCCCAGCAGGCTTACGCAGCCCGCCTTCTCCCACCACGCCGGGCAGATCCCCAGTGGGGTAATTACTTTCTTGCACGGTCAGGACGGTCTTCCATCCCTCAGCACCCCGGGAGACAGCAAGACACTCGAGGACAAAAACCAGTTCTTACTGTCTTTCTGTTCCCTGCCCCCAACGTCATGCATGACACCTGATAAATGCTCAGGAAGTACCTCTTTAACGAACGAGAGTATTCTATAGTGAAATGGTCCATATCAGAGAGCAGAAAAGAGGACTTCAATTCTTGTTCTTAAAAGTAAAACACATTCAAATTTACCCCTATTTAACAAAAATGCCGTGACTGACAGAAATACTTAAAAATGTAAGAATTTAAATTGCATGAGAAGTTAGAACTGTCACCCCCAAATGGTAACTACCATGATAAAAAATCAGGGCCCGAGACTGTATTTAGAAATCAGCCATGGGGGCACCTGGGTGGCTCAGTCGACTGAGCGTCAGACTTCAGCTCAGGTCATGATCTCAGAGTTCATGAGTTCGAGCCCTGCATCGGGCTCTATGCTGACGACTCGGAGCCTGGAGCCTGCTTCAGATCCTGGTTCTCCCTCTCTCTCTGTCCCTCCCATGCTCATGCTCTGTCTCTGTCTTTGTCTCTCTCCCTCTCAAAAATAAACAAATATTAAAAAAAATATCGGAATCAGCCATGGGTATAGAAATTGCCATTAAAGACCAGACCTCTGCAATATTCCTTTAAAAACAAAGAAAAATAGGTACACAGAAATGTTTTCTTGCCTTTTTTTTTTTTTTTTTTAAAGAAATGAATTTCTTGGCTGGGTGCCTGGGTGGCTTAGTCGGTTAAGCGTCCGACTTTCGCTTAGGTCATGATCTCACAGTTCGTGGGTTCGAGCCCCGCGTCGGGCTCTGTGCTGACTGCCAGCTCAGAGCCTGGAGCCTGTTTCAGCCTGTCACTCCCTCTCTCTCTGACCCTCCCCTGCTCACGCTGTCTCTCTCTCTCCTAGAAATAAATAAAACATTAAAAATTAAAAAAGGGATTTCTTGGGCACTGTAAAGTTTCTATTTAGGAACAACTGAACCCTTCTCGCATGAAACCCTAGGTTTTGTTCTTCAGTTGATGATATAAGCATGTAAAACAGTATCTTTGTTTCTTGGGAGATCATCTGCTTCTGAATGAAATGAGATGTGTTTATCTTCTTCAGAAGTAATTTCCCCTAACTGTGTCACAACTAATTTTGTTATTCTAAATACAGGATAGTACTATCCGTGGCACACAGAGAGCGGGGGTATGAACTCCAGAGAAACAAAGAATTTGTTTTTCATGATATTCACAAAAATAACTCTCTTCTAGAAAATATGAGCTTGTATTTGAATAAAGAACAGTGTTCCTAAAATTTTACCTAATTCACCACAGTAAATGAGAGAATCTTAAACTCTAAGTTTTATAACAGAGAAAAATAGTATTTTTGGCACGCCTCAAGAAAATAATACTTGGAAATGTACTGCATTTCAAGTTATTAGCACTTATTTATAATTATGCAACAATCTTGAAATGTAAATTTACTCTCTAATTAAAAAGCTATTATAGTAACAAACTGGCATGACTTATACATGTATAGGAAATGCTAGTATTCTCAATACAATGTATTCCTACTGCCTAATATCTCTTCACCTTTTCCTGTTGAGTATTTATAAAGCATTCATTTTAAAACTGACAATCATTCACATCTGTAAGTGGCCTTGCCAGGGTTGACTGTTAGGGCCCATCATACCTGTCGTTAAAAAAGCGAAAGTGGCCTCTCTCAGATGGACCTGGTTAGAATCCTGATCCTCTCTCCACCACCTCCCTGCTGTGTACAGATTCCACTGAAAACAAGTTCTGATCCTCAGTCCCCTCACCTTTTAAGAAACATCAAGGACGCGATCACAAAAGGTCATTCCAGACGTGCACCACACCTTCCAGACGTGTATTGCACCTATACAGCAGGGGTTCAGTCAACTGTAGTCTCCAGCCACCAGAGATCGGATGCCTGCCTCGGTCTGTGGCTCCAGCCACACCAGCCTTCCCACACTGGAGTCTGAGGGAAGAACTGGGCTTGTTCCTGCCTCAGGGGTTTGCCCTTGGTGCTCCCTGTGTCTGGAAAGATCGTCCCCCCCCACCCTGCAGTGGATGCCTCCTCAGCATTCCGGTCTCTGGTCAAGCCTCACTTCCCCCAACATCCTATCTGTAGGAGACTGTATCTTCCAAAGAATCTCCCATCTCACATGTTCTTCTACATCAGGGAAGTGGGAGGCAAGGTCACCACCCCTTCAATCTGTAGGTTCAGGCTGCTCAATCAGTAAGCACAGGACAGGGACCATGTGCAGTTTTGAAACCAGGCCACAGAAGGGGATGCATGCACAAATGTTCACAGTAGCATTACAGCCCCAGATTGGAAGCAAACCAAAAGTCCACTGACTGCTGAATGGATAAACCAAATGTGGCATATCCATATGATGGAGTATTATTTGGTCCTAAAAAGGAATGAAGTACACTAAAATGGTAAAAACGTGGACGCACCTTGAAGACCTACTACGTGAAAGAAGCCAGACAATCAGCCCCATATTGTAGGATTCCACTGACGAAAGTATCCAGAATGGGCACATCTATAGATACAGAACGTGGATCGTAGCTGCCGGGGGGAAGGGGGCTAATGGGTATGGGTTTTGTTGTCGGAATGATGAAAATACTCTGGAATTCAACCGAAGTGACAGGTGTATAATTTTGTGAACATAGTAAAAACCACTGCTGAATTTCATGGTATGTGACCTGTACTTTAATAAAATTATTAAAAATATACTATGAAAAGGAATTTGCAAACAACTACTAAAACATTTCTTAATGGTTTACCAGGTGAACAAAAAGAACAAAAACGGAACAAAGAAAAGGGAAGCAGCTTGTAACTTGTTCCCAGGGACACTCATCATTTTTTTAAAGTTTCTTTTTGTTTATTTTGAGAGAGTGAGAGAACGCACGCAAGCGGGGGAAGGGCAGAGAGCTAGGGAGTCAGGGTTCTGCACTGACAGCACAGAGCCCAATGAGGGGCTCAGACTCACGAACCACATATTCCTATTCACGACCTGAGCCGGAATCAGGGGTCAGATGCTAAACTGACTGAGCCCGCAAGGCGCCCCTAAGACACTTACTTTTAGAACCCAAAGCCAAAGAAGTGTGGCTGCCCTGAAGTCATCAGGTTACGAGGAAGCCAGCACCACAGAGCGACGTGGAGGCTCTAAATAATTGCCCCTGGTGACAGCCCTGTTAGGGTACCAGTGGACAGGAGCATGGGCTGTCAGACACAGGAGTGAAGAAGCTTTCAGGTCCCAGCCTCCAGCCAAACATTCAGCCCACAGCTGTGTGTCCTTCCGGCTGAGGCCCCAATGCTGTGGAGCAGAGAGATAAGCCACCCCTGCTGTCCCCTGACTACTCCTGACTCTGAAGTCGAGATCACACAGAACTGTTGTTTTTGTTACACGGCGAGAGGCATTTGAACTCTGACTGAAATAGCCACCGTGCCACACCCTTCCCTTTACCTAGCTTTATCTTCTCCCTGGCACTAATTCATGAGCTGACATTATGTTATTTACCAATTTTTGTTGTTTCACTCCGTAGAGCAGGGTCTTTTGTGTCTTGCTCCCATATCACATCACCCAGAAAAATACCCAATACACAGTAGACACATAATATGTATTTGTTGAACAAACAAATCAGTGGATTACTGTGGAACCCTCAGCATGGGGAGGTCACTGGTTGGGACTTGCTTTGGCATGAGTTCCAAAATGTGGCTACTGTCATTTCACTTACTTTCCCTATAACAAGAAAGCACGAAAATTCACAACACTACATATGTGAATTATCACTGTGTCTGTTTCGAAGGGAAATTCAAGGTAGTTCATGAAATGTCATCCAATTACTTGATTTTAATAAGTGAATCAAAACAGGCATAATCAAAAACTAAAATGTATCTGGACAAAAAATAAAAATCGACTTACTCTGTGGAAGTTAGTACCTTTGTGCTCATAAAGTTTATAAAATTTAATTTCTACATATTCTCACTCTGTCATACCACATTGAACCAGTGAGAGCAAAAGAGATGTGATTGCTATTGCTGGAATTTAAGAAACAAAACAAACAAGCCAAGGAAAAATTTAAAAAGAGGCAATCCAAGAAATAGACCCTAACTGTAGAAGACAAACCGGTGGCTGCCAGAGGGGAGGCTGGGGGGGCGGGGCGGGGGGGGTGAAATAGGCGACGGGATTAAGGAAGGCACCTGTCCTGATGAGGCCAGTGTTTCGTCACTGTTTTGTACACCTGAAACTAACACTACACCGTACATTAACAACACTGGAATTACAATTATAAAACAGCAGTAAGTACTGCAATGGTTTAACGCTGAGCGGTCTGCCCTACAAACCACTCTTACCCCCCTCTGAACGGGGCGGCGCCTACCTCTGGTGCCAGGTACTCTGGTGTACCACAGAATGTCTTCATGGTGGCCGCATCTGTGATCCCTTCTTTGCAAAGTCCGAAATCTGTAATTTTTATGTGGCCATCTTTATCCAGCATCAGATTCTCCAACTGTGTAGTAAGAAAAACGACATAATTTGTTTTCTATTTTTCAAAAACAGGAAAACACAGTTTTGAAAAATGACTGAATGCTGAGTAAGATATTTTGGAAAAAGGACGTAGCTGTAGTTAATAGAACTTTCAGAGCTTACAAACCCCACAGCTTCCTAACTCGTGGAGAAAGAAACAGGTTTTATCAAATACTTCATTGGGATAAAATTGGTGATTAAAAAGCATTTTTTTTTAATGTTTATTCATTTTTTGAGAGACAGAAACAGAGCATGAGCAGGCAAGGGGCAGAGAGGAGACACAGAATCCGAAGCAGGCTCCAGGCTCTGAGCTGTCAGCACAGAGCCCGACGTGGGGCTAGAACCCACAAACTGCAGGATCATGACCTGAGCCGAAGTCAGATGCTTAACCGACTGAGCCACCCAGGCGCCCCAAAATTAGTGATTTTTAAAACAATGGGAGTAAGAGCCATTATTGTGTAATTCCTGAGAACTAACACCTAAATAACTTCTCAAAGCAAACATCAGTTCTTAATCCTTTTTTTTTCGGTCCTTAAATTGTGATCTAAACAATCCCAAAGAAATGAGCACCTTCTTCTAGATCTATACAGATGGTTTTCAACAATTTCTCTCAGGAATCTATTGCTATTATAAAATATTCACTTACAGAAATGTTTTTTGGTGGTTGTTGTAAATCAAACCTAAATCTTATTTTGTAAGGTAAGGCAATATCCTCTTTTGAAGGTCTTTGTAATAAAGAAATACCAACCCTTTTAAACATAAAAAGAAAAAGAATATCAAAGTCAAACATTCAACAGTTAATGAAAATATAATGCAAATACTATAAAACTGGAATCTCTTTGAACCCACTAAATCCAAAACACCAAAGAGAATCTCAAAGATTTAACCAAGTACCAAGACCATTTGTCTCAAGCACAAATTATAAAATGTAAGGGGAAGGAGTTTGTGCAAAGTCAACGCACTTAAAACTAGGAACCATAGCTGATCTTCTCCCGACTTGAGCCTAACCTTATGACTGTCATCACACAAATACATGTGAGTTCTGAGCTGTGATCCTAGGGAGTCACACAAACAGGCTGCCACCCCTGCTCAGTCATCTAGACAGAATCTAAAGGCACGGGTAAGAAATATACACACAAAGAAACACACGCGGAAGAGGTATTAGCAGGATAAATGACAATTCTCTCACTTCAGAAGCACTTCATCTCCTGCACGTGAGGACATGACAGTGCTTACCTCAGCCCAGAAGTCAAGATCAACTTCAAAACAGAACTCCATATAAGAATATGAACAGATCTCAATCACATAAAATGTGACATTATAATTTGTCATATTTTCCAAAGGCTTATAAACAAGAAACCAAAGACAGTTAAGTAAGTTACGCTCACAAAGGAGAGATCCGAACAGACCTCAGTCCTTGGGTAGAGGCCCAGATGCTCCCCCAGCTGAGCTGAATGCTCCGAACCTGGTTCATGTACTGCACTGACTGCAGAGAAGGGCATCTTTCACTGGTCTACAGAAAGGTGAACAAACACTATATTGTTGAACCTTTCATTTTATTTTAAGTTTGAGAGATGTGTGCACACACATGCAAGAGGGGGACAGGCAGAGAGAGAGAAAGAGAATCCCAAGTAGGCCCCGTGTTGTTAGCACAGAACCCAATGCGGGGCTTGATCTCACAAACCATGAGATCAAGAATCAGAGATTCAATGGACTAAGCCACTCAGGCACCCCAAGACAAAACCAAGTCAAGTCCTTAAAGGTCTTTTAAAAATATTTAAAAATCTCTTTTATTAATATACTACATAAAAATTCTTATAAAAACTTCAAATAATACATAACAATATTGAGGAGAATGTGAACGTGCTATCTACTCCATTACTTTCCTGTTCCTCTGTGTTGGGAGCGTATTATGTTATTCCTCTTAAAATTTTTTTTAATGTTTGTTTATTTTTGAGAGAGAGAGGAAGGGAGGGAGGGAGAGAGGGAGGGAGAGGGAGAGGCAGAAAGAAAGGGAGACATAGAATCCGAAGCAGCTCCAGGCTCTGAGCCATAAGCACAGAGCTGGGCTCACACCCATGAAGCATGAGATCATGACTTGAGCTGAAGTTGGACACTTAACCAACTGAGCCACCCAGGCGCCCCTACATCAATCCTCTTCATATACTTTATGTGCAACGGGAAGTACTCATGGAAACATGATACCATGCACTATTTCTCCACATTCTGACAAGGCTATTTGGGAGTGGATGGACACAGAAGAAAATACATAAACGATATTTTTTAATACCAAGAAGTATACATATTTTTAAAAATCCCGATTTACACCTAATTCTCTAGGCTCATATCTCAGCTCTAAGATGCCAGGGGTTGAGGGACAGGGAATGACCGGAGAGGCAGGCCAGGGCTGGAGTGAGGAGCAGGCTGAACATGACCAAGCCTCCCAGTCGGCCCACAACTAAGGGCTTTTCTCGAGACACAGGACTTAGAAGTTGTGTAACTGGGTAAGTCTGGGGCAAACCAGGCAGTGGGTCATCCTACTTATTTTACAAATTAGCTTCGTAAAAAGCCATTACAAGACTATAGTAAGAAAAAAGGGGTCCGTGTGAGAGATGGGGAGAGGGTCACAGAGATGGGTGGAGGCAGCGTACTGCATGGGAGGCAGCAGAGAGCAAAGTGGGTCAGATAACAGAGTCAAGTCAGAGAACAGGCAGTGAATCCAACGGAGTCAAGTCAGAGAACAGGCTGTGAATCCAAGCTTTCCCCTTACTCACTGTGTGACCCTGGGCCTGCTATTGATTTATGTGTCCCTCAAATTCCTCTATGAACCAGAGGTAAATAATGGTAACAGCCAATGAGGTTCCTCTGAGAATTAGAGATACTGAATGCAGAACTTAACACACTGTAAACATTCAATAAATGGATTGATCATTTATTACCTGTGGAGAGTTTAATGGCTAAATTACAAGTCATCAAAATGGCGTGTGCTTTTCGGGATGATGCAGGAAAGTTCAGGAACGGAACCCAATAAAACACCTGGGTCAGCTCAGTGACTTCGTTAAAAACACTTTCAATACTCAATAATTTCTTTTGCATAAAGCAACAAAAGATACATGCTTTATAATATTTGAGCCTGTTTTTCAGTTGTATCAACAACAGATATATCACCTTCCAGAAATGATATCCCCAAACCTACTCTTGTATAAACATAGATCAGGGGTAACTATCCAGTCTTGTTTAAAAAAACAATAATAATTTGGCACAGAAGCATCACAAAGTCTCTGCAAAATGTTAAGAACCATCAGTGTTGTGATTCACAAACATGAAGGAGGCAGAGAAAACCTGAAAGTTTTCAGAGGGGACAGATAGCTCAGATATAATGAAAAAAACCTGCAAACCACTTCCCCCATGTATTTAACACTGAAGGGGGTTTAGTCACACCTTCTGTGTAAAGGAGAAAGAAAAAATTTACAAATGTTCTCTCTTTGGTTCTCTCTCCCCAAGGCTGTCCTTTCGGTTAGCCAGAAAGTGCGATTCGCAGCACTACTGGCTGAATGCGCAGATACTCTCCACTTGTAACCTTCAGATCCACCCGTTTTTACCTCCCCTCGGCCCTGGTTTCCAGGACGGGAGCAGGCACTGCATCTACGCGCCATGGATGCATCCACTGGTAAAAGTAACGACGTTGTCTAGTAAGAGGCTTGACATAAAAGATTATATATTAAAAATGTGGGTAATGCTTACTATTTGCCCAGTTAGGGAGGGCTGTTACCTAACAGTTCATGCTTTCGGGAAGGGAAAAAAATATTAGATGTGTACCTCACAGAGTCCCATACAGAAAGGCAACATTCGTACCCAGCAGAAGCGGACAGCCATTACCTGCCGGAGGGTCTTGATTCAGCATACATACAGAAAAATATGGTCGACTTTGAAATCTTTTCTCTCTTGTGCTTTGTGGACAAGAAGTCACAGTAATAAAGTACTATGTTCCTTTTCATTCTTGCTGGCGCGTGGCCTAACATTAAATGCTAAAGAGCCTCGCTGTCTTTAATACAGTGTTTCCTAACACTTCACAGTACAATAAAACATGAAATTTGCAGGGCGTACCAGGATCCGCGGAGGCTCCTTGAACCACCCTGCGGGCCGAAGGCATCCACAGCCTGGGTGCAGCTGTAAACCGATTTGTGGTGCACAGGCTGCGAAGCTCTACTCTACACCAAGCTGGCGAAGTGTTTTATGCTTCCCAATACAATATTCTAGTATAGATACACATTCTAATGTCTAGCTATCATACATATATCTTAGGTACATTTTACTTAAATAGCTGACACTGTAATTAAACAAAGGAATGAAAACAACCCTTCCCAAGGGTCTGATGGCTGCTGGAGCAGAACTGACGGTCCCCTCGCTCACCCCCCACCCCCACTCCCGCTGTGCTGCAGCTACATCAGACTCTGCATCTGCTACCAAGACAGCTCAGGCCCAGGAAGGGAGTACGGAATTCATCCTCCGCACACTACATACTCAGGTTCAGGGCTATCAAACTGCCAAAATGTCATACCAGTTCACCTGCAGGAACTGACCATGAAGTTAAGAGAGCATGCTGAAATACTGAAGGGAACACGTCTCACTTTGAACCTGCCCAAGCTAGAAAGAGATTCATAGTACAACTACAGAGAGCTCACTCAGGCGGCCAGGCCACTTCGGGACACCACACACAGGGGCACCTGGGGGCTCAGTCAGTTAAGCGTCCAACTTCGGCTTAGGTCATGATCTCAAGGTTGAGTTGGAGCCCGTGCTTGGGATCTCTCTCCCTGCCCCTCCCCACTTGCACTCTCTCCCTCTCAAAATAAATGAATAAACTTTGGGGGGAATAAAACCCTGACTACATATAAGGAACACAGCCCAGTAGTGTAATTTAATCTTAGAGGATGAAGAGGTTCTTAATAGCAGGGGCTTGAAGTTTTTATAGAAGAGGGAATCCACAGAGACTGGTTAGAAGTGGGAGCTGGAGGCTGAGTCCTGAGACAGCAGGTAATAAAGCCAGCAAGCTGCTCTCTCCCAGACTGCAGGATTATGGGGCTGAGCACCAGGGGCTGATGAAGACTGGGGTGTGGGTGGGAGGGGGCAAAGCTGTGGGAAGACTCTGAGACCATTCCTCTGTGTCAGCACCGAGCCTCTGAAGTTATCTAAATATGGGGCACCTGAGTGGCTCAGCTGGTTAAGCATCAAGACTCTTGATTTTGGCTTAGGTCATGATCTCATGGTTCATAAGTTCGAGGATCCTGTATGGGGCTCTGTGCTGACAGTGCAGAGCCTGCTTGGGATTCTCTCTCTCCCCCTCCCTCTACCCCTCCCCTGTCTGCACTCGCACATGCACCCTCTCACACATGCATGCGCTCTCTCTCAAAACAAATACATAAGCTTAAAAAGAAAAAGATTATCTAAATCTATTTGTGGGTTTCTCATATTAATAATGTAGATGATTAAATTAACCATTAAACTCTAACTGGGTAGAAAACAAGATGACATTAACCACCAACAGAATACAATAGCAATGTATGTACTATTTTCTACCTCTTGCCCTGTTACAAACTCTTGGAGAAATTCTTAATGAATTTCAGTATCATTATATGCACCTTTGCATACACATATGTCCCTATTCAGCCCATTCTGTACTTGGATGGCATGGTCTTTGAAAAGAAACCTTAAACTTGCAAAATAAGAACTAGACAGAAAAGAAGTTTTTAATATAATCTGCACTACTGATGAAATCTTAGAAGAGATTTCTTCAAATTTTTAGGTGATCATGAAGCTATACAGTTTTTCCTAAGTAACCACAAGGAATCTGGGTCCGTAATAAAACAAAATTTTGTATAATGACATATATTGATAAACAGCAAACTTACTTTTGAGCATGTAACAAGGGCTACAGTAACTTACTGTTGCTATGAACACCAACTTCTTAGGAACTATGGACTGATAAAATATCTTACATTAACTTGCACGTGAAGTAAAGCTTTCCTTCTTGTGATAAATGAGGCATCAGCAAATAGGTACTGATTTATTTGAGAGGCACAGCTATGAGAGGCATCGCAAATGGATTTGCATCTTAGTAAACATAAGGTCATTAGTAAGGAGATGATCAAGACAAATCTGAGACTGGTAAAGTGGGCACCTAAATCAGTTTTGGATGATGCTGTTCTTTAACATATCTGCTGTAAATGTACTTAGAGCATCTACTCTCTTATCTTCCATGGCATTATTTGAATTTTAGATTTACAAACATCTTCCAGAGTTAATCCAATGTGTTCCCTCCCCAGCGTAGATTTCATTTAGACTCTGGAGAGACAGAGGGTGTAAGAGGTAGAACACTGGGCCTGGAGCTAAGATTCATGCTATCATCTTGACTTTCAGTAAGTCACCTGCTAGGCGTCCAGGCTTCAGTGACCTCATCTGTCACATATGGACCAACTCAAAGTACTGATGATCCCACGTATAGGGGCTCCTGGATTATGGGTACACGTGACCCTCATATACATTTGAATGCATTTGAACATTACAGGTACTCTTTTTGGTGTATATTCGTGTATATATTCTGTCCTATGTTATATATGTACTTAGACCTTGAGGCTAATACTATATTAAAAAAATAAACTTAAGAGCAGAGACCACCTAATAGTCTAGTGAAGTTAGTGGTCTATGCATACTTGGACTGGTATTCATACATATGGCCATGGAATAATTTTGATCTAGTTCCAACATCAGAAAGGATAGGGAAATGGAAACTCATATTAAATGCAGTTTAATACCAGTATGTTGGCTCATTTAATAATGATTAGCAGAGAATATGGACCAAGACCATCCCAATTATAACATTCCTTAGTCAATGCTGCCAATCAAATGGACATTCTTTCCCTTCCTCCTTTAGGTTAATAGTTCTATCTTCCAGCTTTAAGCATTCTGAATGTTACTGAGTACTTCCAGATTATGCTGATTTCCTTAAATCGAGGAAACCCCCTGTTCTCCCTACAACTAGGATCCATAAAATATAACACTTTTTGAGGAGGGAGAGCAGACTCAGAGAAGTGCGAACTATTTCTAAGTCTATTTGGAAATGCCATGTAATTTAAAAGTTTTGTCACTCCATATAACTAATTTCTTTAAAAACATATTAAGATTAGGGTAAGGGGCATTAAGGAGTCTACTCTTGAAATCATTGTTGTACAATATGCTAACTAACTTGGATGTCAATAAATATTTTTTAATAAATAATGAAATTAAATTAAAAAAATCAGGATTCAAGACATGTAAACATTAACAGATTATTTGGCTATGCAGACATCAGATACAGAGCATTAATTCCATCACATTCCTTGCCGTGAAAAACTTCAGGCTAAATACAATCACACCATTGACCTGTATTCACCTCTGGTACATTTGGCACTTGCATAGCAGCTCACCCCTGACCTACATGTTTTACAGCTGCTCAGTTCATTTTTCGTAAATACAGTATTTATGGCTTCTTTTAAACTTTAATGCAGAATATGTTATACAAATATACATACTAAATTTCATGATCAGCATGCAGAATGATACTTTGTGAGATGGTTATACCTTACAATGAGGTCATTCACAGCATAAAGGTCATGACTAAAAACATCTTCAAAGGTAAGCATTTAAGTGGGTGGTGTAGGAATCACAGTGTTGAAAAGGAGTGGCTCGGGAGTGAGGCTCAGTTGTGATTTCTTTTACATTATTCAAGATCTATACCTCGTTTCATACAGACAGATTTCGCAAACGACTCCATTAACTTCTATTTCTACAAATCAAATCACACCTTAAATGGGCTAGTATTTAATAAATTAAGCAATTCTGCATCAAATTTGAATAAGTCTCTATGATTTACTTTTCATGAAAGCAAGACGGTGGCATTTGCAGTGTGTTCAAAACATATCATGGGATACACTTCCTTAACGTGGCCAGTCCATCAAAACAATGTCACATGAGAACTACTACTACCTTTCATGAGCTACTCCACGTCTCCGCAAACTATGGCCTGGGAGTGAAATCTGGCTGACTGCCCATTCTTGTGAACGCAGTTTCACCAGAACATGGCCGGCCTCGCTCCTGTGCCTACTGCCCATAGGACCAGAGCGGGGCGGGGCGGCTGCAGAGCGACTCTGGGCAGCAAAGCCTGAAACAGGTATGTCCACTCTTTATAGAAAGGATGCTAACCCCGGAGTGTTCCGAGGGCCTCGTCAGAAAGGAACTCAGAGAACTGAAGTCACTATTGCCCGTAAAACAATGTAGTGTTTTTGAAAATGGAAACCAAGCAAACTCATAAAAGGCTGTATTAAAAGGCTTCAGGGATTTAAAGTCACCGCAAAGTTACTACCAAAATCAAAGTAAGTATTCCCACCCCCCATAAACAGCATCATTATCATACAAGTTTCATCCATCCATCTTAGGACGGTAAGACTGTAACAATGATACTTTAGAACTTCCCTGGCAAAGGCACTTGATTCTTAATCAGATGTTTAACATTACTCACAAAGATCCAGAAAAACGAAACAATTATTGGCAGGTCATAGCTGACCAAAGCCATGAAACAGACACTTGAAACCTCGGACAGAAAGGAACTACGTACGTATCAGCGAATGGAATTCCTGTCAAATAAAATAAACGACATTCTTAAATAGAGTGCTTTTTTTTTTTTAAATTTTGCCAACGAAACCTGCTTTTCTCCAAACTGTATAACTTCATAATTACTTTGTGTTTGTCCCTATAGTCTCTGCAAAAACAAATTTTGATTACTTTTTTTTTTTTTTTTTTTACCTTGAGATCACGGTACACAATCTTTCCGGAATGTAGATAGTCCAAGGCAGAGACAATTTCTGCACCATAGAAACGTGTGCGGTCCTCGGAGAACACCCGCTCTCTCGACAAATGGAAAAACAGCTGCAGGGTAAACAGCAGGGACAGGATTGTAATAATTACTGATTTAGTGGGGGAAATTAACACAAACATAAAACACCCCTCATCACCATATTGTGATGATAGATAGTGTGCTCTCAGTGGACGCGGAGCACTCTTACACAGCAGCTGGCTTATCTTCTCCAGGTTTCCGAGGGGAGACTGCGAGCTGTTAAATCAGCGTTTTAATCAATATACCAATCTTGTTTAAGGCATTCTGCTTGCTACCCATTTAACCTTCAGTTACCAGAGGAAAAACGTACGCATCATCAGACTGCATTTCCCCTCACGGTCCTGTTGCTTCACTCTTTCAAGGATTAGGTAGCGAGATATTATTAAAATACATGAACACAGCAGAGGTAATATTTCTACTTGGGTATTTGATTTGTATTTGATTTCAAAGGAAGGCCTGCTGATTCGCTAAAATGGATCGATGTGAACTTGCTTTCTTCTACCCTGCTCTTGGTTCATGAGATCCCTGGAAATGTTTTCGAAGTTTGAATCAATGTTTTCTACAATGACAAACCATAAGGCTTCAAGTTTTTATTTCAGTAGTGACCAAAGGGGACTGAGGAGCTCCCATCAGTCCCCTTGCAGTGTTATTTCAATAATAACTACACCACCAACCTCTCCTCATATAATCGCTTAAAACGATAAGCCCATCCCCTTCCTGTGAATCAGCTACAGGATTAACGGGTGTCCCCAGGTGCTCACTGTGGCCACACACTTGGCTGTCCATTTACACCAGCTCCTTATTTACGAAACTGCCCATCTCATCTCTCAGTTCAACACTGCATATGAGGAAGGAGCAGGTTCTGGGCACTATGACTTGACTCTTCATGTACTATTTCGCTGTATTAAGAAATCCGCCAAGAACAATGCGGGTTTGTTAATAGCACTGAGAACACTGCTAGGTATCACAGTAAGTACTCAGTACAGGTCTGTGATGAGAGAAATGAGCCAGTCAGTCAGTGTGCCCGTGACTATGGTTCAGGAATTAACTACACCTTCACAGGGATTATGGACCTGGTGCTCCAACAAATGTATAACAATTATGGTTAACCAAGATTCGTTCCTCACACAGCAAACCTTAATTTAAACTACATAAAAGAGATTCCCTACAATTTTTTCCCCTTCTTCCTTCTCCACCTCCACTGAAGAGTCTATCACTGTTTTAAGATAAATTTTATGTGCTGTCCACTGTCACAGTGAAGAGCAGAAGATAATATGATGTAACAACTGCCAAAAAAGACTGACTTAAATCAGTTATAGTAAAACTAAAATATTTGGCACATTGTCTCTAAACTCTAATGCTATCTTGTCACATTTTATCAAATCTAAAATGCTCTTGATTGGAACTCCATCACCACTTTAAACAGCAAGAAACAAAAAGCTGGGGCGCCTGGGTGGCTCAGTGGGTTAAGTGTCCAACTCTTAGTTTCGGCTCAGGTCATGATCTCACAGCTCGCGGGATCAAGCCCCACGTCGAGGTTTACATTGGGCTTCGTGCTGACAGTGCAGAGCCTGCTTGGAGTCTCTCTCTCCCTCTTTCCATACCCTTCCCTGGCTAGCACAAGGGCGGTCTCTCTCTCTCTCTCTCTCTCAATAAATAAACTAAAAAACAAAAAACAAAAAAGCGGTCTATTAAAAATATAATAAACTCTCAAATATAAAAGTCAATATAGAAGGCATTCTGACTACAGAAATGTTAAGTATGTCTTACAAGTGATCAAATATAGTATGCCAAAAATAAAACCACTGCATACAATTACGCAGGGATATTTCTCAAAATTCACTCACTTATACAGGCAGATATATATTATTAATGCATAACTATTCAAATCGGGACAAGAGGCAAAAAGAAGTTCCCATCATCAGTAAAGGCCTTCTGAAAACTTTCCAGGCCAAATAACTTCTGTTGTCCTGTATACAAAATACTGGGATGAAGGAACCCCTGTGATCTCTATGTAGATTTCTGACCATCTCCTAATGGGATGAAAATACTGTCTAGATTTCTAAATTTTCTTCAAACAAAGTCAAGTCTCCCTACACAAAAGATAAAGACCCTCCCTAAATCAATATAATACGTGTAATCTTTCTACAGCTTCGCTTAGACCATATTCTTCAGTTTGTCGCCCAGCCAATTTCTATAAAAATATCAGCTAAAAAAAAAAAATGATACTTAAGGAGAAGACTCTATTTCTCAATCTGCTGTCCTCTGATGTATGCCCTTGTTACCTTATGGAACTCATTCTTGCTATGATAACCCAGAATCTCTTAATTGCCAAATCCAATGATCTATTTATAGTCCGTGTGTCTTCCTGTTCTGGAACTGAGGACATCAGCTATTGGCGCCCTTCTTGGGCGTGTCTCTTGCCGTTGGTAATACAGCTTTCTCCTGATTTTCTAGCTTACTCTCTGGATATTTCTTCTCAGTTTCTACCTTGGCTTTAAACCAACTTTCCACTTAGTGAGCATTAATTATTCTCAAGTCACTGTGTTGGGCACTAGGAAAGGGGAAAAGATAGCACAGAGATATAGAGAAATCCTATGAAAAAAATTAAAAGACTAAGACACAAGGAAAAAAGAGAAAAGGACACAGACAATTAAAATGAGAGGAATACAAATGAACACAGCTGATGAAAACATGCCATGTTATAATAATCAATAAAGTGGAGATAAACACGTAAATGAGGCAATTTAGCATATCCAGAAATAGCACCATCAAGGAAAGTATTGTGAGGTATCTTCACATGCTCGTGGCTGGGATGTAAGCAGATAGCAACTCTTCACGGGGCAACTGGCAATAGATACTATAATTTTTAAAGCATCACAGTTTCTCTTCTAGAAATTTCCTTTTAAAAAAAAGAAAATGTGTAAGTTTTCCACATTAAGGATATTCCCTGTAGCAGTGTACACAGGACAAAAGTGTGAAAATAGCCTCCTATCATGCTGAAAAATATCAGATTTCTCATCTAATTCCCTATCAAAACAAACTTCTGATATAACTAATAGTTACACATAAAATATTAAACTAATAATTAAAAAACTAGAAAATTAGAATAAAAAATCCATGGGACAGCCTTACCCTCTTGCCCTACACAACTAGGCAGAAACACATAACACAAGGAAATGACAACTAAGAAAAATATGTAACAGGATTCTTTTTAAATATTGGACAAGAGGCAGCATGGGACCAAGACCCTTCCGAAAACAGAAACAAATAGTGAGTCCTAAAGCCACCCGCCTCCTGTCTGAGGGCACTGCATGGAACGTCAGTGGCAGGAAGCATGACTCAAGGTCTCACCACTGGAGAGTGAGAGCAGATTCTGAGGAGGGTGAGGTAAATGGCATTTGCTAAACAGAACACCAGTGAGCAAGAAGCTACCCCAAATCCACATCGTTCAGTATGCCACGGAGTAGTGAGCAATGTGTGTGTGAGGCTAAACTCTAGACAAACCAGCAGAGAAGGAATGGAGACCTGTGTGTCAAATAATTGCCAGAGCTCACTCAGAGCTGAGAGACATTCAACTTCAAATCAGCCGAAACAGTGTCCTTACCGAACAGCCAGGCATTCAGTGGGTATTTTGAAAAAATCAAAGCAGAAGTTAAACCTACATTATTATCAAGGCTAACAAATATGAAGAAGACAACAAAACCCAGACATTCGTGTAAAATTCAATGATCTAGTATGCAATCAGTAATTAGTAAGACATAAGGAGAGGAGGGAAATAGGGCCCATAACCAAGAGAAGAATCAGTCATTAGACACAGACCTTAAAAATAGCAGAGAGGATGGAATCAATAGACTGGCTTTAAAACAGTACATAAGATAAGGGAAAATAGAAATAGAAATGGGACTTCTGGAGAGAAAGCATACAATATCTGAAAATTTTCAATAGATGGGATTAACAACAAATTAGACACTGCAAGAGAAGAAAAGCAATATAAAACTACAGTAAAAGAAATGATATAAATTGTAACTAAAAAAAAAAAAAATAGCTTCAGTGACCAGATAACAGCATCAAGGAGGCTAACATATATGTTAACAGCAGTTCCTGAGAAAGGGAGGGAGACATTTGCAAAATAATGCCCCAAATTCTCCAAACTTGGATAAAAATGACAAATGCATACATCTGCATAGCTCAACGAAACCCAACATGATGAAAACTCACAAACACGCATGAACTACTGAAAGATCAAAAGTCAGAGCAAATTCAAATCGCTGAAAAAGTGGTGATAGAAAATCTTTTAAAAATTCTGAGAGTAGGGGCACCTGGGTGGCTTAGTCGGTTGAGCGTCCGACTTTCGCTTAGGTCATGATCTAAGGTTCGTGGGTTCGAGCTCCGCGTCGGGCTCTGTACTGACTGCCAGCTCAGAGCCTGGAGCCTGTTTCAGCCTGTGACTCTCTCTCTCTCTCTCTGACCCTCCCTGCTCACGCTCTCTCTCTCTCTCTCTCCTAAAAAAATACATAAAACATTAAAAAAAAAAAAATTCTGAGAGTGGAGGGGCGCCTGCATGGCTCGGTTGGTTAAGCGTCCGACTTCGTCTCAGGTCATGATCTTGCAGTATGCTGAGTTTGAGCCCCGCGTCGGGCTCTGTGCTGACAGCTCAGAGCCTGGAGCCTGCTTTGGATTCTGTAATCCTTTCCTACTCATGCTCTCTCTCTCAGAAGTAAATAAACATTAAAAAATTTATTTTTAAATTGTGAGGGTGGAGAAACATTACATACAGAAGAACAAATAGGAGAATAACCCTAGATTTTTCAGAGGCTACAGAAGGAAAAAAGGCAATGGAGCAGTATGGCCAAGTGGTTAAATGGAAAACAAAAAGGCATCTTAAAATTCAGTACCCAGTGGGAAAATCCATATAGGAGGGAGCAGCAGACGTGAGAAAAAGGCTAAGGCCAGGGAAAGAGACCCTGGAAAAGATCAGTTGGAACGGTCATAGGCTCACAGAGCCCAAAGTACTTTGCATCCTTGCCAGGCAGGATGGAAAGGCCTTCTAAGAAACACAGCACCCAGGATGGTCCGTGAGGTTCCTGTCTGTGTAGCGCAGCAATACCAGTGTCACGGCAAAGGCTAGCATGGCCAGTCTAAGCTTCAGAGCAGGCCTGGAAAAGATCACCATTTATGAGTAAGAACAACATCATCCAATTTTTATCAGGCACAAAAAGAACCAGGAAAATATAACCCATTACTAGGAGAAAAATGTGTCACTCAGAAAGCAACACAAATGACAGAGATGGAAGAATACTATGATACAAGAGCTATTACAATATGGTCTACAAGTTCAAAAGGCAGAGAGAGAAGCATAAGGAAATAAATGAGAGATAGGAAAAGTTCCAGATTAAACTTCAAGAGATGAAATCTCAGATGTCCTAGGTGAAAACCAAAAAACAGCTTTAATTAACGGCATGTTAGACACTGGAGAAAAAAATGTAACAGACTTGAAGTCACAGGAAACAAATCTAAAGTTAAAGACAGAAAAAAATAATGAAAAAGATCAACAGAGCATTGATAAACTGTGGCACGATATCCTGCAGTCTAACAAACGTATAAGTGCACTCTGAGGCTCAGACAAGAGAAATGAACGAACAGAAAAAAATACTTGAATAATTTCCAAAAAGTTTTCAAATCTGATGAAAACCATAAGCCCGCAGATTCACAAAGACTCAAAAGAAAACCCAACTGAAAGAAATGTGAAGAGGGGCCCCTGGGTGGCTCAGATGATTAAACATCTGACTCCTGATTTCGGCTCAGGTCATGATCTCATTGTTTGTGGAGTTCAACCCCCACGTTGGGATCTGTGCTGAGAGTGCAGAGCCTGACTGGGATTCTGTCTCTCCCTCTCTGTGTGCCTCTCCTCTGCTCGTGCTCTCTTTTTTTCTGAAAATATGTAAACAAACAAAAGAAATGTGAAGAAAATCCTACAAGACACATAATATTTAGAAAGCTGAAAGCATGTGATAAAAGAAAAGCTTAATAGGACAGGGGGTGGTGGTAAAGGGACACATTAAGGGACACCTGGGTGACTCAGTCAGTTGAGCATCCAACTTCCAATCAGGTCATGATCTCACAGTTCATGAGTTCGAGCCCCACGTCAGGCTCGGACAGCTCAGAGCCTGGAGCCTTGAGACTCTGTGTCTCCCTCTCTCTCTGTCCCTTGCCCACTTGTACTTTGTCTCTCTCTCTCTCTCTCTCTCTCTCAAAAATAAATAAACATTAAAAAAATTTTAATTAAAAAAAAATAAGACATGTTAAGCACAGGGACCAAAGAACGAGTGAATACTCCTTGTCAGAAATTGTGCAAACCAGGAGAAAGTGGAGAGCCATCTTGATAGTAAATAAATACAGAACAAGCAAACTAGAATTTTACAGACAGCTAAAGTATCTTTCAAAAAATGACAGCAAAATAAAGCCTTTTGGGGACATGCAAAAGGTTAAAGAAATCAGCCCCAGAAACACTACACTATAAATATTCAAAGTAATGCTTCCGGCTAAAGTAAAATGGTACCAGATGAAATACTGTATCTACATAAGGTAAAGAAGAGACTATAAATCATAACTTTGTGGATAAATATATATTGATTTTTCTTGTGTTTTTAATCTCTTTAAAAGACTGCTGGTTTAAAACAAAAATAAAATGCATAGTGGCACTTATAGCATATCTAAAGGTAAAATGTATTAATAGTAGCATAAAAGGTTGAAGGGGGAAAATGAAGGTCTACAGGTCAAAGGGTCTTATGATATGTGAAATGGTACAATCTAACTTGAACATGATATGGGGTAAGTTAAGCATGAGTCTGTATTTAAAACCCAAACCCCCCAAAACTGCAGTTCCCCAAAATTTGCAAATAAAATATTAGTGAATGCTACCAAACTCCTAAGGAAGAGATAATAACAATTTCATGCAAATATCTGCAGAAAATAAGAGGAAGAAATATTTCTCAATACATTACACGAGGCCAGCATCATCTTAATACAAAACCAAAGACATTACATGAAAGGTATCAATATCCCTCATAATCAAAGATGTAAAAAGTTTTCATAAAACTTTACCAAATCATATCTAATAAATGCTGATAATACAACATGACCAGTGATGGTTAATTCCAAAAGTGAAAGACTGGTTTTACATCTGGAATCAATGTAATTCACTATATTAACAGGTTAAAAAAGGGAAAACCATATACTCATTTCAAGCAATGCAGAAGAAACTGCTCAGAAAACTCGATGGGCACTGATACTAAAATATCTTAACAAAGCAGGAACAGGAGAGAACATCTGCAACTTGATAAAAGGCATGTAAAAATGTATAGCTACTATCACACTTAATAATGATGGACTGAATCTCTTTTCCCTGTGAGATTAGGAACAAGGATGTTCACTTCTTTACTTGGCATTGTGCAGGAGTTCCTAGCCAAGTGAAATGAGGCATAGACAGACAGACAAACAAATATATAAATGTCATACAGACTGGAACAGAAGTAAAACTACCTTTATTTACTGGCAGTAAGCCTATCTGTCTACAAAGACATTCCAAAGAAATTTACCAAAAAAATTATAAAACTAATAGTAAGTGAGCTTTGGAAGGCTTTGGGATACAAAGTCAATACACAAAAACTGAACTGTATTATATGCTAGCAACAAACAACTGGTAATGGAAAAAACCAGGAATATGTAAGGGAAAAACTGAAGAAAGTCATGTGAGACCTACACAGTGAAAATTACAAAATGTTTCAATAGAAATTAGATAAGACATAAGTAAACAGATGTACTGAGCGCACTGATCAGAACACTAACATTTTTGACACGTCCATTCTACAGACTCAATGCAAATGCATCCCAGTCCTAGCAGGCTTCTTCTGTAAAGATTAAGAAGCTGATACTAGATTGATACGGAAATGCAAGGGACCTAAAAGGGCCACCACAATTCTGAGAAACAACAGTATTCTTCCTTAATTTTAAGATATACTTTAAAGCTACAATAATCAATTCAGTATGGTATTGGTGTAAAGGAAGCCATATCAACTGATATAACACAGCAGGGAGTCCAGAAACATACAAATACATGCAAATTGATTGTTGACAAAGGTATCAAAGTCATTCAGTGGGGCAAGAGTATAGTACTTCCAACAAAGGATGCTGGAATAATTGGGTTCTATATGGGGGGAAAAAAAAGAAACACCAATCCTTACCTTTCCATACGTATACAAATCAATTCAAAGTAGGTCATAGGTCTAAATGTAGCAGGTCCAATTATAAAAGTTGTAGAAGAAAATATTTATGACTTAGGATAGACAAAGACTTCTTGGAAAGCAGAACAACAACAACAAAAAAAACACTCGAAAAACAGAAAAGACAAGAATTGATAAATTGGGACTTCAAAACTAAAAATAAGTGTTGTCAAAAAAGTGAGATGATGAAAAGACAAGGTAGAGTATGGGGGAAATAATTTTGATATGTGTATTTGGCAAACTAATTGTAACCAGAACATATGAAGAATTCTTTAGAAAGACTGACCCCACCAAGTGTTGTAGAATAACTAGAATTCTCGTTACATTAATATCAGAAATGTCAAATGACACTACTTTTGAAAATAATTTTGGACTTTTTAAAAAAACATAAACATACATTTACTACAAATTCAGCAATGATACTCCTCAGTATTCACCCAAGAAAAGAAAACTTGTGCATGAATGTGCGTATCAGACTTCTTACTAGGAAGTAACTGTAGTCTGTCCAAATGCACACCAAGAGCAGGCATACCTTCATCTAACCAAGCAATACGTCACGATTCAGCAAGAAAAGGAATGAGCTACTTAGAAATGTACAAAAAGGGATAAACTCAAAAACCTTAGGCTAAGGGAAAAAAACACACAGAACAGTATATATTATATGATTCCATTTCAAAGAAACTTTAGGAAAGGAAAATCAAATCTTTAGTGTCAAAAAGTAGGTCAGTGGTTGCCTAAGGGCAGGCATGGGTGCAGGATGGGGTGACAGATGGCAAATCAGAACTTTTTGAGGCAACGGAAATATTCCACCTTTATTATAATGGGGACTCCATGCATATAAATATTTGTAAAGATTCATGCAACGTGTATTTAAAGTGAGTACGTTTTACTGTATGTAGATTATACCCAAAGTTGATTAAGTTATAGAAATAATCTAAATGTCCCAAAATTTGGGAAGGATTTGATAAATCTAAACGAATCAGTAGACAATTAGTATAAATTTTAGAATACTGAATAAAATGGAACATATGTACAGTATAAAAATAGGAAAATATATTAACAGGGTAAGAGCAATTATTGTTAGATGGTGAGATTTCAAGTGGCTTTTGTCTTCTGGTTTTTTACTTGAAAATCACTTGTAATTACCTGTTTGACATTAATTCCCACAAACACTATGTCTTCCTTATACACAGAGACCATCTGTCTTGTTCACATCATATACCAAGTACACAGTGACTAGCTTGTAGCAAGCAGTCAATAAATTTATTTTACAACTGAATCAAAAGAACTACTTTTTTGGCTTTTTGATGTTCGGCAATGGACGAGCAGTTGTTCTAAGACGAAAAAAAACTTCACGAAGCCTTCAAATACGTGTACTCTTAACCCTTGTGACAAATTTAATGCTCTATTAATTTCATTTTCCTGGCAGAAGCACAGGGAAAAGACCATGCAAGTACTCTACAGCTTTGCCTCTTCAGTGCCAAGCCTAATACATAGCACATATTACATGCTCAATAAATATGTAAAGAATAAAGGGAAATTCAAAAATGCTTTCCAAAGAATTATGGAGAAGAAAAGGTTTATACTTTTCAAAATGAAGCATTTTTATCAGAAGCATAAGAAAATCATATAAAATAACTGAATATTCTTGTTTTTGTTAAAAAAAAGTTACTTACCACTCAAGCAAAAAGCTTAGGAAGTTTAGAAATGTAAGCTCCTTCAAGGGAACAATGACATGTCTTTTGGGTGTTGTACTTAGTCATGTTGTTATGAAGATGCTAATGTAGAGGCGCCTGGGTGGCTTAGTCCGTTAAGCGTCCGACTTTCGCTTAAGTCATGATCTAGCGGTTCGTGGGTTCGAGCCCTGTGTCGGGCTCTGTGCTGACTGCCAGCTCAGAGCCTGGAGCCTGTTTCAGTCTGTGACTCCCTCTCTCTCTGACCCTCCCCTGCTCACGCTGTCTCTCTCTCTCTCTCTCTCTCCTAGAAATAAACAAATTTTAAAAAAAAGAAGATGCTAATGTAAACAGATGATCTTAACCTACTAAATAAGACTATTTCTTCATAAAACCCGTAATGTTCTATTTTGAAAATAAATCGCTGTTATAAACAAGAGAAATGTATTCTCATGGCTCTGGTAAGTCCAAGATCAAGGCACTGGCGGATTGGGTATCAGGTGAGAACTTCCTTCCCAGTTCATCATGACTGTCTTTCCGCTAGATCCTCCCACTGTGGAAGGGGCAGCGAGTAAACTCTCTGGAGTCTCTTTTATGAGTACACTAATCCCACTCCTGAGGGTGTCACCCTCACGACTGATCACCCCCAAAGACACATCTCCTAATGTCATCACCTTGGGCTTTAGGTTTCAACACAGGAGTTCTGTGGTGAGGGGGGCACAAACACTCAGTCCATGGCTACTACTACCCCACACAACTACAGCAGTGTTAATTACATCATACAACAAACCCTTGATACGTAGTATTCAAGAACTTCCTTCAAATGGAAGAATACTTCAAGTACAAGTATTCTTACATTTAACAAGCAATTCATAGAATTATCTTCTAGACAGTGTCTACCCTCTTTCACAGGTTAATTCCAGAGTCTGCATTAGTTTTCAAGGAACGTTCTTTCAGAAACAATTGTGATATAGATAAAAGAATAAAAAATGCCATATTTTAAGAACAAAGTTAAATATAAAATTTCTTGAAATACAAATTAAACCTTTACGATGCTACAGAAGAGATGAAAGGGATCTAAGGTCAAAGTTACTGGACACAGCTGGTGGCAGCTGTGTTAGCCATAAATTATCAGTTAAATGCCTCAAGCCCCGCGCCTCTACTTCTTGGCCTCTTCTTAAAAGTATGAAAATGTAAAATGAATTCTGGATCACCAACCAAGTGGTTGATATCTGAAAAAGTAGCCTGTAAACTGGCAATTTAAAAGAATGTTTTTAATGTTTATTTTTGAGAGAGACAGAGTATGAGCGGGGGAGGGGCAGAGACAGACAGAGAATCCAAAGCAGGTTCCAGGCTCTGAGCCATCAGCAGAGCCCGACATGCAGCTTGAACCCACGAACCATGAGATCATTATCTGAGCCAAAGTTGGACGCTTAACCAACTGAGTCACCCATGCGCCCCTGAATGGGTAATTTTTTAAAAAGTAATTCAAGACAAGAAAATTTTCCGGGATTAAAAGTCAACTAATGAAAATACTTAATAATGTGAAAAGTACAAAAAAATGCCTGTTGTGGCTCAGTAAGATGAGTGTCCAACTCTTAATTTCATCTCAGGTCATGATCTCAGGGCTGTGGGATCAAGCCCCATTTTGCACCCCACACTGAGTGTGGAGCTTGCTTGAGATTTTCTTTCTCCCTCTCCATCTCCCTTTTGCCCATGCTCTCTCTGAAACAATTTCTAAAATGTTAATAATTTCCTTTAAAAAATAATTTTAAATTCCCAATCTACTATTACAATTAAGATAATTTATATGAAAACATTTTATTGAAACTATATTAACATGATAAAGAAGAGATTGCTTAGTTCTACTACGTTAAATATTAACATATTCTTCACTTGGAAAGTAAAATATACTTTTAAAAAGGTAAAAGTTCTCAAGGTAATTATTTTAAAATATTTATATTTATTAGGATACAGGTGAACTATCTGGGCTATTTATGAAATATATCTAATACCAATACAATAAAAATAATAAAGATTACCATTTTGAGCACTGAGAGCAGTGCATTCTAACAACAATCATAAAAGCTACATCATGTTATCTCCATACTACAGATGATTAAATATAGTAAGTTGAAGTGATTATTTCCATTTATCACATTAGGCACTACTTTTGAGTGCCTCCACTTGCTGGGCACTGTACCAAGTGACTTACATGCATAATTCTCAAAACGCTCCTTATAAAATAGGTAGCCTCTTATCTGCATCACAGAAATGAGAAAACTAAGGCTTAGAAATGCCATAAAATTCGCGCAGCATCACACAGCTATTAAGTGGAGAGTTGAGTTCAAACTTAGGTCAACTGTCTCTAAGGCACATCATCTATTTATTACACTAAAACTACAGTTTCTATGAACTTGAGACAATCAATGTATAACTCATCCCACTGAGACGAAATTTCACTCGTAAGTCTCCCTCAGAATTGCATGATATGAGCGGCCCGAGAGAAAGAACTGACTGCAGAGCACGGCTCCTCAAGGCGTACAAGGCGAACAGGAGCACAACAGCTCTGTGCTGCAAGGTCAGCGCGCCTGTGGCTGTGGGCTGCAGTGTCCTCTCAAAGCCGCTCTCACCGCAGCCGCTGCGCGTGCAGTGCCCTCACCAGCACCCGTGTCCCCAGCCTTTCTGCTGTCACGTCCCAGTCAAGTGCAACTTCCTCCAGCCAGGAAACTCAATTCATAGCAAGTACGTTCTCCATCATTCTCTCCCGTTGCATCTGTTCGTTGCAATTATAATACATTTGCTGGGTTTATTTTATGACTTTTACTCACCCCAGTGCACCCTAAGACTGGGACACAATAAGCACTCAATAAATATTTCTTTTTTAAAATTTTTTACTGTTCAGAGAGAAAGAGACAGAGTGCAAGCCAAGGAGGGGCAGAGAGAGGGAGACACAGATCTGAAGCAGGCTCCAGGCTCTGAGCTGTGAGCACAGAACGCAATGCAGGGCTTGAACCCACGAACCATGAGATGATGACCTGAGCGAGCCAAAGTCGGATGCTTGACCAACTCAGCCACCCATACACCCCTAAATATTTCTTAATGAATAAACAAATCTTATTTGGAAAACATATACCTTTAAATAGTCCACTGGTCAAAGAAAACATGCCCTGAGAAATTAGTAAATTTAGGAAAAGAAGAAGAGATCTAAAAAAACATGTAAAAACATATATAACATTGAAAATATGCTATAAATATTCGTATGTAAATTTAACATAAAATTGGTTTCTCCATGGAAGTTTATACAGAAATACTTATATCAGAAAAGAAAAAAAATTTTAAATAAATGCTTTAAGTAAGTTTCCACATTAAGAAACAAGGATAAGAAAAGCAAATTAAACCCACAGCAACCAGAAGGAAGGAAATAATAATCAATGGAATAGAAAACCCAAAAATAAGAGAAAAAAATCTGTAAAACCTATGGCTGAAAATGTCAATGAAAACTATTAACCTTTAGGAAGAGTATCAGAAATCAAGAGAGACAGGATCCCCTGCTCCTACAGACACTAATGCACTACAAGGGAACATTAACAACATTAAGCAAATACACTTAAAAAATGAGATAAAAGGAATTCTTGGAAACACATTAACTACCAAAGCTCACTCAAGAAAAAATAAAAAGCATGGAAATACATCCGTGTATTTTATTACATACGTATATATATATATATATATATACGTATGTAATATATATATGTAAGTATACCCATAAAAAATAGATATATCTTATATATGATCCCCCCCTTCCCCAATTCATTGTTAAAAACCTTCCTACAAAGAAAATTCTTGGTCCAAAAATTTCACTGATGAAATCCACCAGAACACAGAAGAGGAAGCAATGCTTCCCAACTCATTTCAAGTGGTCACCATTGTCTGGAGTGCAAACCCAGAGATATCACTTGGGGTAGCGAAAAGGAGAGACATAAACAGTGTTACAAAGGAACAAAGGTTTAAAACTCTTAACAAAATCTTGCAGACGATCCAAAAACACATCAAGAGGGTAATACCATACAACCACATTGAGTTTATCTAAGAAATGCTAAGTTGGTTTAATATTAAAAATGCAAATGACAAAATTCAGGTTATTAGCAGAATAAAGAAGAAAACCATATGGCCATCACAACAGAGAAATCATTTGACAAAATATCACATCCTATAAGGATTTTTTTAAGACGCGCAGCAGAGTAGGAATCAAAAAAATGTCTTTAACTTAGTGAAGGGCATCTATGAAAAACCTACAGCTAACAACATATTTCTTGGTGAAAATGTGAACGCTTTCACTCTAAAATCAGGTATAAGGCAAAAATGCCTGCTGCCACGTGCTGTTTAACACTGCCCTGGAGGTCCTAGATGGGTGATAAGGTAAGAAAAAGAACAAAAATGCATGAGATTAGAAAGAAGTAAAATTGTCTCTATTCTCATGTTATGATCGTCTACACAAAGAATCTCAACATACTTACAAAAAATATTTTTAGCAACTGAATGCAAGAGTCAAGGGTAAGAAGTACCAACTGCATTTGTACATACTATCAACAATTCAAATTTGGAAGGTCAAACCAATCACTTACCATAACATCAAAAACGTAAGACAGTTCAGGATAAATTTAACAAAATATTCAAGACCTGTACGCTAAAAACTATACAATACTGCTGAAAAAAATTAAGGAAAATATAAATAATGGGAAAGATATATCATGTTCATGGATCAGAACACAATAGTACTGGGGCACCTGGGTGGCTCAGTTGGTTAATCGTCCAACTTCAGCTCAGGTCATCAGCTCGCGGTTTGTGACTTCGAGCCCTGTGTCGGGCTCTGTGCTGACAGCTCAGAGCTTGGAGCCTGCTTCAGATTCTGTGTCTCCCTCTCTCTCTGCCCTTCCCCCACTCATGGTCTGTTTGTCTGTCTCTCTCTCTCAAAAATAAACAAACATAAAAAAAAAAAGAACACAGTATTGTTAACACGTCAATTCTCTCCAAATTGATCAACAGATTTAACACAATCCCAATTAAAATCCAGGAGATCTCTACATTGAAATCAACAAGATTATTCTGAAATTTATATAGAACTGTTAATAGGGTTGTCAAAACAATTTTTTAAAGGAACAGAAGAGAAAGATCCAAACTGCCTAATTTTAACACTTACTCTAAAGTAAAAATGCTAAAGACAGTATGAAAGGGATAAGAATGGATACAGATCAATGTAACGAAACAGAGGGTCCAGATATCAACCCACATATACATGTTTAACTGATTTTTGAAAAATGTGCCAGGGTAATTTAATGGGGAAAAAGATAGTATTTTCAACAAATATGCTGAAACAGACATGCAACTACATAAAAAAAAAAAAAAAAAAAAAGAACTCTGAAACTCTGACTCTTCTATAGCACCATACACAAAAATTCACTTGAAATGGATCACAGACCTAAATTTAAGTGCTAAAACATTTAACCCTTTTAGAAGAATACATGGGTGTGGAGGGGCAGCGGGCCTGGGTAGCTCAGTCAGTTAAGCATCCAAGTGACTCCTAGTTTCGGCTCAGGTCATGACCTCAAGGTTCGTGAAATTAAGCCCCTCATCAGACTTCCATGCTGAAAGCACAGAGCCTACTTGGGATTTCCTCTCAGCTTCTCCCTCTGTCCCTCCCCTGCTCCAGCACATTCTCGTTCTCCCTCCCTCAAAATAAATAAACTTAAAAAAATGGGAGAAAATTATTAAACTTGGGTGAGAAAAAGAGGTTTTAAGTTAAACACAAGCCACTCATACACAAAAATCCCTCATGAAATGTATTTCATCTAAATTAAAAGATTTGTCCTTCAAAAGACACTTGTAAGAAACTATTTCAGTGGTTACAAGGAAGGATGGGATGCACGGACTGTAAAGGGGCCTGGGAAGCTTGTTAGGGGGACAGAAAAACTCTCCATTAAAAAAATGAAAAGGCAGACCTTAGACTGGGAAAATACTTGCAAAACAGCACATCTATACAATAAAGCACTTGTACCTAGAATATATGAAGAATTCTGACTACTCAATATTAAAAAAGACAAACAACCAAATTAAAAAAATGGACGAAAAGATTTTAGCAGATATTTCAATAAAGAAGATATCCAAACAGCACATCAACACAGGAAAAAATGTTCAATACTATTAGTTGTTCAGGAAGTTCAAATTCAAACTACAAGATACCACTACAAACTGATATGGGTAAAATTTTAAAAAGACTAACCATGCAACGTACGGTGATGATGCTGAGTATCATACTCAGCTGCACCTGCTGTGGAAATGCAACGCGGCAATTTCTTACAAAGCTGGACATACCAGAGGACACAGAAACTGCATTCCTAGGTACTTACTGAAGATAACTAAAATGTATGTCCATATATAGTTTTGCACTGAAATATTCACAAGAGCTTTTTTTCATTAAAAAACTGCAAAGACCCCCAAATGCCTATCAACTACTGATTGTTCAAGCATATTATGATACAACAATGTAATGGAGTAAGTCCATAAAAAGAAGCAAACTACTGATACATGCAACTATTTTGATGAATTTTAAAATTAATATGCTAAGTGAAAGGTGCAGAGCACAAATGACTGTATACAGTGTTTGGTGGAGGGAGATTATACTTTTTAATATTTAGGCATTGTGTTCCAATGCCCTGTGTTTTCTCTTCAAGGCCTCTGATTGTACATCTATTGTGTCTTCTGGTTTCACTCTTCTGCAATGCTCACTCTGGGTAATCCAGCCTTCGTATAAGGAGTCTGACTGTCCTGAGCATGCCGTGCTGTGCCGTAAGCGCATGGGGAAGAATCGTGGAAATAGGCCAATGCCTGCTCAGCTCCTCCAGTCCCACTCACCTCATGTGAGGTTCAAGTAAGCCTCTTAGATGTTGAAACTAGTCAAGGCTTTGAATAATTACCTTAGACGCAGTGATATATTGCTTTAATGATTCCTTTTAGGAAACCATACATATAGTATGTACTAAAGAGTACTAAAAGTATTCCCAAATTTATTTTGCCTTAAACTTTATATGCTAAAGTGAATTTTATAACGTATCTTTCTTGGCTTGGGAAGTTTTGAAAAAGCACTGGATGAAAGCAATAAAATTCTGACATAACCTCATAATATATTAATAATTAAAATGCAGGGCAAAGAAATTAACTTGCCAGACTCCTAACAATAAAGATATTTATATACACAGAAGTGTAGTAAAAATTTTAAAATCATCTTATGAAGATGAAATGATAGTTTTAGTTTAAAAATCACCCCAAATCACACCTCCATAAATTAGTAAGTAGAACTAAAATTTCTGACTGCTGGAACTTCTGCCTCACATGAATTTAAAATGACATGATTTGAGTTCACTGAAGACAAACACGCCGGGCAAATAATGGAAATCTGAACTATGAGAAGATCTCAAGATTGGTATGACACTGAAAGTCATATGCAAACAACGAAGTGGGTTTTTTTTGAAGAGATCAATACAGTGTACCGTGAGCACAGTGTCAGTTCATCTGTATCCACAGCAAGAAAACAGAGGAACGGGAAGGATCTATCGGGTGACTAAATGCTTCTCCACAGGAATTCTCCTTTATCCCCTAACGGATAACTGAACTTCCAACTCCAGCCCGGAGAGAGATTTACTGAGGTCCGGAAAGAAATATGGCTATTAGTAAGACTTTGGGGAAGAATCCTAAATAGATGCATTCCGGTGTTGTTTTTGTACTTTTATTATTATTATTATATGAAGACTTTATTTGTAAGTAAGCTTCGTGTGTAGATCAGGTTAACACCTGAGCCAGGGAAAGGCTGACAGAGGTGTGCTGCCAGCAGGGTCACCGGCCACATCACTCCAGTGCTCCTGGAGCACGTCCTCCAGATGCTGGGTGGCTGCTTACCACAGGCTGCCCTGAATTTGCCTCCACGGCCTCTTCCAGGGAGCTCTGAACGGACCCTTGTACGTCCCATCCTATCGCCAAAGTTCAGACCTTGCATCGACCCAAGAAAAAGGAAGAACCCATGCTTCTGCTTAGGAACTGGTCAATGTCAAATGCAAGCACCTTTGTCAACTGTTATCTTGCAGTACTCACTCTACTCTGTTCTATGCGTACTTAGCTGCACAGGCTTCTCCTGGCTGGCTCTTTCTGCCCAGGATTCTCTTCTCTCATCACCAACAGCACTCACATCGGCATCCCCACGCGGCACCATTCTTGGCCACTAATGTCCTAGCTTTACCTGGTTTTCTCACGCTGGACATTTCTTCCCTTCCTTGGTTTCAGCACTGCTGATGAAGCCAATGTGTACCTCTGATCTAACTCCACCTGCTTGTTACCCTCGCTGGGTTCCTCCAATAAAAGACAATCACGCCAGGACTCATTTCTCTTCCTGTGTTTCCTCACTTTTTGAATAGCCCAGTATCCATGAGTCCCCCCAAGCAACAAACAGGAAACTGTGTGATGTTCTTCTCTTTGCGTTTAGTCATTAAATCTTAGAATTTTATTCCTTCTAATATTACCTCAATTAATGACTCTACCAGTTTACAGCTGGGTTACAGAAGACCTAAATGCAGCATTCCCTCAAGAAGTCCCCTGTTTCCAATTCAGTCTTCTTCAATCCAAGCTTCACATTGCTATGAAAATGTGAAACTTTTTCTTACAGAAATCCTTCTATGATACTCCACTGTCTTCAGGATAAAACCCAAATTGCTTGCAAGATCTATCCCAAGACAACACTGTATATTTGTTCAGACTCTTCTCTGCAGGACTTTAGCACGGCTGGGCAGATGGGGGAGACCGGGCATGTTCCTGCACCTTCTACACACTCTACTGCCTTGTTTGGAATGTCCTCCTTTACATTCGTGCTGATCTAACTGAGAGTTAAACTTAAGTCTTAGCTTAGCAACCACCCAAGGAAGGGTTTTGTTTCTCTGGCATTCTCTCCTTTTCTCTCCCCTCTTCTTTGGGACTGGTTCAAGTACCCATTCTGTTTCCCATAGCAACCAGTGTCATCATGGCAATAATGCCATTAAGGTATATACACACTCTCTTGTCTAGAACCCCAGGTTAGAGAGTCATCTTTTAAAAGAGAGTGCCAAGTCTTCCTTATTTCTGTATCTACTGAGGTCCAGTCAATAGTAGTTGCTCATTAAATATTTAATAGACAAATGGACTCTAATGGAATAGGTTCTGAAGGTCATCCATAAATTATCAAGTATAATCAAAATCATTCTTGAAAACTCCTGAGGCAGGTACTACCCTGGAGACCGAACACACTGTCTCAGTGTAGTTAAGCTCAGCACTTTTTCCTTTTGCAACAAAATACTACAGTTTCTTTAGATGAGCATCTGTAGTTATGATGCACTTAACAGTGTTTTCTGAAAATTGTGTATTCTTAAGCACTAGGGTCAGCGTCCCATGAAACTCTGCCGATAGCAAGGAGAAATGAACATGGAGGAAAAGAACAGCAACCTTACATTTCTCATCTTGAGATGACTGTTAAGTCATCATTTTATCACCAAGAATGGTAGAATCATCAAATCCTTCCTACCTACTAGCTTTCTTTTTTATTTAAAATTTTTAAATTTTTATTCATTTCTGAGAGAGAGAGAGAGACACTGTGAGCAGGAGAGGGTCGGAGAGAGAGGGAGACACAGAATCCGAAGCAGGTTCCAGGCTCTGAGCTGTCAGCACAGAGCCCGATGCAGGGCTCAAACCCACAAACTGCAGGATCATGACCTGAGCCGAAAGTCAGACGCTTAACTGACTGAGCCACCCATGCGACCCCCTCCTACCTACTAGCTCTCTATCTACCTATGGATCTATCTACTAACTCTATGTTGTCTTTTGCTGAGTTCTTTTCTTTGAATTCATATGTTAACTGCAATTATGATGTGATCCCCATTGTACTGATATGCCTATAAACAGCCATTGATTTTTTTTTTTTAACAAGTGATATCTTCTCACAATCCACTTCCATCAGGGTTATTCAGTGCTTTAAACAATACTGGAGAACATAGGATGATAACAAGCATGGCCACAAACATGTTAAATTCCCATGCCATCTACTAGGCTGAAACAAGTCTGTATATTCATAAAAATGTGAAGAAAAAGAATGTCTCAACTGTTGTATTTATATTTCATGATAAACATTCCAGAACAAAGGCTAACAGGATGCTACTGCTAATTAAAAATCAAGACAATAAGCACAAATTAAGTAAAATTTGGGCCAGTTGTAATTATTTCAACAAGCCCACTAAAGAAGTCCATCTCAGGGTACGGGTTGGGTAGAGAGAGATCCCAATATGCTGTCGTCTGGTGAGCACCACGTTTACCAGAACTTACTTTCGACAGGCTGGCCACCCATCCACCTCTCCAGTCACAACCCAGATGTTCCCTGCTGGAAAACTCCTGGTACATTGGTGGGTGTTGGTATGGACCGTCTGCCTGTGTGAGTTTATGGGTTCTCCTGCTTTACCTCTATGTCAACCTTATTTCCAAACAGAAGTACTCTATTTAGTAGTTTTTCTATAGCAATTGAGCTTTCTGCACTTCTAGGAAGTGTCCCTGGGCAGAGTAAGTGTCATGGTGAACCTAAAGCAGAATTAAATAAGTCGCCATAAGGACATACTGAACATAGATCTCCTTCAGAGAAATGATAAATTTAAGAAGAGAAATAAACACATTAAGTTCCAAGAACTAAATAACTATTTGTACTTATGAAATACATTCAAAGTGTATTCAAAAGTGTAACTGATAAAAGAGAAAAATTGGGGAAGTACATATTTGTAATTTGAACTTTCATTTGTACCCAACATGTGTAAATACAATCAAATTTTCCATATGTATCCATATATATAGCAATGCTATAACTGCTGTCCATGCACTTTAGAATTATGTATCACACACAGAATCAGTTCACCTGCTGCAATCCATTAAATAATTCAGTCTTTATCTATAACACATTCTCAAAACAGAAATTCTGAAAAAAGAGAGCTATAATGTAGGAGTTTCAGTGCTAAAGAAAACCATCTGGCTAGTCTGAAAATCTGCTTTTGTGTGTAAAATTGTTTCGACAATCATCAGTTAATTAATCTCAGAAGTATGCTAGAGTGTGGGTGCCGCACACCCCCTCACCCGCCCGGAGGCTCTGAAGCTTCCTTCACCCACCACACAAAACCCCCTCCCTCCCCTGAAGTCCCATCCTTCTTCATCTGTTTCTGATACAGGTGATAATTATCGCTCTAAACTGAGTGTGGGCTTTGTACCGTACCTTCCCTACTTGACTATAAACTCTTTGAGGGGAAGATCTATGCTTAATTCAGATTTTATACTCCACAATACCTACCCTAGTGCCTTGCACAAAGCCTCAAAAAAATGTGTATATTTTATAAATGCATTCAAAGATACTCCCTCCTGAAACAACACTTTCAAGTTTTTGCCTGAAATAAACTGCGTAGTACGTTACTTTCTATTTTTCTTCCTACTTCTCAGCAGTTTCCAGTTTAAAAATCTCTGTTGATCCCTGTTCCTGGAGAGGATTTATTTACCCATTCACTTATTTATTCATTCAAACCATCCAGTAAGTATCTGTCAGATTCTTACTCATGCTAGACAGTGAGGTGCTGGATTTTACCAGTTCAGAGTCTACTAGAAAAGATACAAGTAAATAGGTAATTATAAAACAATATGGTAATTGTTACAATAGATGTAAATACATGATACCATGTAAGAGGAGTTCTCCAATTTAAGAGTGTTTCTGTAAGTTTTTGTTTGCTGAGTTTAACATTTTCCTAATATTGTCTTCCCTGATCATCTATCCATCCATCCATCCACCTGCCTGCCTAACTTCCTTCCTTCATTTTAAAAATGCATAATATTTGGGGCGCCTGGGTGGCTCAGTTGGTTAAGTGTCCAATTTCGGCTCAGGTCATGATCTCACAGTTCGTGGGTCGAGCCCCACGTCGGGCTCTCTGCTGACAGCTAGCTCAGAGCCTAGAGCCTGGAGCCTGTCTTTGGATTCTGTGGATTCTGTGTCTCCCTCTCTTTTTGACCCTCCCCTGCTCATGCAGTCTCTCTCTCTCTCAAAAATAAATAAACCATTAAAAAAATTTTTTAAATGCATATTTATCTGTAGCACTAAATACAAAAGCTGCTCAAGAACTCATAATTGAGAAATAAATCTTCCCACCTGGTCCCCAGACACTCAGTTTATCTTCCCAAAGGCACACACTAACGTCCAGTGCGTAATTCAGAGACAGTTGATGCCCCTAGAGACATGTGTCCTGTACACATGGTCCTGCCTTCTTTTAACCATGACGATGGTGGCATGCTTTATACTCTGCACCTTGTTTCTTTCACTTCATAATGCACCTTAGAAATTGTTCTCTATCAGCCTGTATTGGGCCACCTCATTCTTTTTAATGGATATGAAGTATTCCACCGCATAGATACAGCAGTCTCCTCACCGAAGGCTCACCAAAGGTACTATGGATGCAGCACTGAATAAATTAATCTAAACACCATTCTGTGGTTTATCTGTGAAAATGTATGTGGGATAAATTCCCGGAAGTGGACCTGCTCCAAGAATATGAGCACTTTCTCTTTTGACAGATACTAACACAGACTCCACATCAACTTAATTTTCCATGAAATGGGAAATAGCTGCCCCCTCATAACTTAAACCATAACATTTATAGAAATGGCTCCTGAACCTGTGTCCACAGCTCTGACCCCTTCTTTATCCTCGGTGAGATTTCCACGCTATTTCCACATACTCACTTCCTAGGAACCTTAAGAAAACCCTTTTCAAAACCAATTTTATAATCTTGCCTTCAACACATTCTCTGTAAGTTTCCTATGTTAGTTCTCCCTGATTCCAACCAAAAGCCACTTCTTTTTATTTATTTTTTTAATGTTTTATTTATTTCTAGGAGAGAGAGAGACAGCGTGAGCAGGGGAGGGTCAGAGAGAGAGGGAGACCCAGACTCTGAAACAGGCTCCAGGCTCTGAGCTGGCAGTTAGCACAGAGCCCAACGTGGGGCTCGAACCCACGAACTGCAAGGTCATGACCTAAGCGAAAGTCGGACGCTTAACCAACTAAGCCACCCAGGCGCCCCCAAAAGCCACTTCTGATACCTCTCTTTCTACCCACAAATAATTAACTGGTTATGAACATGTACCAATTCTGCACAATTCCATGACATTCATTTCCTTTTATTTTCCCATATAACATCTGACCGCATGCATAGGTTATTCTCATCCAACTACTCAAGTTCTTCTGGCCCTGTGGTCATCCTGGTAATTCTGCTCACATGATCCTCTCTGCTCATGGTATCTTCTCAAATCAGCCCCCTGCTGAAGTCTCATTAAGGCTTAAAGGTCTGCCCTAAATGCTACATCAACCATAAAGGGTTTTCTAATATGACTTTATTAGCGCTTAGGTCTTTCACTATACATTCTAATTTATAACACACTTCTAAGATAAATTCTAAGTTCCTTCATAGAAAGGATGATGTCCTCACACGTTCTGATAAACCCACACTGCCTGGCATTTAAAATGTGTTCACCAAATGAATGAATGAATTTTGCAATGGACTAATTCCTACAAGTCAGACAATTCCACAGGAGAAAACATTCTACAGAGGGTATTTAATCCATTACTTTAGAAAAATAAGACTATTTTAAGGTGTGTGAGATACAGTTCTCTATCTAATAATTAAGTTTATTTCAGAAAACCCACAATGTAAATATTTGCAGTTAACTATTCCAGTAAATTGAAATGTTCCCTCACATTGATTCTGTTCAAAAATACGGAGGACAAAGGACAGGGAATAAAGGAATAGATGAAATGTACCACTAAGCTGACTATATTTCTCTTTAAAACTACAAAAACCTTTCAAATCTTTTTTAAATGTTTTTAAATATATATTTATTTTGAGAGAGAGACAGAGAAAGCACACGTGGAAGCAGGGTGCAGAGAGAAAGAGCGAGAGAGAGAGAGAGAGAGCGTGAGAATCCCAAGAAGGTTCCACACTATCAGCGCAGGGCCCAACACAGGGCTCTGCCGACCTGAGCCAAAATCCAGAGCCAGACACTCAACCGACTGAGCCACCCAGGAGCCCTGACCCTTTCAAATCTCTTAAAATACAGTCAAGGTTACTCTAAGTACTATGTAAATGAAGAGGAAACTCACCTACATATGCCTAGAGAGTATTGTTAAACTGAGTTTAAAATGAGTTAAATAATCTTTTATAAGGTTCACAAACACTTGAGGAGAAACTTCCTAAAGCAGCATAAATCCTGTACTTCCAGGGTTTCAGAATTAAATAATGTGATTTCAAAAATCGTATGAGTGATCAAATATTTTACATTTATAAAGTATAGGGAGAAAAAGAATAGGATGATGCTTTCTAATATATAAAAGTGGTTACAAAAAATTACATTAGATTTCATTAGAAACTATTCAGTTCGCAGCTATTCTACAGGAGAAAGAACTACAGAAATCCCTACGGGGAAGTAGAGAATGGTTATATCATAACTTCTATTTTAAATAACTTGTAAAAATGATGACAATACTACCACGCATAGGCTCGATTGACTTCTTGACTCACCTCTCCCCCATTAACATACTCCATCACAAAACACAAACGGTCTTTTGTCTGGAAGGAATATTTCAAGGACTTGAAATGAAAAAAGAAAAAATGTTACATTATAATCCAGTATTTTTATAACACCACCAAAATAGAATACTTAGAAACAGTAAGCTTGATGTATGAAAGGTTCTTGCCCTTAAGAGTCTACTTACTCCTTAAGATGTGTGTAACTAAGAGTTCTGAGAAACATAAAACAAATTCTGTTTAGATCAGCTTTGGATATCGTTAGGGGAAAAATTAAAATTAAGTTTTAAGAAAAAATACACTGAGCAATTGTTGACGAGTACCTCTCAATCTACTGTGCCGTCTATTTGAAACTTTATTCATACCCAAAGTTCTCATCCATGCAACCTTAGAGTGAGGAAAACTCAGGAATAGAGGTAGAGTAGTTATGTTTCAGCGTCTAACAGTTTCTACATCACTTTTTGCAAACTGGGTACATAACGTGACTGAATTCAACAGAGTTGGTTCAGATAGTTATATAAGTCATAAAGGTATCAGAACTTTAGATCTTACTACACTGTGCAATATACACCCAGCAATGCAACAAAGTAACTCTAGGTATCTGGAAATTCCTACTTTACATAATGGGAAATCTTTAAAATGTGTTCCCTCTTCAAAGTTATTTTTAATCTTAATACATGTCATCAGAACCAGGAACATACAGAAACTCGGAAAATTATGTCTCTATTACAAAGAATCTAAGAACAGGAATATAAACAATCAGTTTCCTTCAAAAAAAGTAACATGCATATAAGTCACAGTTTTTACTCTGTCAAGAAAACACATCATGAATTATCCTACCTATAATTTGATGTATTCAGTACTCCTGTGTTTCTGAGAATACTCTATACCTAAAAGAAGTCTCAATTTCTATAAAGAAATTCAGTAAAGATTTCTGCCTTTCATATTTGAAGACAATGCTGCTTGGTCATTTAAATATTTGCCAGAAGCCAACAGACAAAGGAAACATAAAATCCTCACATTTAAGACTAAGAATTTCTTTTAAGTCTACCATTTTCTCAGTGGTCTGTGTATAGTTGCTCTGGAGTTTTTTGTTTTCGTTTTTGTTTTTTTTTAAGACACAGAAATTCATGAGGAGGAAAAAAAAGGCTCAAAAAAGTAATGGAGGTGTAAGAGGAGGGATTACAAATGCATACGTACTGCAAACTTAACCCACACACTGCAATGATTTCCAAGAAATAAGACGTCTAGTGTTCCCACAAAGAAAATGGCATACCTAAATGAATGTTACTTAAAACGTTATTTTCCACGGCTTCGTTTCTGCACAACTCCCTTAAATTTAAAATGTTATGATTGTAACATCTGCCCTTCAGTCACTTACTGTTAAAAAGGGATGTCTAGTGTTCTTTAACACTCTGCTCTCAGTGAGAGTGTGTGCCACTTCATCCTACAAAAGAAAAAGGCAAACCTTTAATACATGCACTAAGCACCAGGGATATAAAATTTTTGCTATTTCTCTAAGAGCAGACGAGGTTAAACCCAGAGGCAGAGAAATATTTGAAAAGCCAATGACATGTTTCCTTTATTGGTAGGCTTCTCCTCCACACTTCCTCCAGAAACATATCTGATTACTGATTTAAATCAGATGGCTGCAAGGTATAATAAACCCATATAAAATCAGTAAGGCTTAATCAAAATATATTGATAATGATACAAAAATGATAACCACCAAAAAGTTATCAGGGACACGGATCATTAAATAGCTAAACCTTTTGCCTTGAAGGCAATGCCTTTGCAGCTAATATTTAGGCATGGAGTAGTTATTATTTCCATGTTCGTAATATATTTTATTCAGGGGGACAGAAAGGATATATTTCAGGAAAGATCACAGAATTTGTACGTCTCCCACTTAAAAGAAAAATCAGTTACTGAAAATAGGAACACAGAATATATACATTAAGATTTAATTTTCAATTATACATTTTAGAAATAGAAACAGAATATAAAAATTGTATCTTTTTGCTTGTGGCTTTTTAACATGCTTCTTTAAAAAAAAAAGGAAAGTCACAACCTACTTTAGGTGACACTTAAAAAATCTGGGTGTATTTCAAACCAAAAATAAGTGTATTTCCCCAATTTTGTACATAAATCTCATCTTGACATCAAAAGTGAACTAGGAGAGATTTTCAACATATGGAGAACTGGAAAAATGTTTCATATTTCAAAAATAACACCATCTTAAAGAAGAAAGGAAAGAAAGATCACTGCTGAAACTAACACAGCATCTCCGGTCTCTGCTTCTAGCAAGATCCGAAACAAAGCTCTTGCTGGATCCATGTCTCCACACTGTCAGCAAATCACAATTTGCTTAGAAGATGTGAAGAGCAAAACATTAGGGCACCGCGTTAATATTTATCATCTGACCGTAGTCAGACCTCGGAGAAAAATGAGAAATAGACTGATCAAAGACGCTAAGACCCCAAAGTCGTTCCAAGAGGGCGGGACCAGCCATGTCTGAACAAGGCCAGTGTAATTAACAACATGGTGCTCAAAACTAGTAAGACAAAGCATGGGGGTGAAAGCACTCCCATCCTATTTGTTTAGTAAGAATCAAGCTTTAGTGCTCAAACAATCGGAAAGCCTCTGTCATATCACACTAGAATTTCTAAACGAATTAGAATAAGAGCCCACATCTTAATACAAAATAAATCAGAAGCAGAAATGATACCATAACTTACTGATTTCTATACCCACAGTCCCTAGCATTGGGACTTGGAGTCATGGAGTCCAAGGCTACTGGGAAAAGCGTAACAGATGGGTAAATATCTAATGTAATAAATAATTACTAATTCCAATAAGCGATATTAAGAAAAAATGGGGGTATCCACTATCGTTAAGTGGAGTAATTAATGAAAATTAACATAAATTCATAAAAATAACAAGGTGGGGAGCAGGAGGGGCGATATAATCTGATTTCTATTTTTTAAAGTTTACTCAGGCTCCTCTGAATAGGACATAAAAAATAGGAAGGATGGGGACCCCTGGGTGCTAGGTCAGTTAAGCGTCCAACTCTTGATTTCTGCTCAAGTCATGATCTCACCATTGAGACTGAGCCCCTCCAAAGCAAGGAGCCTGATTAACATTCTCTCTCTCTCCCCGTCCCTCCCTCGCTCACTCGCTCAAGAAAAAAAAAAAACAAAAAAAACCAAAACACACAAAAAGGAGGGATAAATCAAGAGACCACAGTATTAGGAGAGAAATGAGGATGACTTAGCCTACTATGGTAGCAGTGGGAACAGGAGAAAAGGGGAGAGTTTTAAAATCTTTTTGATGCATAAAATTAGCCACAATAATCCAAAAGATACCTGCTTCCAACAAGAGGGTGAATAAAAAGAAACCCCTCTTTACAGGCAGTCAGAAGGAGATTCGCAGAAGAGACCCCATTCGCAGGTTATGCTGGAGGCGGCAAAGCGACTGGGGTCAGCAAGCCAGGAAGAGACCACGGAAAGGGAAGCAGACACCCGTCTGGGACCAGAAAAGGTATTCTGGTGCTTCAGAAAATATTTCCAGAGGGTAGCTCATTCTGCTTTTTAAAACAAGCTCAGTACATAACAATAGTTATTTTCCTAAATCACTTAGTACCTTTCAGGAGAGAAGATTCGTTTTTTCTGGGCTCTGCAATCTGCCTGACCGCACTGAAGGCGCGGAGTGAAGACGTATGGAAACAAATGCTAACACAAGACTTCTTTGTCAGGAGAATGGAAACGGAATTAACACCAAGTACGTATCTTGCAAAACTATTAAAATATATTTTCTGCCATATTTTACATATGATCAGATTAGAATTCTTCCCCCTTTCTGCAGATTTGATGGTACTGTATTTCACATACTAATTAGTTTCTGCTATGAAGATAAGGTAGGCACAAGCTAAAAAGTAAACACAGATGCCAATAATTTTTAATTACAGTTAAAAGCAACATGTCAAAACAAAAAGTTAAAAATAACAGCGATAAAACTTAGTGGCTAAAACAATGTGATGCCTTTTAAAAATTCCACTCGTTGATTATGACTATAAACGCGGAGCGCTCAACAGGCTTGGGTGTGCAACACAAGTGGCACGTTTTCGTGAAAACGCTTCTGAAATCCAGTTTCATGTAGATTCATCCCCGGTAAAATACTAACTAGTGAATTTTTAAACCTAGCCTCACGGGAATGTGCTCCGATTTCCCGGGTTTGTGCGGCAGAGAACAGCGCTCCTCACACTTACTTTCCCAGTCGCGTCCCACCGACCGCCCTTCGACTACGCGGGGCCCCGCTTCCGCCCCCGCCGCGTTTGGACGCCCGGCGTCTACGTAACCCGGCACCCGCACCGTCCCCACCCTGGACGTGGGACTCGGCCAGCGGCCATCACCCCCCCGACGGAACCACCCCCTCCCCGCCACAGCAAGAACCTGGAGCAGGGGGGCGGCGGGGAGGAGGGGCAGAACCCGCGGGGACGGCCTCGACGCCCCGCGTTAGCCACCTCCACGCTTCCCCACGGGAAACACGTCTCCCTCGCACGCTCCGAACTCGGGGCCCGACCCCGTCCGCCGCACACCGGGCCTGCCCACTGCTCTCTGTCCGCTTTCGGGACCACTCCGTCCCCTGATGGAGAGAGGGCAAGCACAGCGGGTCCTCTGCGGTGTGAGCACGTCACCGTTCCCAAGCGCTGTCCTCTGACACTTCGTCCCGGACGCTCCCGTCCCAGGCACTGCTTGGACGGAGGCCTTCCGTGGGCTCCATCCTACCACTCGGAACCCAGTCTTTCTGAACTGACTGAGCCCCAGGCGCTCCGAACCTAGTCTTCTTAAACTGCGGGGACGCTGCCTGTGGACACCGCCCTTCACTGCACGGCCTTCTCTCCGCCTGCCCCTTCGATTCCCAACACTGGAATGAATCGGTCTCTACCCACTTGCCCACCTTTATACCCCACACCTGAAGGGAGAAGAAGTCACAGAAACAGACTGACTAGAAGCACTTAACAATTCCCTCTCGGATCTCTGCAGAATCTTCTGTGGGTGCCTTCGCCCATCTCCACGAGGTCACTCTTCCAGGCCGCACTACGGTGGTCCTAACACGCGGGCCGGGCTCCTACCACGCCTGCGCACTCAGCCCGGCGTGCGGCCTCCTACCACGCCTGCGCACTCAGCCCGGCATGCGGCCTCCTACCACGCCTGCGCACTCAGCCCGGCGTGCGGCCTCCTACCACGCCTGCGCACTCAGCCCGGCGTGCGGCCTCCTACCACGCCTGCGCACTCAGCCCCGCGTGCGGCCTCCTATGAGCTGGGATGGCGCTGGCACTGCGCCCAGGGCCGAGGCCTGTCCAAGAGCTTTTCATTAAGTTTCTCTCTTTCTCTCAACTTCGCTCCCTCACACTTTCAAAATGTGATCTACTTCCTTTGCAGAACAGAAGTCATTAATAACATTTGACGTGTGTGATCACACTCCTGAAGATGTTCTTCTCTTGGTTTCTAGAACATCATCATCTCTCTCCTCCTCATCAGTAGTTCTGTTTTCTCAATCTTTTGTTGGCTCCTTATCTCTGAAGCCTTATTCTGCGAGTGCCACCAGGACTCAGTCCTCAGGCCTCCTATACCCCCCACCCCCCGGCACGCGTCATTCAGACCATGGCTGCTCACACTCTGTGGTGATGGGCTTCCACACGGGTCCCTCACCCCCAGAAACGCCTATCTGCCGTGGCTGTCTAGTAGAGGACTTACACTCGGATGTCTGATAGAAACATCTTATTCGACATGTCCAAAACCTAGTGTCTAATCTGCCATCAAAAAAGCTGGTTTCTCCCACAGAAAAGGAGACAGAAATGCCCATTGCAGTGGACGGCACCACCTTCCCTGTGGTTGCTCAGGCGGAAAACCTGGCAGTGATCCTCAACTCCTTTCTCTCAGGGGTGGCATTCGATCTGTCAGGAACCCTGTTGTCTCCTCGTCAAAATACCACCAGGATCTGATTGTCCTTCCACCTCCACAGCCACTACCCTGATGCAAGCCGCTGTCCTCGATTATCCGGATCACTGCAGTTACCTCCTCAGAGCTCCCTGCTTCCTCCCCAAAGTCTACTCCCAACACTGCAGCCAGAGCGATGCCATTAAAATGAAAACCAGATGATGTTACTACACTGCTTTACAACTTCCAAAGGAGGTGCCTGTGTGGCTCAGTCAGTTAAGCGTCCGGCTCTTGGTTTCAGGTCATGATCCCACAGTTTGTGAGTTTGAGTCCCACGTCAGGTTCCACACTGACAGAGCAGAGCCTGCTTGGGATTCTGTCTCTCCTTCTCTGTCCTTCCCCGTCTCGTTCTCTCTCCTTCTCAAAATAAACAAACTTAAAAAAAAAAAAAAACTTCCAATGGCTTCCCACTTCATCTAGAGTAAAAACTAGTATTCTTACAATATCCGCAAGTACGTTAACAATACTCTTCTGACTCAATGCAAACCATGCTAGACTGCTAGCTAGTCTAAGAACATGCTAAGTATGCTGTTTGCTCAGAGCCTTTTCAACTGTGATTCCCTCCAGCTGCAGCATTCTCCCTCCAATACCTCAATGGCTTGCTCCCTCACCTCCTTTGAACATTCACTGAAATTTCACCTCCACAGTTGATCACCCTCTGTGATCACTGTATTTAAAACCAGAACCCACAATCTCTACCACCACCTTTCCTTATCTCCCTACCCTACTTTAATTTTCTCCATGGGTATGTATTAGCTTCTCACATACAATAGGATTTACTCATTTCTGATGTGTAGTGTTCATTGTCTCCTGACTAGAATGTAATTTCCATTGGGGGTGTGTGGTCAACTTTATTCACTCACATGGTTCCAGTGCCTAGAGCATGCCCAGAAAGTAATCAGGTGTTCAATTTATATTTATTGAAAGAATGAGTGAATGAATCAGCAAATAAACAGTGAATAACCTCAGCATATGTTGCTAATTAATGAAGGACAAATTCCATAAATTCCAAGAAGCAGCTCTGAATCTATGAATTCACACCTCCAACAGCACAATGACAGCGTTAGAAGGTACAGCAGGTCAAAAGAGCAAATATACAGGGTACCTGAGTGGCTCAGTTGGCTGAGTGTCAGACTTCGGCCCAGGGCTCAGGTCATGATCTCAAGGTCTGTGAGTTCGTGTCCCACCTCAGGCTCTGTGCTGACAGCTTGGAGCCTGGAGCCTGCTTTGGATTCTGTGTCTCCCTCTCTCTCTGCCCCTCCCCAACGTGTGCTCTGTCTCATTCTGTCTCTCCAAATTAATGTTAAAAAAAAATTATTTTTTTCAAAAAGCAAATAAACGATCTGCCTCCCACAGTAAACCACAATCACGGGCACAATGTTTCATACAGAGATTCAAGAGAATCTGGAGGAATGGATCAAAGAAGCTGGCAGAGGACGTTAAGAGCTTCTGGCTAAGGTCCACCAGCAATAACTGAAGAGTCTCAGGAGATGGAGATGCCAGCAGTCAAGCCAAAGCACCGGGTTGATATTTAAGTAGGTACCTGTGCAGGACAGGATTGGTGTGGCGGGCCTGGGTCGCTCAGGCATTCACAAGAACGCACAGAGCTCCTGAGAAATAAGCTCTGATGCCTTGGAACACTCTGTGTGACAAGGCGTGTTTGTATGCCGGAGACCCTGGGGTACCTGGTGCAAGTCTGACAGGGCGGTTTATAAAAACAACAGGACAAACGGTGGGTGCTACATGCCTGACTCTGCTCAGGGCGGCAGGAGTCTGGGCAGCTGAGGGGAGTCAAGCAGTGCTGCCTGCCTCCCGGGCTGACCTACAGCAAAATTCCGGGACATCCAGGCTTGGGTGAGCTGCCTTGGTTGACAAGGCTTTGTACACGTCGTCACACACCGTTGCTGGGTGAATGAAGCATGTCCGAGTGACGGCACTGGGACAGGGCGCCTGGAAGCTAATACTTGGTTTCTCCTGGACTTTGCCCCATGTGTCTTTCCTGGTGATGATTTTAATCTGTATCTTTCTGCTATAATGAACCATAACCACAACTATATCAGCTTTTCTCAATCCTGTGAGTCCTAATGAAATACTGAGCCCAAGACTGCTCTTAGGGACCCCTGACACAGCTAGCGTTAGAAGCAGGGTTTACTAGGAAGTAAGACAGAGGTTAGGAAGTCCCAGTGCTAGTCTCCCCCACAAAAACAAAAACAGGGAAACAATGAACAACTACAAACTGAGGAACATAGCTTTGGACTACCATGATATCAGCAGAAATCCTACTGAATTAAAAACAAACAAACAACAAGAAGGATGGCGGATAGAACTGCGTAGGGAGCATTCTGTAACACCCCAACCCCCAGTCCAGAGGAGCTAGGTACCAAGAGGGATCCCCTCAGGAGGACTTCACCCCGCGAGGAAAATCAGAGCAAGAGAACCTGAGCAAGCCTCGACACCACCAGGCGGGTTTGCTGCGGTGGCCACTGAGGACGCCCGCAGTCTTCACTAACGTTGGAGTTGGCTGACAGTTGCCAAAAGTCCCCACCACTGCCCCTCCTCGCCAGGACTGGCATGCTGTTGCGGGGAGGCCTGCCCCTGGGGGCCCCGGTCTCTGCCACACCCCCTCCAGGATTCACCACCCAGAGGACGGAGCTCCAGCTGCCCTGCTCCCCACCTCGGAGTCCTAAGTCAGGGCTCCGACCGGCCACACGGGGCTCTCCCCGCTGCAGGGCTGTGCCCCTGCTGTGCGCCCCCCAGCTTCCCCAATCCCTGACCCAGCCCCACTACGTGCCCCACCCCGCCATGTGTCCACCCCCAGGACCCAGCTGCAGCTTGGGCTCCCCATAAATGAGGCTGTGCCGCTCATGCTCTGTGCCCGATGCTGGGTGCCAAGCTGCAGCTCTGACCTCTGTCAGTCACAAGGGGCTGAGCTGCCACTGCTCTGACCTCGCCCCTAATCCGGAGATGGGGCTCTGACCTGCAAGAATGAGTGTAGCGTAGCACTGCTGCTGCTCTGTAACCCCCCGTGGGGGGCCCAGGTTGGGGCTTTGACCAAACAGTGGTGCTGTGACTGCTCTGCCCACTGCCACAGGGCCCGGAGTCATAGCTCTGACCTGTCATGGCATGGACCACCCCTGGGTGCTGGGGTCTTGAGTCAGGGCTCTGGCCTACCATCACCACACTGGCAGGTATGGCTCTGTGGCCCACTCCCTGAATTAAGAGTTGCAACTTGACCCAACACTGCTGGGGCAAGCTGGTTTTCTGACTGACCACCCACAAAGGATGCACTACTGCCATTGGGTCCTAAGGCCCCCCTGTACTCTGACATCTTACAGACCCTGCTCCTGCTGCATCCCGCTCCGCCCCCAGTCACTGTGGCGATCCCTAGAGGCCCAGACCCCAGTTCTACAGGAACCGTGCGCATACCTGCATCTCGGACACCAGAATCACCCCTACAAATACAGCTTCACCTCTGAGGACCCCAGTAGCCCTAGCCACCAGTGCCACCCATGGGAGCTCTACAGGCTTGGCCATGGAAGACCCCCACAATCTTCACTGATGTCGGTCTCGGCTGACAGAGCTGCATGGGGACTGCTTTGCTGTACCCTGCCAGCAACCAGCCATCAGCCCACACCCAGCTGGCAGACTCACAGAAGCCACTCCAAAAAGGCTGGGAGCGATGGCTACCCCATTCAAATGCTCAGATAGCAACTCAAAGACATTAGAAATACACAAAAAAGGAAGAAAACAATAATTTTCCAGTAACTGACACCAAAGAAATGGACTTGATTGTTTTCTGACCAAGAATTCAAAATAATTAAAGAAGTTCAGGAAGATTCAAGAAAACACAGAGAAATAATTCAATGAACTCAGAAAGACAATACATTAACAAAACCTGAAGTTCGACAAAGATATAGAAACCACATAAAAAAACAAACAAAAATTTCAGAGTTGAAGAATATGAAGAATAAAAAATGCAGTAGTGAGCTTTAAATCAGGCTGAATCAGGCAGAAGAAAGAATGTACAAACTCAAAGACAGACTTCTTGACATTATCCAGTTAGAGGGAAAAAAAAGAGATGTGAGAATGAAAAAGAGTGAAGAAAGCTATGGGTTATGAGATACTGCCAAGTGAAACAATATTTACATGGGGGAGTCCCAGAAGGAGAAGAGAGAGAGAGGGAGGAGGGATAGAGAACTTATTTAAAGAAACAACAGCTAAAAATGTCCCAAATCTGGGGAGAGTTATGGTCATTCAGGTACACAAAGCTCAAAAGTACCCAAGGAGATTTAACCAAAAAAGATCTTTATTGGGACACATTATAATCAAGTTCTCAAAAATCGAACACAGAAAGAAATTTTGAAAGCACCAAGAAAAAAATACATTCACCAAATACATGGGAACCCGAATCAGGCTATCAATGAACTTCTGAGTAGAAACTTACTATAGCTACAATATTTTGCTACTGGACACACAGGTAAACTTGGACATCAACAATATACAATGCTGGGGTGAGAAAGTACATGTGTAGAAATTTTTCAATCAATTGAAGCTGCTATCAGCTTGAAATAGACTGTTATAACAGTAAGATGTATTATGAACAGCATGGTAATCACAAAGCCAAAAAATTATAACAGATTCACAAATAAAAAGAGAAAAGAATCAAAGTATACCACTACAAAAAATCCTCAACTCACAAAAAAGCAAGGATGAACGAACGAAAGAAGTACAAAACAATTAGAAAACAATACACAAAATAATGATGGTCAAGTCTTGAGCTATTAATAATTACTTTAAACACAAATGGCTTAAATTCTCCAATTAAAAGACACAGAGTGGCTGAATGAGTTACAACACCAAGATCCAACTACATGTTACCTAAAGGAGACCAATTTCAGCTTTAAGGACACTCACAGGCTGAAAAGTGAAGGGATGAAAAAAGATGTTCCAGGCAAAAAGAACACTGGTAGCTATGATTATGCAGACAAAAGAGACTTTAAGTCAAAAGCTGTAATGAGAGACAAAGAAGATCTTTATATAATGATATGAGTCTGCTCATCAAGGGGCTGTAGTAATTATAAATATATATAATTATGCAAATCTGAAAACTGAAACAGTAATATGAAAGTAGTAGGGAACTCAAGTCTCACTTTGGATATGGGCTAGATCCCATCAATGGACAGATAGATCATCTTGATAGACCATCAATAAGGAAATAATGGACTTGACCTACACTTTAGCTAAGTGGAGCTAACAAACATGTAGAACATTCCATCCAATGGTGGCATGATAATACACATTCTTCTCAAGCACACATGGAACATTCTCCAGGATTAATCATTTATTAGGTCACAAAACAACTCTTAACAATCTTTTCCAACCAATACAGTATGAAACTAAAAATGAATTACAGGAAGAAAGCTGGATAATTCACAAATATATGGAAATTAAACAAAATACTTCAGAACAAGCAATGGGTCAACGAAGGGATCAAAGGGAAATTTTAAAAATCTTGAGATAAATGAAATGGAAACAAAACACACCAACACTTAAGGAACACAGCAAAAGCCATTCTAAAAAAGAAGGTTATAGTCATAATTTCATAGATTAAGAATGATGAAAGATCTCGATAACAATCTAAATTTACACCTTAAGTAATTAGAACTGGTTCTTTAAAAAGATTTTTTAAAAACTGACCAATGTTTAGTGACACTAAGATAAAAAAAAAAGATGACTCAAATTAATAAAATTATAAATGAAAGAGGAGGCATTATAACTGATAAGACAAAAATATAAGAATAATAAGAGACTGCTATAAACACTTATCATCAAAATATTAGGTAACTCACAAGAAGTGGATAAATCCTAGAAACATACAACTTCTAAAGACTGAATCATGAAGTAATAGAAAATCTGAACAGGGCAGTAATGAGCAAATGTTTATATTAGTAATCAAAAATCTCCCTACAAAGAAAAGCTCAAATTCTCATTGGAGAATTCTATCAAACAGTTAAAGAAGAATTAATATCAATCTTGCTCAAACTCTTTCAAAACTGAAGAGGAAGGAACATGTTCAGACTTGTTTTATGAGGCTAGTATTTCTCATACCCAAGCCAAACAAAACACTACAAGAAGAGAAAATTATAGGCCAACATCTCTGATGAACACAGATGCAAAAATCCTCAACAAAATACCAATGAAACTAATTCAAGAGCACATTAAATGGATTATACACCAGGATCAAGTGGGATTTATCCCGGAGATGCAAAGGTGATTCAACACAATTCAGTAAGTGTCATATACCACATTAATAAAAGATAAAAAGCATATGATCATTTCCACAGATGCCGAGACATATCTGACAAGAATAAACACCCTTTCATGATAAAAACTCTAAATAAGCCAGGAATAGAAGGAATGCACCTCAACATAATGAAGGCCGTGTATGATAAGCCCACAGTTAGTATCATACTCAGTGGTGAAAAGTTAAGTCTTTCCTCTTACACCAGAAACAAGATAGATACTCACTGTCAGCACTTCTATTCAACATAGTACTGGAGTTATTAGCCACAACAGTTAGGGAAGGAGGGAAGAAGGGGGTGAGAAGGGGCATACAAACGAAGGTGGGGGGGAGTAGAATTATCTTTTGCAGATTACATGATCTTATATACACAGAAAACCCTAAAGACTCCACTGAAAAGCTATTAGAATAAATGAAGTCAGTCAAGTTATAGGATACCAAACCAACAGACAAAAAATCAATTGTTGCATTTCTATTCACTAAAATAAAACAACTGAAAGAGAAGTGGAAGCAATCCTATTTGCAACTGCAGCAAAAAAATAAATAAAATACTTTGGAACATATTTAACCAAGGAGGTGAAAGACCTGTGCACTGGAAACTACTGGAATTGACCACAGAAACTGAAGAACACATACACAAATGGAAATATACCCCATGTTCTTGGATTGGAAACATTAATATTATGAAAATGTCCAAGCCACTCAAGGTGATATACACAGATTCAATGCAACCCCTATCAAAATTCCAATGGCGTAAAAAAACTATCCTCAAATTTGTTTGTAATCAAAAAAGACCCTAAAAGCCAAAGCGATCTTGAAAAAGAACAAGGCTGGATGCTTCACCCTTCTTTATCACAAACTATATTGCAAAGCTACATTAAGAAAAACCATACAGTAAGCAAAACACTATGGTCAAAGCAATGAAAATGTACTTCTATCAAGGTGCCTGGGTGGTTCAGTTGGTTAAGCATCCTACTTTGGCTCAGGTCATGATCTCGTGGTCAATGAGTTAGGGCCCCACGTCAGGTTCTCTGCTGACAGCTCAGAGCCTGGAGCCTGCTTTGGATTCCGTGTCTGTCTCCCTCATTCTTCGCGCTTCCCCTGCTCTGCCTCTCTCTCTCTCAAAAATAAAGATTAAAATTAAAAAAAAAAAGAAAAAGAAAATGGACCTCTATCTTAAACCAGTCACAAAAATTAACTCAAAATAGATTAAAGACAACTCTGAGACCTTAAACTACAAAATTCTTAGAAGAAAACATAAGGAAAAAGCTCCTTGGACACTGGTCTTGGCAATGCTTTCTTGGATAAGACACAAAGGGAAAAGGGCAACAAAAGCTGAAATCAACAAGTGGAACTATATCAAACTAAAGAGCTTCTGCACAGCAAAGGAAACCATCAATAAATCGAAAAGGTACCGAATAGGAAAAAATATTTGCAAGGCATGTATCTGATAAGGGGTTAATATCCAAAATACATAAAGAACTCACAGAACTCAACAATAAGAAAGCAAAATAATCTGACTAAGATGGGGCAGCCATTATTCCAAAAAGACAAACAAATGGCCAACAGGGACTTGAAAAGATGATCGGTATCATTACTCATCTGGGAAATGCAAATCAAAATGCAGATACCATTCATACCTGCTAGAATGGCTGTTATCAAGAGAAGAAATAACAAACACTGGCGAAGATGGGGAGAGAAAGAAAGCCTCACACTTGAATGCCGTTGCTGGGAATGTGAATCGATGCAACCACTGTTGAAAACAGTACGGTGGTTCCTCACAGAAGTAAAGGTCGAACTACGAGTTGATCCAACAATCCATCCCCATATTCAGCTGAAGGAAATGAGGTCAGGATCTCAAAGAGGTGACCACACCCCCACACTCACTGCAGCATCACTGACAATAGCTAAGATATGGGAACAAACTAAATGTCCTTCAATGAATGAACGAATGAAGAAACTCTGGCATATAAATACATGGAATATTATTCAGCCATAAAAAAGGAGATTCTGCCATTTGTGACAACATAATGAAACTGGAGAGCATGCCGCCGAGTGAAATAAGCCAGACCGAGAAAGACAAATACTGTATGGTGTCTCACATGTGAAATCTAAAAAAACAAAAACTTAAAGTTAAAAAAGCTGATTTCATAGAAACAAAGGGTACTGCGGTGGTTTGGCCAGGGGCTGGAGAGGGGAAATGGCGACGCGCAGGTCAAAGGGCACAAATGCTCAGTTACAAGAACTCCTTTCTGCAGAGCTCTAATGTGCAGCATGGAGACCGCAGTACATAATCCCGTATGTTCTACCTGCAAGTTGTGGAGACTAGATCTTGGGAATTCTCACTGTACACACACAAAAGGTCACCCAAGAGGTGATGAATATTTTAACTAACTTAATCTTGAGACTCATTCCACAATTCCAAATCATCATGTTGTATATTTCAGATACATTTACATTTCTCTCTTATTTCCCACAAAGTTGGGGGGTGGGTAGAATTTATTAGAACAATTCTGAGTCGCTAAAACACGGCAAGAACTTTGTGAGGGAAAAGTAAAGATGACAGACAAAGTGGTGATGATGAATGGGCAGTGGCCATCTGCCGGGCCATATGGGCAGTCTGGTGGGCAGTGGGAAAAGCAGACTCCTGGAGGGATGGGGAACTGATTGGGGCACAGCCCTATGGAACTCATTATGGGAATTGAAGGGGTACACTAAAGTAGGGCAAAGCTGATGCCCCTCAGGAGTACCTGTTCCAGGATCAGATCAGAAGGTGATCAGAGCCAGCAAGTGCACACCTTTGTACGCTTGTGTGAGGTGGCCATCGAATCCATAAAATGATTAGATACAGGGGAGCTGGAGAGCAATGCAGAGATAGCTTGACCATCAACATATTCCTCTGCACTCTCTGAGACACAAAACACCAGTAGGAACCATCCAGTCTGTCAGACAGCAGATGCCTAGGGTGGCAGATTCCCCAGGAGGAAGCCCCTCCGTGCTGCATATAGTTGGCCAACTACACTACAGTGGACCACCACCAGGATTCCTCAAGGCTATAAATGGGACCTGACAGGCAAATGCACTCTGCACTGGGCTTTGCATACTTAGTGGTAGGTAAAAATTCAAAACACTTTATAAAAAAACTAAAACAGAAGATACTGTATCAATTTGGATTACCAAGGTACATGTCATCAGATGAAGAAACATTACAGCCCACGGCAACCAACAATGGGCAAAGAGGCATCATCATATCAAATGGAAACATCAGGTCCATTGCATCCTGAGTAACAGTCTGATCAAGAATTAGAATGGGAGCTGGGGCGCCTGGGTGGCTTAGTCGGTTAAGCGTCCGACTTTCGCTTAGGTCATGATCTCACGGTTCATGGGTTCGAACCCCACGTCGGGCTCTGTGCTGACTGCCAGCTTAGAACCTGGAGCCTGTTTCAGTCTGTGACTCCCTCTCTCTCTGACCCTCCCCTGCTCACGCTGTCTCTCTCTCTCCTAGAAATAAATAAAAAACATTAAAAAAAAATAAAAAAAAAAAAAGAATTAGAATGGGGGAAGGGGACGACGGGGTGGCTCAGTGGGTTAAGTGTCTGACTTGATCTCAGTTCAGATCACGATCTCACGATTGTATGATTAAGCCCTGGTTGGGCTGACAGTACAGAGCCTGCTTGGGATTTTCCCTCTCTCTGCCCCTCCCTCATTCACCCTCTGCTCTCTCTAACAAATAAACACTAAAAAAAGGAGGGGGCACCTAGATGGCTTATTGGTTGACTTTGGCTCAGGTCATGATCTTGCAGTTTGTGGGTTCGAGTCCCATGCTGGGCTCTGTGCAGCCAGCTCAGAGCCTGGAGCCTGCTTCAGATTCTGTGTCTCCCTCTGTCTCTCCCTCACTTGTGCTCTCTCTCTCAAAAACAAATAAACATTAAGATTTCAAAAAAAAAAAAAAAAGAATTGGGATGGGAAATTAAAACATGTGTTATCTAAAATGGGAGGAGATAAAAGACATCAAGGGCTGGAGCACATGCCTTCCCAAGTGTGCTGGTTGATAGATTACTTTTCTGGAGGACATAGGGAATGGCGGGGGGGAGGAAAGGATGGTGTGAGGACTCTGCAATTCACACTGTCTTGTTTCCTACCCAATGCAGTGATCCTGGGCCCGGGGCTGCTACTGTGGGTGCTAGAAAGCAGGGCTCAAACCTTAGCGAGAAACTGTAACCATACCTCGAACTGCTATGACAGAATTTCTCAGGGCCTGTGGGACGGACTGGGTCTTCACCCCATGCAGGAAAAGCGGGGTTGGCTGTGAATGCAGCTGTGGTGCCTGGCGGCGGGTGGTGGAGAAAGTGCCCCAGGTCCGTGACTAGGTAACTCCGCCCACGAGAGTGGGACTGCGGGTGTGGTAAACTCCTAGTGCTGCGGGCAATCTGAATCGGCACATACTGACTCCAAATGGGAAAGTTCCTGTCTCTGGGTTACTTGTCTGTGTTAAGTTTCATGTCACTGCTGTAACAAATTATCATGAACCTGGTGGCTCAAAACAACACAAATTTATTCCCTCCGGGTTCTGGAGACCAGAAGTCCAAACTCCAGTCTGGCAGAGCTAAGCTCCCTTCAGAGCCACTCTTGCAGCTCCTGGGAGGTGCCAAAGCTCCACGCTTCGGAGCCCCGTCACTCTGTTCAGTCTTCACGCTACCTTCACTTTCTACCCCCACCGTGTAAATCAACCCCCCTCTGCCTGACTTTACAGACAACTGTCACTGGCTGCAGAGCCGCTCAGATCACTGAGGGCCATCTCCTTATCTTGAGATTCTTCATTTAGTTCTATCTGCAAACACTCTTTTCCCAAACAAAGTCGCATTAACAGGTTCCAGGAATTAAGATGTGGAAATTGTTGTTCTGGGGTTCAATACTCAGCCCACTACAGCTCCAACCCTGGTCCCCCAGATTCCATTTTGCTTCACATGCGAAACATATCCACCCATCTGAACATCTCCAAAAGTCCTGACTCACACTATTAATTTTAAGGCTAAGATCTCACAGAAACATCATCAGCTCCAAAGTCTGAAATCTCATCATCTAAATCGTGAAGTCAGGTATGGGAGAGGTGGCTGGAATGATCCATCCTGGGGCAAAATTCATCTTCATCTATAGGTACATGTACATCTATGGACCCCTTAAACCAGAAAACAAGATATCTGCCTCCAAAATACAATGGTGTGACAGGCATAGGACATTCTCATTCTGAGAGGGAGAAACTGGAAACTTTAATAAAGGGATCGCCCATCTCAAACACGTTAAGCAGAGGAAATTCCTTTAGATCCTAAGGTTTGAGAAATTCTCTGTATTTGCATTTCTTTTTTTTAAATGCTTATTTATTTTTTAAGAGAGACAGAGGTGGAGAGATTGTGATCGGGAGGAGCACAGAGAGAAAGAGACACAGAATCCCAAGCAGGCTCCGCACTGTCGGCACAGAGCCTGACTCGAGGCTTCATCTCACGAACTGTGAGATCATGACCTGAGCTGAAGTCAAGACTGGGATCCTTACCCACTTAACCAACTGAGCCACCCAGGCGCCCCGTGTTCGCATTTCTGCCCTCAAGGGTCCCTTCTGCCCTGCAGCCTCTGCCTCTATGCCCGTGGCTCTGGCCTGAGTCCCACTTCCTTTTCCTGTAAAAGTTTGCAGCTCACACCCAGCAGCCACAGCACTTCTCTTACACTGCCTGGGCTTCTAGCATTTGTCAGTCTATTCTGTAGCTATAATTAAGATGCGTGTGCTTTGTCTACTGATTTTCTGAAAACCAAACACCAATACAGTGGCTGCAGTATTATAAAAGGAGGCAAATATCATTTATAGCAGAACCAAACAGTATAGTTAATCAGTAAAAAAGGAAGCCCTTTTCACCAACAGTCCTGAGTTCCTCTCAGGATGATGCCTCACGTGTCTGGGCCAAACTCCTTCTTACACTACATCCAGTACTCACGAGCCTTCCGTATTTCACTCTGCCTCACATTTGGACTAGGTCTTTTTGGAACAAACATTTGTTTTTTTCTTGAAGTTCCTAAATCCCTTTTCCTCCTCCTTTATTTTACCATTAGAATCGACCTTAGTCAAATAACCTGCTAGGGACTGACTGGCTATTTATACATATGTCATCTTGAGAACTGTTCTCACTCACACTAAGTGTTATCAGTTCTACTGTTTCAGGGACTCCATCTCTGACTCTTTGTTGAACTTCCTTCTAAAGTTTGCTAAAATAAGTATGACACAACTTTACCGTCATTCCTTTATTGGGAGGTAATCGGTTTCTTGGTTTCTGAAGGTTTCAAGATGATGTTTTTAGCCTTAAGGCTCAAAACATTCCTGAAGATGTAAGAGAAGGTCTAGGATCCATTTGCTCTATTTCTTTAAGATTTTACTTTTAAATAATCTCTACATCTAACGTGGGGCTCAAACTCACAACCCCGAGACCAAGAGTCACATGCTCCACTGACTGAGCCGGCCAGGGGCCCCCATTTTCTTTTCTCTGGCTCAGTACTCAGTAGATACTTTCAATCTGAAGACTTCTTCAGCTATGATTAATTTTATTTTCTTTGATTAGTTCTTCTGGTCTCTTCCCTTTTCTCTTAAAAAATTTTAATGTTTATTTATTTTGAGAGAGGAATGAGAAGGGGAGGGAGAGAGGGGAAGCGGGGGGGGGGAAAGAGAGAGAGAGAATGAATGAGAGAATTCCAAGCAGGTTCCACACTCAGTGTGGAGCCCAATATGGAGTTTGATCCCACGAGCCTGGGATTATGACATGAGCCAAAATCGAGTCGGATGCTTGCTTAACTGACCGAACCACCCACGCGCCCCCACTTAAATTCTTACACATATTGAGTTTTTTTTTCTTTTTTAAAAAATGTTTATTTTTGAGAGAGAGTGAGAGAGAATGTGCAAGTAGGGAGGGGCAGAGAGAGAGGGAGACACAGAATCCAAAGCAGGCTCCAGGCTCGGAGCTGTCAGCACAGAGCCCAGCGTGGGGCTCAAACCAACGACTGGTGAGATCATGACCTGAGCCAAAGTCAGTTGCCTAACCAACTGGGTCCCCAGGCGCCCCTTCTACATATTAAGTTTTCTTGATTGAGCTTTCATGTCCTAACTATTCTTTCAATATTTTCCATTGCTGTATTTTTGGCTCTTCATTCTCAGATATTCCCCCCAATTTGTTTACTATCCTTATATTAAATGTTTTATTTTAGCAATCAAGATTAAATTTACAATTACTTTTTCTTGTGCTCTATTTCTTTTTCAGTGTATTTTTGTTTTGTAGGACATCTTTCCCTACTTCTCTACAGATACTAATTAGAGATTGTGAATGTATCTTCAGTTCTCTGTTTTGTCTCTGTTTTCACTAGGATCAACTATTCTTTTGTTCTTCATCATTCTCTTTTATTCTGTCTTTAGATTTTTCTCATGTTTGGTGATCCTCAGCATTCCATTCATATTCTTGAATGACTAACGAGGTAGATTAATAGAACATGGGTTCTCTTGCTGAATGGGAAAGCTAAAAATAGATTCTGCTCTGTGGATTAGGAAACATGCTGGCACATTTTAAGAGTCTGAGATAGAGAACGGAAAAGCAATTTGACTACTCCGTTCCGACCCCAGAAATGTCCAAGAAAAAGACGGTGCCAGCTGCCACCACTGGGAACCTAGCCTACCTAGGTCAGACTACTTAACATTGAATAACACTGTAAGGAGAACAGCTATATTTTTATCCTGACATAGACACTGGACCCAATTACTCTGTATGGCTGAGGCTATGAGCGGGATTAGCGGGACTCAGCTGACCCAATTAGAGCGAGGCAAAAATGCTGTATAGGCATACCTTGGTTTTTCTGCTTCACTTTACCATACTTTGCCGATTGTGCTATATTTTTCTACAAATTGTGGGTTTGTGGCAACCTTGCACCAAGCAGTCTATCAGTGACATTTTCTCACCAGCGTTTACTGCTCACTTTGTGCCTCTGTATCACGTTTTAGTAATTTTTGCCATATTTCAAACTTCATTACTGTTAATTTTTTTTTACGGTGAACTCTGATCGGTGATCTTTGATGTTATTGTTTTAATTATTTTGAAGAGCCATGAACTACACCCATATAAGAAAGAGAACGTTAATTAATAAATGTGTGTGTTCTGCATGCTCTCCTGACCATGCTATTTAGTCTCGCCCCCTCTCCTTGGGCCTCCCTATGACTTGAGACACATAATCTTGACAATATTCAAACCAATTAATAACTTTAGAATGGCCTCTAAGTGTTCAAGAGAAGATGTGCAAGTCTCTCACTTTGAATCAAAAGCTAGCAATGGTTAAGCTGAGCGAGGAAGGCACGTGGAAGCTGAGAGGCTGAAAGCCAGGCCTCTTCACCAAGCAGTCAGCCACGCTGTGGATGCGAAGGGAAAGTTCTTGAAGGAAATGACAACTGCTACCCCGGTGAACACACAGATGACAAGAAGGCGAAACGGCCTTACAGCTGATGGGAGGAGAGCCCGGGGCCTGGACAGAAGACCCAACAGCCACGACATCCCCTTAAGCCGGAGCCCGACCCGGCGCAAGGCCCTGGCTCCTCCCAGGGTGTGAGGGCGGGGAGAGGCGAGGAGGCTGCAGAAGGGGGTCTGAAGCCTCGACAGCAGCTGCGGCACAACGGACTCTGAAACGCCCTGCAGGCTGTAGAAAAGACCTCCCACAGTTCACTGTGGAGGGAACGCCACGTCAAAAAGGGTACGAGGGGTAGAGGCACAGTTGGGACCCACACTCCTGCAAGACCCCCCACGGACAGGGCAGACTCCACAAGCACAGCCAAGCAAGAAGATGGGACAGGCGGTGCCTGCCCTGGCGGGATGAAGCCCCAGAGCCTCTGGCTTTGAAAACCAACGGGCTGAACTCCAGCAGGTTTTACCGTCAGCGGGGCTGAACTCGAGGAACTTGACAACCCCGCGGGCTCACGCACCCTCGAAGAGCCGGACGGTAATGACTCAGGAGACGCAGCACCTGGAGAAGGGCCTGCGGGGCGTGAGGATTCATTCACCAGTGTCGGGGCAGGGAACTTCTGGAGGCTTCTCCGGGAACAGAGGCGCGGCGGGCACCGTTCTCCTCCCTCCCCGAGCCTTGGCGGCCGAGCTCGCGGGAGCCGGCGTCGGAACCCTCCGCCCGTCTCGCCCACAGCAGCGCTCCGCGCCCTGCGGCGCCGCCGCATCCGCCGCTCCACAGCGACTTCCGCCCGGACGCAGGGAGGCGACCACGTGCCCGCGGCGGGGGCCGGGACTCCGTGCAGACGGCCCGCCCCGCCCGCCTGGGAGGCCCCACTAGCTGCGCCGGCGCCCTCAACAGCCCCTCAACAGCCCGGGGCCCAAGTCCCGCCCAGCGCTCCCTGCAGCCCCGCGCACGGCCTAGCCACAATAGTAGGTGACACCCCGGGCGCGCCCCGGGGCATCACAGGACCTCTTTCACGTAAGGCCACTACTCTGGAAGCGGGGAGACCTGGCTGATGCCCCAACACACAGAAACACACACAGAGTCAGATACCGTGAGGAGAGGGAGGAGTACGTTCCAAATTAGAGAACAAGACAGAAATCACACAGAGATACGTAAAATGGATGTAAGCAATATGCCTGATAAAGAATTCAAAGTAGTGGCCATAAAGATATTTGCTGGGCTTGAGGAAAGGCTGGAAGATCTCAGCAAGACCCTCCACAGACAGAAAACATAAAAAGAACGAGTCAGAGACTAAAACCTGAATAACTGAAATAAAAAAATACACCAAAGCCAACCAACAGCAGATTAGAAAATGCAGAAGAACAGATCAGCAATCTGGAAGATAGTAACGGAAAGCAACCAGTTGAGCTGCAAAGAAATAATAATGAAAAGTGAGAAAAGGTTAAAGGAACTCAGCAACTCCATCAAGTGTAATAGTATTCGCATTACAAGGATCCCAGAAGGAAAAGAGGGAGAAAGGGGACAGAAAACTTATTTAAAAAAATAATAGCTGAAAACTTTCCTAATCTGGTGAAGGAAACAGATACTCAGATCCAGAAAGCACAGAGAACCTCAAGTAAAATCAACTCTGGGGCACCTGGGTAGCTCAGTCTGTTGGGCAGCCGACTTTGGCCTAGGTCATGATCTCGCCGTTACTGAGTTCGAGCCTCGAGTCAGGCTCTGTACTGACAGCTCAGTGCCTGGAGCTTATTTCAGATCCTGTGTCTTCCTCTCTCTCTCTACCTCTCCCCTGCATGTGTTTTGTCTCTCTCTCTCAAAATAAATAAGCATTGAAAAAATAAAATCAACTCACAGAGGTCCATACCAGGACATAATGTAATTAAAGTGGCAAAAGTAATAACAAAGAATTTTAAAGTTTATTTACTTATTTTGAGAGGAAGGGTGTGGGGGAGGGGCAGAGAGAGAGAATTCCAAGCAGGATCCCCACTGTCAGCACTAAGTCCGATGTAGGGCTCAAACCCATGAACCACGAGACCATGACCTGAGCCGAAATCAAGAGTTGGACACTCAACTGACTGAGCCACCCAGGCATCCCAAAGAGAATTTTAAAAGCAGCAAGAGAAAATAAAAGTTATGTATAATGGAAACTCTGTAGGGCTATCAGTTGAATTTTCAGCAGAAATGTGGCAGTCCAGAAGAGAGTGGCATGATATAGTCAAAGTGTTCAAAGGTAAAATCCTGCAACCAAGAATACTCTACCCAGCAAGGATACCACTTAAAGTGAGAAATAAAAGAGTTTCTCAGGCAAAAGTTAAAGGAGTTCATCTGTAAAAGTATTATAAGGAAAGGGAATTGAGTGGAAAGAAAATGCCATTAATCAGGATTAAGAAAATAATGAAGGGAAAAAATTTTCAGTTAAAAGCAAACATACATGGGCATGGAGGGGGGCACTTGTGGGGATGAGCACTGGGTGTTATATGGAAACCAACTTGATAATAAACTATTTGTAAAAAAAAAAAAAAAGCAAACATACAATAAAAATAATAGATTAATCACTTATAAAGCCAATATGGAGGTTAAAACACGAGAGAATTATATCCAAAAAATCAGTCAAGGAATACACAAAATAAGAAGATGTAAACTATGGCATCATATAAATAAAAAAAATGGAAGAGGGAGTAAATATTTAGTGCTTTTATGTGTTTGAACTTATGTAATAATCAACCTCATACAGACTGCTATACACATTTTATACATGAACTTCATGGTAACCACAAATCAAAAATCTACGACAGATACACAAAACATGAAGAGCATGGAATCCAAGCATAACACTACATAAATACATAATACTACATAACCACAAAAACAGCCAGAAAAATTTAAAAATGGCTGTAAGTATATACCAATCAATAATTACCTTAAACACAAACGGATTAAATGCTCCAAGAGAAGACATAGGGTAACACTCACCTACCTATATGCCACCTACAAGAAACACACTTTAGACCTAAAGACACATACAGACTGAAAGTGAAGGAAAAAATACGCCATTCAAATGGAAGTGGGAAAAACAAAACAGAAAAAGGCAAGCTTAGCAATACTTACATCACACAAAATAAACTTTAAAGCAAAGACTGTGGTAAGACTCAAAAATGGCACAGCATAATGATAAAGGGATGAATCTCACAAAAGGACAGCACCATTATAAATTACAGAAGTCACAATTATAAATCACATAAAGCAACTACTAACAGATACAGAGGAAGAGACTGACCATGATACAACGGAAGGGGGCTTTAACACCCCACTTACATCAATGGAAAGACCACCCAGAAAGAAAATCAACTGGAAACAGTGGCTTTCAATGGCACATTAGACCAGACGGAGCTAACAGACAAACATAGAGCATTTCAGCCCAAAGAAACAGAATATACTTTCTATTCCAGTGCACATGGAACATTCTCCAGGACAGATCCCATGTTAGGCCACAAAACAAGTCTCAACAAACTTAGGAAGACTGAAATGTTGGCATGCATCTTTTCTGACCACAGTGATAAAAAAGTAGAAATCAACCGCAACAAAAAGTCTGGAAACAACAGAAACAGGAGGAGGCTAAACAACCCACTACTGAACAATGAATGGGAAAACCAAAAAGTCAAAGAGAAAATTTTTAAGAAAACCATGGAGACAAATAAAAACACATGGTCCAAATTTTGGGGACACAGAAAGAGGAGTTCAAAGAGGGACATTTATATCAATTCAGGCCTACCTCAAGAAATATGAAAAACCTTAAATTAACAACCTAACTTTACAAAGAGCTAGGAAAAGAAGAACAGGCCCCAAAGCTAGTAAAAGGAATGAAATAATAATTATTAAAGCAGAAATAAATGAAATATAGACTAAAAAACAATCAATCCAACAAACAAAATGAAAAAAGATTGATTAAGCCAGGAGCTGGTTCTCTGAAAACATCAACAAAATTGATAAACCTTTAGCTAGACATATCAGGGCGGAAAAAGGACTCAAATAAATAAAATCAGAAACAAAGGAGGAGAAACAACTGCCAATACCACAGAAATACAATGGATTATAAAATTATTTTATAAAAAATTATATGTCAACAGGGGCACCTGGGTGGCTCAGCTGGTTGAGCATCCAACTCTTAATTTCAGCTCAGGTCATGATCCCAGGTTTGTGGGATCAAGCCCCACATAAGACTCCATGTGGAGTGTGGGCCTACTTGGAATTCTCTCTCTCTCTCTGCCTCTCTCCCCTGTTCACACTTTTTGTCTCTTCTCTCTCACAAACAAACAAACAAAAACCTTTAAAAAATGATATGCCAGGGGCACCAGGGTGGCTTAGTCAGTTAAGAGTCCGACTTTCGCTTAGTTCATGATCTCGCGGTTCGTGGGTTCAAGCCCTGCGTCGGGCTCTGTGCTGACTGCCAGCTCAGAGCCTGGAGCCTATTTCAGTCTGTGTCTCCCCCTCTCTCTGACCCTCCCCTGCTCACACTGTCTCTCTCTCTCTCCTAGAAATAAATAAAAATATTTTTTAAAAAATGATATGCCAACAAATTGGAGACCTAGAATAAATGGATAAATTCCTAGAAACATAATCTTTCAACTGAATCAGAAAGAAATAGAGGATCTAAATCCGTCAATTACTATGACATTGAATCACTAACCAAAACATCCCCTCCCAACAAACAAAAGTCCAGGACCAGATAGCTTCACAAGTGAATTCTACCAAACATTTATAGAAGAATTAATACCTATTATTCTAAGCTATTCCAAAAATAGAAGAGGAAGGAAAACTTCCAAATCCATTCTATGAGGTCAGCATTACCTTGAGACTAAAATCAGATTAAGACACTAACAAAACAAAACAAACTTTACAGACCAGTATCTCTGATGAAAACAGATGCAAAAATCCGCAACAAAACATCAGCAAACCAAATTCAACAGTACATTAAAAAAAATTATTCATCATAATCAAGTGGGATTTATCCCAGGGATATTGATTCAACAGTTGCAAATCAATCAATGTGATATCTCACATTAACAAGAGAAAGGATAAAAACCTTATGATCATATCAATAGATACAGAAAAAGCATTTGTCAAAATATAACTTCCATTCATGACAGAAACTCTCAACAAAGTAGCTGTAGAGGGAACATACCTCAACATAATAAAGGCCATATATGAAAAACCACAGCTAACATCATAATGGTGAAAAACTGAGAGCCCTTCTTCTAAGATCAGAAACAAGACTAGGGTGCCTTCCTCTCTCCACTTTTAATCAACACAGTACTGGAAGTCTGGCCATAGCAATAAAACAAGAAAAAGAAATAAAAGGCATCCAGATCAGCAAGAAAGAAGTAAAACTTTCCCTATTTGCAGTGACATGGTACTATATACAGAAAACCTTAAAAACTCCAAAGAAACAACAGAACTGATAAATCAATTCAGTGAAGTTGCAGGATACAAGATTAACATACAGAAATCTCTTGAATTTCTCTACACTAATAATAAAGTCATAGAAAGAGAAACTAAGAAAACAATCCCATTAACAATTACACCAAAAAGAGTAAAGATGTAGTTTATGACATCAATAACTTAAAAATGTTGAGTATTGTCACAGAGGAGTAGAGAAGCAGTTTTTGTATGTTATTGAAGTTAAGGTGGTATAAATTCAAATTGGAGTGCTATAATTTTAGGATGTTAAATGTAATCCCCATGGTAACCACACAGAAAATAGCTATAGAATATATAGAGAAGGAAATGAGAAGGGAATTAAAATGTTTCACAAAAATAAAATGAAGTACACATAAAAGAAGTCAGTAATGCAGATAATGAGGGACAAGGAAAGTATAAAGCAAACAGAAAATAAACAGCAAAATGACAGAACTCCCTCCTTAAAAGTATTTATTTTGATGTAAATGATTAAACCCTCCAATCAGAAGATAAGAGATGGCAGAATGGATTTAACAACAACAAAATGGTCAAAACATACACTATCTACAAGAGACTTACTTTAGAGCCAAAAACACAAATATATTCAAACTGAAGGATGGAATATTTCATACAAGCATAACCAAAAGAGAGCAGGGGTGGTTTTACCATTATCAGACAAAAAAATATTTTTTAAAGGTTACAAAAGACCAAAAAAAGATATTAATAAAAGGCTCAATCCATCAAGAAATTACAATTATCAACATTTATGAACCTGATATTAAGCCCTCAAAACATATGAAGCAAAAATAGAATTGAAATGAGAAGTTGAAAGTTCTATAGTAATAGCTGGATACTTCACTGCCCTACTCACAATAATGAGAGAGAACAACCAGATGACAGGTAAGTAAGGAGAGGACTTAACAATAAACCAGCTGGACCTAACAGATACACAGAGAACATTTTACCCAACAACAGATAACATATTCTTTTCAAGTGCACAAGGAAAATTCTCCAGGATACACCATATGTTAGGCCACAAATTAAGTCTCAATAGATTTAAAAAGATAGATATCATACCCAGTATCTTCTCTAACAGCAGTGGGATGAAGTGTGAAACGAAAAACAGAAGAAAATTAGAAAATTGACAAATTTGTAGAAACTAAACAGTAGATTCTTAATCAGTGGATCAAAGGAGAGATCACCAGGGAAATTAAATGCAATGAATGAAAAGAAAAATGTAACATACCAAATTTATGGGATGCATCACAAGTAGTGCTAAGTGGGAAATTATAGCCTTAGACGCTTACATTTAAAAAGAAGACAGATCTCAAATCCTCAACCTAACTTTACAACTTAACGAGTAAAAAAAGAACGAAAGCTAAAGTTAGCAGAAGGAAGGAAATAATAAATATTAGAGATAAATAACAGAGAGAACAGAAAAAGAAAAATCAATGAAAGTAAAAGTTGGTTCTTTGAAAAGATCACAAAAATTGACAAACCTTCAGATATAAAAGCACAAAGAATAAAGACCTAAAGAACGAGGGGAAAAAGAAAATACTATTAGAACACCACAGTAATAATTACTGTAGACAAGATCCGCTGATGGAAGTTAAAACGAGGAGGCAAAAGTTTAGGAGAATAAGGACACTTGTATAGTGTCCCTAAGATAGTTACTAAGATCAAAGGGGAATATGGGGATTCTACAGTGGAGAATGCTGGTAGCCGATACTCTAATCAGGGGGCCATTGTTATCATCAACAGTAATAAGGCACAAAGACACCAATCACTCCACTATATGAGGCTCTGCGATCAGCAGATCAGGATTCATTCCCCAGGTCTTGGCAGACTCTAAAACATTATCCTGGTTGATCATTTTTCTACAAGCGGACATATTTTCTATTAAGAAATGGATAAATGGATTTGTTGGTGAACACATCAAGGGTAGTACACCAATCTGGATATTCTATCGCTTGTGAAATATAACCAGTTCTGTAGAGTCAGTCAGACAAGTGTAACTAATTAGTAAGGAAAGAGAGGCTCTAGGTGAGGTTAATGCACAAAAGGAAAAATAGAATGGAAATGGTATTTTTACTGATGCCTGACACACAGCAGATGGTAAGAGTGATAACAACCATAGCAAATCCTTATGACAATAATAGATTTTCATTTAATACTATTTCAATCTTGGGGCGTCTGGGTGGCTCAGTCCGTTAAGCATCCAACTTTGGCTCAGGTCATGATCTCACGGACATGGGTTTGAGCCCTGCGTCGGGCTCTGTGCTGACTGCCAGCTCAGAGCCTGGAGGCTGCTTCAGATTCTGTACCTCCCTCTCTCTCTGACCCTCCCCTGGTCACGCTGTCTCTGTCTCTCTCTCAGAAATAAATAAAAACATTTAAAAAATTTCTTTAAATACTATTTCAATCTTTATTTACAGTAAATGCTATTACATTTACTCATTTAATCCTGACAACAACTCCATGAGACAGGCACTGCCACTTTCCCCATTCTGCAGATGAGGAAACAAAGGAAACAAGTTGAGCAATTTGTCTGGGCTCGTTTAGCAAGTGGGGAGCCTACTACACGGTGCTGCCTCCGGGAAGACACTATGCGGACTATCCGAATCCTCATTATTCCTGCCCAGAAATTTCTGTTTTCTTTTAACAAGTGGAATTTTACAAATGAAAATCCCAGCGCTCTGTTGGGCTACTCAACACGTACTCAGCACGCGTGGCCTCCACCTGGCGACACTCGGTGGTTTCTCTTCCCCGATTCAGGGTTACGTAAGTGAATACACTCTCCCAAAACATTACGAATGCCTCTAAGGGGGCAGTACTCCCCCCGACCCCGCGTGTTGAAGGTCATTAGGTGGTAAATACAAAGCTGGAGGTGAAGCCAGGCCTGTAGGACTCCCAGGTCAGTGTTCTTTCCAATACCAGACACAGACGTACGTAAGAGTTGAAATTAAAACAGACGTACAGACCCAGGGGAGCCCAGCTTCACAACGTGTGTGGAACAGCACACTCCAGATGAGGAAACGACAACATGGGCCGGAAGTGTGCGGGTCCACTTATACACAGATTGTTTTCAACAAATGCAGGACAGTCCTGTGAATGTATTTTCTGCTCCTTAATGATTTTCTTAATAACGTTTTCTTTCCTCTAGCTTACTCCGTTGTAAGAATACAGTATATAAGACACATGACATATAAAACATGTGTTAGTGGACAGTTCATGATACCTCGAAGGCTTTCAGCCAACTGTACTGTTAGTAAATCTGGGGGAGTCAAAAGTTACACGCGGATTTCTGAGCGAGCAGGGAGTCACCTTTAACCTCCATCTTGTTCAAGGGTATCAATGGTGGTTGCAAATAATGGAAAGTTAAAGTCTATAAAGTATAATAATAATATTATGCATCATTTGTTGAATTAAGCAAACTGTAAAGCATGAATCGATCTGTAAAGTACACCAAATCTTTCTACTGAGGGAACAAGGATTCAGTTCAGAACTCTTTTTTAAAAAAAAAAAATTTTTTAATGTTTACTTATTTTTGAAAGAGACAGAACGTGAGCATGGGAGGGGCAGAGAGAGAGGGAGACAGAGAACTCAAAGTGGGCTCCAGGCTCTGCACTGTCAGCACAAACCCCAAAGAGGCGGTCGAACTCACGAACTGTGAGATCATGACCTGAGCTGAAGTCAGATGCTTAACTGACTGAGCCACCCAGGCACCCTTGAATTCAGAACTCTTGAGTGAGAACTAGCATCATTAACATGCTAGTTTTCTCTATGTGTCTAAGCTGGATGAATTTACAGAGATGGGGGTTAAGGCTTCCTGAAAGAATTTCAAAGACTACTATTTCTTCTAGTTTCATGATTCCTATATTTTCAAATCTAGTAAAGACGCTCTTCTGTACATTGTTATATAAGCTGTATCATGTATGGGTACAAATCATCTATGCTATCCTAATCACTTTTTTATTTAAAAATTAAAAATTCAGAATGTTGGGAAAAAATAGTAAAAGCAACACTAAGTATATAGGTCACAAATAGAGAGTAAAACATTCCCCCAAACACACATAAATATTTCTATCTCCTCAAGGAAATAAAATACCTTCAATATACAACTTTCCAATAGTATTATAAACTTTTGAAAATGTTAACGTTATAAATAAATATTGATATACAGATACTACTGCAGCAGTAACCTACAATCTACATTTTGGTTAGTTAATGGAATTTGTACATTGCAGTCATGTGTATGCATGAACACACACGTGTGCATACTATAAGCAAATATTTAGTAATCAACTCTATTAATCAATTACCTTTGCAATAATAACTTCTTTCTTCAGAATCTTCATAGCATAGTATTTCCCACTTGCCTTCTCTCGAACCAAAATAACTTTTCCAAAAGTGCCTTTACCTAGTAGTTTCAAATAGTCAAAATCATTCATTGTCTGAAAAATATAAATTAAAAAAACATAATATGAAATATTTGATGCAATTTATTTATAAACATATAAGTATATGTTTGCAGCATCTACTCAAAAGTAAATTTCACCAATTTCTAAGCACACTTAAATGAATAAGAATCAGACTGGCAACAGATGCCTCACCAGCAATCATGGATGCTGGAAATAATTTAAGCAATTCTCAGATACTGAAGACAAGGATTTTGAACCTCAAAGTCCTCAGCTAGTCAAACTATCAGTCAAATGTAGGAGTAAAGGAAAAAGAGAATTATTTTCATTCACTTTTAAGGACTCAAGGTTTTTTTTTTTCTCTTTTTACTGAAGTATAATTAACATAGAGTGTTTTATTAGCTTCAGGTGTACAACATAATGATTCAACAATTCTATACACTTCTCAGTGTTCATCAAGGTTAAGTGTACTCTTAATCCCCTTTATCTATTTCATCCATCCTTCCTACCTGCCTTCTCTCTGGCAACCACCAATTTGTTCTCTGTATTTAAGAGTCTGGGTTTTTTGTCTCTTTTTTGTTTGTTCATTTGCTTTGTTTCTTAAATTCTACATATAAGCGAATTCATATGGTATTTGTCTTTCTCTGACACTTTATTTAGCATACTACCCTAGATCCATCCATGATGTCACAAATGGCAAGGTTTCCTTATTTTTTTATGGCTGAGTAATATTCCATCATGTACATATACCACATCTTATCCATTTGTCTACCAATGGACACTTGGGCTCCTTGAATATCTTGGCTATTGTAAAAAACGCTGCAATGAACATAGGGGTGCATATATCTTTTCAAATTAGTTTTTGTTTTCTTTGCGTAAATACCCAGTCATGGAATTATTGGATCCTATAATAATTCTATTTTTAATTTTTTGAGGAACTTCCACACTGTTTTTCTAAGGACTCAGGTTTTTAAGGATTTGGTAGTGCCACTATCCCCCAAACGACATGATCATCAAAAACACCCCCTCAGATACATCTAAGGAAGCAGGCCTGTTCAGGGAAGCTATTTGAGAATGTATTCTAGCAAATAAGGATGGAATCCTAGAAAGTGAAAGATATGTGTGTAGGAAATGTTGAAAATAACCTGGAGCACAAGGAGAAGAAATCTAAGGATTTAGCTGTGGGCAGCACACATCTGAGAATGCAAGTTGAGCAGTCAGAGCAGAAAGGAGGGAAGTCTACGAATGCCGCTAACTGACCTGCCCGTGTGCAGTTTCGTTTCTCATTGCTAAGGCAGGTGATCCCAGGATTTTGCCAAGCTGACCTGCTACTTGCTCTTTACAGCCACCCGCATACATGCTTTCCTGTTCTATGAACATTCTTCCACAAGCTTCCTGAATTTTGATGCTGCCTGTGCACTAATGCATTTCCCCCACCCAGCTTTTTGTTTGTATGGACTTGGCCTCTTTTTAAAAATGCCTTTACTGGGGCACCTGGGTGGCTCAGTCCGACTTCGGCTCAGGTCACGATCTCACGATCTGTGGGTTCAAGCCCCGCGTCAGGCTCTGTGCTGACAGCTCAGAGCCTGGAACCTGCTTCAGATTCTGGCTCTCTCTCTCTCTCTCTGCCCCTCCCCGGCTCACTTTCTGACTCTGTCTCTCAAAATAAAGACATAAAAATTTTTTTTTCAAAATGCCTTTACTACCATTTTAATGAGCTTTTAAATGGAAGGGGAGATAACTGGGTACGCTCAGTTTATCATCTTAAATTTCAATTCAGTTCAGAGGGCTTTATGAATAACAAGTTCAGAATCTGGGTTTTATCCTACAGATGATCACAAGTTATTAAAAAATTCTGTGCCATTTTATAATTGTATTTTCTCTTATTTACTACCCATCTGAAGTAACTGTCAAGAATGTCTCAAATCAATGATCTCAGCTTCCACATTAAGAAACTGAACAAAAGTGGGGCACCTGGGTGCCTCAGTCAGTTGGTTAAGTGTCCGACTTCGGCTCAAGTCATGATCTCACAGTTCGTGGGTTCGAGCCCCGCATCAGGCTCTGTGCTAACAACCAACTCAGAGCCTGGAGCCTGTTTCAGATTCTGTGTCTCCCTCTCTCTCTGACCCTCCCCTCCTCATGCTCTCTCTCTCTCTCTCTCAGAAATAAATAAAACATTAAAATTTTTTTTTAATTAAAAAAAAAACTGATCAAGAGCAAATTAAACTCAAGAGAAACAGAAAAAAAGAAATAAAGATCACAACAGAAATCAATTAAACATTTTTTTTAAAAAGTAGAGAATCTCAGTGAAACCAAAAGCTGGTTCTTTATGAAGATCAATAAAATTGATAAACCTCTAGCCAGACTGGTCTGGAAAATAAGGATGGAAGACATAAATTACCAATGTCAGGAATGAGAGAGAGCTGACATCACCACAGATTCTATGATACTAAACGTATCACATGGGAAAATTGTAAACAGCTGTAAGCCGATAAAATTGACTATATACATGAAATGAAAAAATTTCATGAAAGCCTCAAACTCCCGAAGCCCGCTCAAGAAACAGATACCTTGATAGCCCGATGTTTACTAAGGAAATTGAATTTGTGGTCAAAACCCTCTTAAGAAGGAAAACTCTAGGGCCAGATGGTTTCACTGCTGAATTTTATAAACATTTAAGGAAGAAATGATACCAATTTTATGTACACTCCTACGGAAGAAAGTTGAAAAAAAAAAAAGAGGATACTTCCCAATTCGTTCCATAAGGCCATCATTACCCTGATTATCAGAACCAGACAAAAACATTACAAGAAAACTATAAACCAATATTCCTCATGTACATAATATGTAAAAAAATTCTAAAAGTTTTAGAAACAAATGCTATGTTCAATTTTAACTTTATCTGCTATCTATAATTTTGAAAAATTTTCCAAACATCAAATTGTAATGTCTTAACCATTCAAAAATATCTTTAGTTCAAGGGGTGCCTTGGTGGCTCAGTTGGTTAAGTGCCCAACTCTTAATTTGGCTCAGGTCATGATCTCATGGTTTGTGAGATCAAGCCCTACATCAGGCTGTGATCTGACAGCACCAAGCTTGCCTAGGATTCTCTTTCTCTTTCTGCCCCTCCCCTGCTCTCTCTCTCTCCCTCTCGAAAAAAAAAAAAAAATCACTAGTTCAAAAAAAAGTAGCAAAATGTATCAAGGAAAATACAAAGCACATTTATTAATTCAACTAAAAATGAAACATGTGGCACTAACTATACAGAATATAGTTAACAAGCTTCGTGTCATTTGAACAAATTGTGTTTTCATTAATAGATTTTTACGAATCAAGGAATACTATATAACCACAAAGCCGTCCATGCTACGTAGTCTCCAACGATGTCACCACGAGTCCCCTGGCTCCCCATTTGCACATTCTTCTCCTGGAGAGGCAGCCTCTATGTTCCCTCTCCCTGGGCCAGCCTTGTGTCGTGCTCTGCACACAGAATATGACCAAAGTGACACCATGCCTGTTCCAGGTCCAGCCTGTAAATCTGGTAGCCTGTGTTTTCACCTCCTGGAAAAGTCTTAATTGAAAGCCAGCTTTCATGCCATAAGGAAGACCAGGCCATCCTTCTGGGGAGAGGGGCCATGGAGAAAGAACCTGGAAGACCACGGACATCCATGGAGGAACCTGGACACCACGTGCTAAGAGATCATAAGGAGTAGAACCGAGTATTCAGAAATGGGAGGAAGCCTTTTGTGGGTTTTCCAGCCCAGCCGACGTGCTAACTGAATGCAACTGCTTGGGAGACCCTCGGAGGCCCCACAGAACTGCCCACACAAGCCGCAAAATCAAGAGAAACAGGCTGAAATATATGGTTATTGTTTTAGCATTAAACTTGGGCAGTTTAATTCCATGGCAATAAGGAGCTGAGAGACGTTATTCTCATAACTAGGCTAGAATGTTATTTTTTGCTCAAAGCTTCATTTGAGCAGTACCCTCCTCAATTTTGAGCTAAATGCCCTGAAAAATCATACTTGCTGCATCCTATTATTAAATATCACATAAATGGAAACTGAATTCGTAGGGATAAAAGTCAGAAAAGAATCTGTAAATTGCCTTGTGACATTTCCAGATGAAAAGCACTATGTAATTATAATATATTACTATATTCCTTAAGATTGCAATTCTTAGAGGAAAGGAGGTTCAAAGAAAAGTATAATACTCCTATCTTTGTATTTCACAATTTGACTGCCAACCTTAAAAAAAGAGAATCTGCACGGAAATTAATATTAGTAAAGCATTCTATGGGAGAAAATCAGAAACAGTTCGTATATATTTTGACAAAACTTCAGAAAATTTAAAAAGTATCTTTGATACCAAACGTTCACGTTCAGCATGGTACACACAGTAATTATCTGGTCTTTACAAGTGAAATGTAACCTATCACAAATGTTTTCCTCTTTTAGATGGTGTGAAGGGACAAAACTTCAGTAAGATGTTAATACAACATGAGAGCATGGATAGATATCCTGCAGAAGAATTAATCCTCTAAAACCCAATCCCCCAAATTTATTGAGTAAATATTTTACATAGTTACACTCTTTTCTTCATGTTAATATGGCCGTTTTAGGTTAAGAGACGCCCGGGCATACATAACAAATGCTTAATAAGTGTATTCAAATACACACTAGAACATAATAGAAAGACCAATTGTAGCATCCCAAACTTAGGTTAAAGAATATGCATATATAACTGAAGATGAATACCAGAAATGGCTCAGAAGAGAATACAGATGTTTTAACGCATTTGGTCCAGGAGGATCAATCCCACGTTGGTAATGTTAATAGCTAAACCAAACAAAGCCCCATGGGGCACTAAGCAAAAAAGGGGGTTCTCAAGAAATCTACCTCTTTGCCTAGCCAACCTCTCCCACTGCTGAGGCTACCGCTGCCTCTCGGGACAGGCGGGGAGGGATCGTGATTCTGCAGGTCACAACGAAACTTCTTTTCTTCACTCTTCCTCCGCCTGCCCGCCAGTGCTCTGAGTTAGTGTCGCCAGGCATTAGGTGACACAATTCCAAGAACTGGGGCCAGACTTCATGGGAAGGTACAACATATTGCTTATACTTTCTACCAAGTCAGGAGATGGTAAGTAGCCGTTTCTCAGAGGGGCCTACATTTGTCACTTAAAAATTAAACTGAACACAGGGCGCCTGGGTGGCTCAGTTGGTTAAGCTTCAACTCTTGGTTTCTGCTCAGGTCATGATCTCACAGTTTTGTGAGTTCGAGTCCAACATCAGGCTCTGCACTGGCGGCCTGGAGCCTGGATAAGATTCTCTCTCTCCTTCTCTCCCTGCCCCGATCTGGCTCTATCTGTCTCTAAATAAATAAACGTTAAAAATAATTTAAGCAGAACTCTGACTCTCATTGGCCTTTTATGCTGGGCCCCTTCACATACCTGACGGGGTATAGGGAATGGCCACTTGGCAGACCAAGATAGACTTCTGAGTCCTCTAATCAAATTCCTTTGAAAGATCATCTTTTCGTTTGACACAGAACCGCCCACTAATCTTATGAGGCATCTGCTTCTTTTCCACCACCCAGCATCTTTACCTAAGGAGTCTTCGCCCCGCGCAGCAGGTTTGGGGTAATACCCTGCCACTAAGAGAAGTGACCATCTGGCTGGCTGAGACAAGAGGAAACAGTTGCGACCATTCTCAGCGGAGCTACCACAGTCAGTAGCTACTCTCTTCATCCTGTTGCTCGTTTTTCAAAAAGCGAATGATGGAGAAAATGCACACTGTAAATTATGAGAAAGGCATTCTTATTTCAGAATATCTGTGTTTACAGTTTGGAATTAAAAATAATCTGAACTTCTACTATTCTTTTTATGATACCCGAGTCACAGAAAGGATATAGTTTTAGGGAACTAGGGAAGTGATAGTACTATTTGACTCTCTTGAACCAACTGGTTAGAACCATCACAGAATAGTGTCACTTAAAAGAGTTTCGTACTACTTAAGATGAAATGAGATAAAAAAAGGAACAATGGGATCAGATATGGTCAAATAAGCCAACGGATCCCCCCATTTTCAAAATACTTTTGACCATATCAATTTTTAATTTTGGAGACTCAGTTTCAGTGAGAGATTTCTTAGAGAATCTGCTTTAAAACCTCACTTTCGGGGCACGTGGGTGGCTTTGTTGATTAAGTATCCAACTTCAGCTCAGATCATGAACTCATGGTTCATGGCTTTGAGCCCCATGTCAGGCTCTGTGCGGACAGGTCAGAGCCTGGAGCCTGCTTGGGACTCTGTCTCCCTCTCTCTCTGCCGCTCCCCAGCTTGTGCTCTGTCTCTCTCTCAAAAATAAACAAACATTAAAAAACGTTTTGAAAACCTCACTTTTCAACCACTATTCTGTAATCTTAAAATTCTACCCATTTTCCCAAGAGTTGGCCATATAAATGAAATTAACTAATACCGAAACACTGAGTAAATTCAACAGCTTGACACAATTATTTTCAGAAACTGACTACAATTGTAAGAGAGAATATCTGTCTAATTTTGTTCTCTAATATGTTTTGGTCATGTAATGAGTATAATAATTTATAGTGATTATAAAGGCTCAAGATATATCAATCCATAATAAATAAGTGGCATACTGAAGTTATACAGTGTATAATTAAGTCTTTACATGCTTGAACAAAAGATCTATCTGAATGTCAGATGAATCACTAAAATGGGATAATAATGGTACCTACCTCATACGATATTTGTGAGGATTAAAGGAGATAATACATAGAAAAGTACTTCTGAGAGCATAGCATGAAATAAACTTCTAATAAATATTTACAAGTGATAGTTGGTGAAGGTGATGAATTCTAAGTTAATCCGCACTGGTAAGTGCAAAATGAGAAAACTGCATTGTGCTTTTTATGATGATTTATAAACAGTCTTAATGAAAAAATACATAAAATCTTCCATGTTCTTCCATTTTTCCATCTTTGAAAGCATTGGCTGTCTCCATTCAAAATTCTGCTGGTAAGTTTCCATATTCACTTCCAAATTCTCTCACCCATCAGTAACAGTATTGCTTGTTAGGGTGTTATAAACTCCCCACTTTCATTCCGGAACTGCCCCAACGGGTAGCTTCTTAGAAATACAGGTTATGAAGCAGAGTTTCAGCGATTCCAAAGACCTAGAGCATAGCTGGTATCATCTGCGGTAGTTTGTAACTCTAAGGATGAGATTAACTGGGATCTGATTTTAAATTTATGAGTGTAGTCAAATTTTACATTCATCGCGTACACATGCACATAAACATGCCGAAGCAGCTTTCTTTTCTCGGAGTAGGTGAGGAAAACTAGATCGTGGGGTTTTTTTGTTTTTGTTTTTTGCAACACCTGAAGAACAAGGCAGGTGTTAAGGTGATAAAAGAAAAGAGGGATTCATTTCAACTAACAAACAGAGGATAAGTCTTCAATGAAGACACAACTTTTAGCCAAGATCAAGCATAGGATATTATTATAATTTGAACAGAAGTTTCAGGGGCACCTGGTGGCTCGGTGGGTTAAGTTTCTGATTCTTGATTTTGGCTCAGGTCATCTTCTCAGTTCATGGGATCGAGCCCCATGGCAGCACGGAGCCTGCTTGGGATTCTCTCTCTCTCCCTCTCTCTCTGCCCTCCCCTGCTTGCACTCTCTCACTCAAAATCAATACAATAAACTTAAAAAACAAACAAACAAACAGAAATTTCAGAAAAGGAGAGAGTAATTAATGAGCTGTAGGTTGTGATGGTGTAACTTCATCAAGTTCATACGTGTAGCAAGTGGGAAGAGGAGGATCTGAACTCAAGAAGCCTAACTCCAAAGAGTTCTTAATCATTATGCTAATAGCAAATTCCATGGGTAATTACTTTAAAAATTAGTGTTTTCCTACATGGAGATTAAATTTATAATTTATTATAACAAATATATTCTAACAGGATAAATGGCATGTTCATGGACTTTGAACACAGAGACCTTCAGATTAATCTTAAAATAGCATTTTCACACAAGGAAGCTGCTTTTTAATTTTCTGTATCAATGAAAAATGTAATTTATAATTCCCATCAATCTATAAATTGGCATTTATTAATCCGGAGCACGCAGGGAAGTAAAGTCTGTTTCCCTCATTGGCTCAGGAGCAGCCACTAAAATAAGAAGCTATTATTTCCAAGACTCTTTGTGCGTTCCTGCTGATAGGCTGGGGCTCCAGGTAGGAAGCACACTACAATCATTTCTGCTTCTGCCCTCAGGGCATACAAAAGAAATACCGCATGGAATAGGACCCAATCATTAGGGAAAATATTATTGCCAAGTTCTAAAATGGTATTAAAAACAGTAAGAGAAAAATGCGAATTATAAATTAGCATGTGGACACTTCAGTGAACAACTACCTGGGAAGCTCTGTCAGCAGTCAGTGCGAAGTGCTGAACCACGAAAACAAGGTGATGTTTAAATTACTTGGTTTTAAACAATGACAGGTAGTTCAGATTTACCTGGATAAACACCACCCCCACCCATATATTTGGAGAACTTAAGATTACTGGCCAACACTTTTTGCAATTTTTCGTGTGTTTCCTTCCATACATGTAAAAGTGCCGTGCTGAGGAGGGGAATAAGTTACTATTTTCTACCTTTCTTTTATGATGGGTTGTGGAAGCGTCCATCTCTTCCTCCCCTATATTATCAATTTGTGAAGTTGGACTACAGTTCATTCTCTCCTCTTCTTGTCTCTGAAGTCTGTCTGCTACAGCCTGAATAGCTTCTGTCCACTCTTCCCTATAAAAACAAGTACAATTTCCCATTAAAAAAGAAGGGTAAATGAATCAAATATGTCCCTTTTGTAAAATATGACATCAACACAAATAAAGTCTATTCTGGGATAATACACGCATATACACAGAGATATGTCTTCCCACCCTTACTCAAAGGTGAGATGAATCCCCAAAGCACTTAACATTACTGACCTTAGGGTTGTAAGAGCATTTATTTAAGTGTAGATTAAAGAAAAAAAGGAAAGAATTATAAGAAAATTCAGTTAAAAGTCCCTAAAACTACAATTTTATTGCCTAGAAACATAAGGTAAAATTGTGTAAGGTAAAATTGACCCCTAAAAGCTTGCTGCACCTTGAAAAACGTTTTTGTCTAGCCATTGTTAAGTTCGTCATCGAAATAGTCAAGGTCTATACTGTAGTCTAATAGAAGTTCTAAGAAAAGGTTTTCAAAGCCAAGCCTTCAACTGTTCCCAAATCACAGATAAGTTAAAAAAAAAAATTAAAAAAAAAAGCCATAGTTCATAGGTAAGAGTAAGTCACAGGGGCTCCAATTGATAGTTGTGTTATCAGATCAAGAATCATGTCTTTCCATGTAAGTTTTTAAAACAGTGTGTCAATTTCTTAAAACAAAGTCTGTTAGAATTTTGAGTGGAATTGTCTTAAATCTATGGATCAATAGGGGGGAAATTACTACCTCAAAAAATCAAATTTTCCAATCCATAAGCATGGTATAGTTCTACGTTTATTTAGGTCTTTAAATTCCCAATGCAATCTGTGAGTTTCTGTGAAAAGGTCTTGCATATCTTAAATTGAATTCATTCCAAAGTATTCTATTTTTAAAAAATATTTAGTTTTCATTGAAATATATTTGACATACAATATTAATTTTAAGTGTACAATATAGCTATTCAACACTTAACACTATGAAATGCTCACCACCTAAGTAGAATTACCATCTGTTACCATACAAAGTTATTACACTGCTACTGACTATATCTGCTAGGCGATATTTTACTTCCCCATGACTTACTTAATTTATACCCAGAAGTTTGTATTTCTTAACCTCCTTCACCTATTTTGACCATCATTCCATTCCTTTCCCTTCTGGCAACTACCAGTTTGTTTTCTGTATTTATTTATGGGTCTGTTTGTGGTTTTATTTGTTCATTTGTTTTGGTACTTGCCTTTCACTGTACGACTTATTTCACTTAGCAAAGTACCCTCTACATCATTCATGTCACCAGATTTCATTCATTTTTATGGATGAATATAAATGTATCACTTCTTCATCCATTCATTTATGGATGCACACTCACATTGCTTCCATACCTTGGTTATTGTAAATGCTGCAATAAACATGGGATACATAGGTATATACATGTAAAATATATATATCTTGTTGAATTAGTGTTTTCATTTTCTTTGGGAATACCCAGAAGTGGAATTACTGTATCACATGGTATTTCTATTTTTAATTTTTATAGGAAACTTCATACTATTTTCCATTGTGACTGTACTGCATTACATTCCCACCAACAGTGCATGAGCGTTCCCTTTTCTCCACATCTTCACCAACACCTGTTATTTCTTCTCTTTTGATACTAACCACCTGACAGGTCTAAGGTGTTATCTCACTGTGGTTTTATTGCATTTCCCTGATGATGAGTGATATTTAGCATCAATTCATGTATCTGTTGGCCATCTGTATGTCTGCTTTGGAAAAATGTCTATTTAAGCCCTCTGCCCAATTTTTAATCGGATTATTCTGGACTTTTTCAGCTTTGATTTATGTGAGTACTGTATGTATCTTGGATGTTAACCCTTTATCAGATATCTCATTTGTAAATACCTTCTCTGATCCAGTAGGTTGCCTTTTAATTTTGTGACTATTTCCTTTACAAAAGCACATTAGTTTGATGCAGTTCCAATAGTTCATTTTTAATTTTGCTGCCCTTGCCTTAGAAAACAGATTAAAACCATACAGCTAGAACCACTGTCCAGAAATGTACTTACTACTCATCTTTTCTTTCAGGGACTTAATAATTACAGGTCTTTAATTAGGTATTTATTCCAGGTTTTTTTTTGTATATGACGTAAAAAAAAAGAAGTGGTCCAGTTTCCTTCTTTTGCGTGTAGCTTTCCTGCTTTGCCAGCACCGTTACTGAAGAAACGGCCTTTCCCCGTTGTGTACGCTAGCATACCTTCTAATAGATCAGACGACAGAACCAGTGTGGGTTTATTTCTGGGTTGTCTGTTGTGTTCCATCGGTCAAGGCATTTGTTTTTGTGCCACTACCATACTGTTTTGCTCACCACAGCTTTCTAGCATATCTTGAAATACGGTACAGTGATATCTCTAGCTTTGTTCTTCTCGCTCAAGAATGCTTTGGCTATTCAGGGTCATTTGTATGTAGTTCCATACAAATTTCAAGATTATTGTCTCAGTTCTGTGAAAAGATTATTGGTATTCTCATAGACATTGCAGTGAATCTGCAAATTGCTTTGGGTAGTATGGACATTTTAATAATATTAATTCTTCCAATCCATGAACATGCCATATCTAATTATTTGTGTCACCTTCAATTTCTTTCATCAGTGTCTTACAGTTTTCAGAGTGCAGGTTTTCAACTCTTGGGTTAAAGTTATCCTTTTTTAATTAATTGTAAATGGGATTATTTTAATTTCTCTTATTGATAGTTCCTTGTAAGTGCACAGAAATGCAAGACACTCCTGGATATTAATTTTGTATCCTGCAACTTTAATGAATTTATTAGTTCTAACAGTTTTCTTGGTGGAGTTTTTGGGTTTTCTACATATAGTATCATTCGCCTACAAATAGTGACAGTTTTACTTCTTTCTTGGCGATTTACACGCCTTTTATCTCTTTTTCTTGTCTGACTGCTGGGGCTAACACTTCCAGTATAGTGTTGGTCAAAAGTTGTGAGAGTGAGCATCCATTTTTAATGCTCCTGTTCTTAAAGTAAGAGCTTTCAGGGGCGCCTGGGTGGCTTAGTCGGTTAAGCGTCCGACTTTCGCTCAGGTCATGATCTCGCGGTTCGTGGGTTCGAGCCCCGCGTCGGGCTCTGTGCTGACTGCCAGAGCCTGGAGCCTGGAGCCTGTTTCAGTCTGTGACTCCCTCTCTCTCTGACCCTCCCCTGCTCACGCTGTCTCTCTCTCTCTCTCTCTCTCTCTCTCTCACCTAGAAATAAATAAAACATTAAAAAAATTAAAAAAAAAAAAGTAAGAGCTTTCAAATGTCCACTATTAAGTATGATGTTAGCTGTGTGTTTGTCACATAGAGACTTTATTATGTTGAGGTACAATCCCTCATATCTACTTTGTTGAGGGTGAATGGAGTTGTATTTTGTCAAATGGTGTTTCTGCATTGAGATGATCATGGGATTTTTATCCTGCATTTTGTCAATGTGCTGTATCACACTGACTGAGATCTGTGAATACAAAACCATCCGTGTACCCCTGGAATAAATCCTACTCGATCATGGGGAATGATCCTTTTAATGTATTTTGAATGTGGCTTGCTAATGTTTTGTGACAATCCTGCATCTATGTTCATCAGAGATATTGGCCTATAATTTTCTTTCTGTTGCGTATTTGTCTGGTTTTGGAATCACAGTAATGATGGCCTTGTAGAATGAGTTTGGAAGCAATCCTTGCTCTTCAATTTTTTGGAATAGTTTGAGAAGAACGAGTATTAACTCTTCTTTAAATATCTGACAGAATTTACCTGTGAAGCCATCTGGTCCTGGACTTCTGCTTGTTGGGAGTTTCTTCATTGCTGATTCAATTCTATTACTACTAGTCTGTTAAGATTTTCTATTCTTCCTGTTTCAGTCTTGGAAGAGTCTATGTTCTAGGAATTTATCCATTTCTTCTAGGTTGCCCAATTTGTTGGCACATAATTGTTCATAGTAGTTGCTTTTAATTCTTTCCATTTCTGTGGTGTTGGCTTACCTTCTGTTTTATTTCTGATTTTATTTGAGTCCGGTCCTTTTTTTTTTTCTTTTTTTCCACTATAAAAGTCTGACTAAAGGTTTATCAAATCTGTTTTGCTTTTCAACAAAACAGCTCTTAGTTTCACTGAATCTTTTTTATTGCTTTTTAAGTCCCTATTTTATTTATTTCCACTCTGGTATTTATTATTTCCTTCCCTCTCTTGACTTTGGGCTTTGTTGATTCCTTTTTTCTTTTTCTAGTTCCTTTAGGAGTAAGGTTAAATTGCTTGAGATTTTTCTTGTTTTTGTTTGTTACTCTTGCTGTTGTAGCTTTTAGGTAGGCCTGTTTCATTGTAAACTTGCCTCTTATAACTGCCTTTGCTGGACAGCAAAACTTTTGAATTGCTGTCTTTCATTTTCATCTACTTTTTAAATTTCCTCTATGATTCCTTCAGTGACCCACTGGTTGCTTAGGAGAGTGTTGTTTAGAATCCACATTTGTGATTTTTTTCCATTTTTTTTTTCTTGTAAATGATTTCTAGCTTCATGTTGTTAGAAAAGGTGTTTAATATGATTTCATTCTTAAATTTATTGATTTGTTTTGTGGCTTAACGTGTGATCTGTCCTGGAAAATGTTCCATGTGCACTTGAAAAGCGTGTGTCTTCTATTGGTTTTGGGTAGAACGTTCTGTGTATACGTTAGGTCCATCTGGTCTAATGTGCCATTCAACTCACTGTTTCCTTCCTTACTGATTTCTTTTTCTGGATAATTTACCTGTGGACGCAAGCTGGATGTCAAAATACCCTCCTCTTATTATATTGCTGTCAATTTCTCCATTTATGTCTATTAATTTGCTTAATATATTTAGATGCTTCTTTGTTGGGTGCATAGAAATTTACAATTGTTATATTCTCCTGTTGGATTGATCCCTTTTTCATTATAATGTCCATCCATGTCTCTTGTTAAAATCTTTGTTTTAAAGTCCATTTTGTCTGATGCGGGTATTGTTACCTACCCCAGCTTTTCTTTTCTTTTTTTTTTCACTTCCATTTGCAGAGCATGTATTTTTCCAGCCCTTCTCTTTCAGTCTATAAATGTCTTAAGGCCTGAAGTGAGTCTCTTCTAGACATTTGGTTGGGTTTTATTTTGTTTCCTCCCCATTCAGTCACCCTTTATCTTTTGATTGGAACATGTAGTCCATTTATGTGCAAAGTAATTATTGATAAGCATGTCCTTATTGCCATCTGTCAGCATATAACAACAGGCACATATAATTGTTTTCTGGTTGTTTTGTAGTTTTTCTTGGCTCCTTTCTTCTTCTTTTGCTCTCTTCCCTTGTGATTGACTGACTTTCTTTAGTGCTATGCTTGCATTCCTTTCTCTTTAGGTTTTGTGTATCTATTATAGGGGTTTGGTTTGTGGTTCATATGAGGTTGGTAATATAACACCCTATGTATACAGCAGTCTATTTTAAGTTGATGCTCGATTAACACATTTTAAAAGCACCAGTTTTACTACAGCTCTCCACATTTTATGTATTTGACTTCATATTTTACATCTTTATTTTGTGTATCCATTAATTACTGTAGAAATTACTACTTTCATCTCTTAATCTTCACACTAGCTTTATATATGATTGATTATATATATGATTTATATATGATCTATTATCTTTACCATTTGTTTGCTTTCACAAGTGAAATTTTTCTTTAATCATTCTCTTAGTTCTAATTATGGTCTTTCTTTTCTTCTTAAAAAAGTCCCTTTAACATTTCTTATAGGGAGGGTTCAGTTGATATGAACTCTATTTTCAATTTGTCTGGGAAACTCTTCATCTTTCCTTCCATTGTGAATAATAACCCTGTATTGTTGGTTGTAGGTTTCTTCCTTTCATCACTTAGATTATATCATTCCGCTCCCTTCTGGCCTGTAAAGTTTCTGCTGAAAAGTCAGCTGATAACCTGATGGCATTTCCTTTTTATATAACTTGTTGCTTTTCAGGTTATTTTTTTATGTTTTACTTTTGACATTTTAATTACTATGCATCTTGGTGTGGATCTCTTTGGGTTTATCTTGTTTAGGACTCTCTGCACTTCCTGGACTTGGTAGTCTGTTTCCTGCTCCAGGTTAGGGAAGTTTTCAACTATGATTTCCTCAAAGAAGTTTTTCTCCCCCTTTTTCTCTCTCTTCTTTTTTAAGAAGCTTATAATGCAAATATTACTAAGTTTGATGTTGTCCCAGAGGTTCCTTACCTATGTTCATATTTTTAAGATTAAAAAAAATTTTTTTTTATTGTTTTATTTCTGAGAGACAGAGAGAGACAGCATGAGCAGGGGTGGGTCAGAGAGAGAGGGAGACATAGAATCTGAAACAGGCTCCAGGCTCTGAGCTGGCAGTCAGCACACAGCCCGATGCGGGGCTTGAACCCACGAACTGTGAGATCATGACCTGAGCCGAAGGCGGACGCTTAACCGACTGAGCCACCCAGGCGCCCCAAGATTAATTTTTTTAATGTTTATTTTTGAGAGAGAGAGAGTATGCGTGCACACAAGCGGGTTTGGGGCAGAGACAGGGAGACACACAATCCAAAGCAGGCTCCAGGCTCTGAGCTGTCAGCACAAAGCCCAGTGCAGGGCTCCAACTCACAAACCATGGAATCATGACCAGAGTCGAAGTTGGATGCTTAACCGGCCGGGCCACCCAAGCACACTCTATGCTCACATTTTTAGATTTTTTTTACTTTTTGCTGTTCAGCTTGGGTATCTTGCACTACGCTGTGTTTCAAGACAAATCAGACTGCCACTGATTCCCTCTGAGGGATTCCTGCTGGGTGTGGAGGGGCAGGAGTGACCTTGCAGGGGCACCTGCCAGAGCAGGTGCACATGAGTCCTAGCAAAGTAGAAGGAGAGTGTCAGAGCCAGTGCCTGCCAGCATAGGACCAACTATGCTGAAAGAAGGTCAGAAAAATGGCATCTGCCAGTTCTTCCACTCCCAGAGAAAGTTCCTACCAATCCCTCAGCCTCCAGCCAAACCCTACAACTGGTCAATAAAGCTCCTTCATCTACAGCGCAGAGGCTTTCAAACTACCGCCTCTGTGCTGGGTCTCAGAGCAAGTGGTACTGCGCACCCAGTAAGAGCAGTGTCTGTTACCTATGGTCCTCCAACGTTCCTGGAATTAACACCCACTAACTTTAAAGCTCTTGAGTTAAGCCCCACTGATGTTCAGTACCAGAGGCTACGGAGACCTGCCTTCCCAGTGCAGCTCCCCGGGGTTCGGGGTGCTCAATATACGTGCTCCCAGAGGGAGGGCCTCTGCACCGAGGGCCTCTGCACGGAGCCCTCTTGCTGTGGGTCAGGGTGTCTGGGGTTTGGGTCCCAACTTTGTCTCCATAACTCCTAGTCCTTTCTAGGTGGTATTTAAAATATAACTTTAGCTGTGAAGAGCTGCTCTGCTAGTCTTCAGGTTTTTCCCAAAGCGAGTTGTACTCCACGCAACCGCGGCGCTGGCATGCCCGTGAGTAGAGGCGATCTCTAGATCTCCCTACTCCGCCATCTTCCTTAAATGAAATAGGTTGAATTGTTTCCTCAGGACGATTCTTTCTTTGGCAACATTCTTCACTTTCTTCAGACCTCTTTCTGAGTTACCCATACTTTATTCTATTGTGGAGATTTTTTTTTTTAATTTAATTTTCTAATTTTTCTTGGCAGCACTCACAAATAAAGTTGGCTTCTATATGCTGACCTTGTACCCCAAAGCCTCACTAAGTTGACGTATCAGTTCTAAGATCTAAGATTTTTCTGGACTTTTTACACATGTGAACATGTCTACAAATAAGGGCAGTTTTACTTCTTTTACAATCTATTTGCCTTTTACTTATTTTTCTAGCCTTACGTCAGACCATCATTACAATGTTAAATAAAAGTGGTGAGAAGAGACATTTTTAATGTGTGCCAGATCTTAGAGACAAAGCAATAAAGCTTGTATCTTTGAGTACTATATAAGCTGTAGGTTTTTGATAGACATCCTTAATGAAGTTGAATCAGTTCCCTTCTATTCCTTGCCAGCTGAGTGTTTTAGTTATAAAAGGGTATAGAATTTTGGCAAATGCTTTTTCTGTATCTGTTGAGATGACCATGTAGTTTTTCTACTCTATTCTACTAATACAGTGAATTTAGTTGACTGCCTTCAGAAAATGCAACTGAGTTCTTGGATAAACTCTATTTGGTCATGATGTATTATTCTTTTTCCATATTTTCTGAATTTGATTTATGAAACTTTTGTTAAGAAATTTTGCACTGATATTCACAAGTATATTAGACCATAATTCTATCTCCTTATGATGATTTTGCCTGGTTTTTGAAAAACAGGTGACCTCATAATAAAAGTTGGAAAGTGTTCTCCTCTCCGTTATTTTCTGAAATAGATTGTGTAGGACTGGTAATAAAGATTTCTTTACATGTTTGATAGAATTCACCAGTGAACCATCTGGACGTGGGAGTTTTCTCTGAGGAAAGGATTTTAAGTTATTAACTCAATTCTGTTCATGGATATTGGCTATTCAAGTTTTCTAACATTTTCTTGGGTTGATACTGGTAATTTGTGTCTTCTCTCTCTCTCTTTAACAATCTTCCAAGATATTTTTAATTCTTTTAGGTTTGTTCCCCAAAGAATTATCTTTGGTTCATTAATTTTTTTTTTTTAATTTTTAAAATGTTTTATTTATTTCTAAGAGAGAGACAGCATGAGCAGGGGAGGGTCACAGAGAGAGATACAAAATCTGAAACAGGCTCCAGGCTCTGAGCTAGCTGTGAGCACAGAGCCTGATGCGGGGTTCGAACTCACAAACCGTGAGACTGTGACCTGAGCCAAAGTTGGACGGTTTGGTTTATTGATTTTTATTTTTGTTTTCTATTTCACTGATTTCTGACCTCTACTGTTTCCTTTGATGTTTAGTTTGGGTTTACTTTTCTAGTTTCTTAAAAAAGAAGCTTAGGTTATTGGCCTAGCTTTGATCTTTTCAAGTATAGGCATTTAATGTTATAAATTTTCCTCTAAGAACTCATTTAGCTACATCCCACAAATTTTTATATGCTTTGTTTTCATAATCATTCATTTAAAAACAATTTTCTAATGGCTGCTATGAATTTTGTTTTTGACCCAATGATTTTTTTTTTTAATTTTTTTTATTTATTTCTAGGAGAGAGAGAGAGAGAGACAGCGTGAGCAGGGGAGGGTCAGAGAGAGAGGGAGATACAGACTCTGAAATTGGCTCCAGGCTCCTAGCTGGCAGTCAGCACAGAGCCCAATGCGGGGCTCGAACCCACGAACTGTGAGATCATGACCCAAGCGAAAGTCGGACGCCTAACAGACTAAGCCACCCAGGCGCCCCGACCCAATGATTTTTAAGACGTATAATCCACGTATTTTCAACTTAGCTATGTCTTTTCTTTTTAGTTTGTTTATTTTGAGAGAGAGAGTGCACACACGTCAGCAGAGAGAGCGAGGGAGAGAGACAGAATCCCAAGCAGGCTCCACACCATCAGTGTAAAACCTGATGTGGAGCTCAAACCTATGAACTGTGAGATCATGACCTGAGGTGAAATCAAGAATCAGATGCTCAACCAACAGAGTCACCCAGGTGTCCCTATTTTCAGCTTAGCTCTGTCTTTATACTTCAAGTTCATTTCTTACAGATAGCACGTTAAGTGGTCTTCATATTTTTAAATTCTAAAACTCTCTGCCTTTTAACTGGTGTTTAACCCATTAATATCTAATGCAATAATTTATATGCTTACATGCAAGTCTACCATTTTACTGTTTCCTACGTGTCTCCCTTCTTTTTCCCTGCCTATTTTTGTTTCATTATTTTAAATTTTTTCACGATTCCATTTCAATTTTCCTGTTGGATTCTCAACCATTTTTTAAAATATGATTTTTATATACAGCATTAACGTTACACATGCCTGTGTACCTACATAATGTACTCTAGATTTTTTATGATGCTATTTCTCCTCATATTAGCATTGCAGTCATCAGATACTTGCTTTTCTTTTAGCAATTATTCTTGAAATTGTAACACTCATTCTCAACTTAGCAAAATCTAATAAAGCAAACATGTTCATACTTTTAAGTCTTCTAAGAAAATGCAATGACATAAGATGCTAACTCCATTTTTCCCTCAACCTCAATTTGTATCTTATTACTTCAGATTTTTTATTCTTCATACAATTAAGCCACAAAATATTATTATTCATAAGATCACTATTCCTTTGGTTTTATCAGCTTACTTACCATTTTGTTTCTCATTCCTTCCTGTATCCTCTTCTCCCATCTGGGATTATTTTTATTGTGTATGAAGAATACTCCATTGTATTTCCTTTTCTGCAAGTCTGCTGGTGAGGAATTCTATCACTTCTTGACTGAACTTACTAAAGTACTTGACTGAAAGATTTTCATCTTCCTTTCATTTCCGGAATGTATTTTTGCTCATTGGCACTTATTTTCTTTGAGCACTTTGGGAATATCATTCCATTATCTCCAGTTATCACTCTATCCCATACATTCCAGGTCAACTATCTCTCCTTCTATCACCTTTTAGTCTAACTGATGCTCCTTTGAAGGTAAATTATCTTTTCTCTCTATCTGCTTTGAGGATTTTCTAATTGTCTTTGTTTTCTAAAGTCTAATGGGACTCAGCAGGTTTTCTCTGTATTTGTTCCTGCATGGGCTTTACTGGTCTTCTTCAATGTGTGGTTTGGTATCTTCGGCCATTTTAGAAATTTTTCAGCAACTATCTCTTCAAAGACTTTGTGTCCCATTCTTTATTCTTCTTTTTTGAGACTCCACTTACGTAAACATTAAGACCTTCTCACTGCATTCCTTTTGTCTTACATTCCACTCTGACTTAATTTTATTCTCTATCCTTTTCATGCTGGAGTATTGTTATAACCTAGATTTGAGTTCCTAATTTTCCCCAATGTTAGGCCTAATCCACTGTTGAAACCATCCACCAGCACAAAGAATTTTAAGTATCTTACTTTTTGATTTTAGAATTCCCATTTTATTCTTTTTTATAACTTCTAGCTCTCAGAATTTCCCGGCCTTAATGTTGATTTCCTTGAAAGTACTAATACAGAGTTCTTTTAATTTCTGATAACCCCATTGTCTAGAGCACCTATGAATCTGATGCAGTTGTCTGTTTCGTCTCTGTGGTTTGTGAATCTTTGTGTCCTTGTTTACTTTTTTAATGTAATTCGAACAATGTATATTAAAATGTAAATAGTCTGAGAGCAGTTATATTTGCTTTTTAAAAGGTTCCTAGGAGACTAGTGAAAGCGGATCATGTTAACCAAATTTAAGACCTGGAATAATTGAAAGCTAGACTTCAATCTTTAAAAGGTAAATCTAAATCCAGTTTATCCTTTCTTCTGGTGCCAGCCTGCAAAGTATTGAGGTACATGACCCCTCTTTGGTAGGCCCTGGATTCCAGAATATGACTCCTAGATTTGACGCCTACTCCAAATATTAACATCTCAGACACTTCTAGAATTAGCAGGCGACCGCAGTAAAAAAAGTGGGCTAATCTCTCTGGGTTTCACTTCTCCATAAAGCTTTGATCCCATAATTCTTCACAGCCTAATTGGCTCTTATATGCCTTTTGTTTTGTTTTGTTTTAAAACATTTTGTCCACCTTTCCTAGGAGTTCTTAGGTGGACCACTGACCTAAATTACCTCATTCACCATAATTTAAATATATATGTATGCACTGCAAAACAGTACTGGGCCCAAATATCACACTAATTAAAGAAAGCACGGATCTTCTAATTTCTAAGTAATGTCAGAAAACGTACTTCCTTAATTTGGAAAACAGAATGCAGACTCCAATGAAGCAAGTAAACTTATCTTTTTAATTTAATGTAATACACTTCTTAATATGAAAACTAAACAATGTTCACAAGCTGATCGTTTATTTAAAAATAAACACTTAATTAAAACATCTAATACAGGTATGCTACTAAGGCTCAAACAAGCCATGGAGTCGTATGAATTAGGGTAATGGGGAAACCCTGGTATTGTGAGGAAGTATAACAAAGCGTTGCAGGTAAAATGATAACAAGTATGCACTAAGAACAGTGGTTTTCTAAGAAAAACACCGTTAAGTTTCGAGTGGGGACAAAAGAAGAGGAGTGATTTGTAAACAGAGACGTACAAGATGAGCCAGCACAGAAAGAAACCAGCAAGGGAAGGGACTTCTGGCGCGGGGGCGAGAGAGCCAGAAAGAGCCACGGGAATGTGAGAGCCCACTGTGTGCTCAGCAGTTGGGAAATTACAAGGATAGGTCACCACGCCTGTAACACAACGGGGTGTCCGTGCGCACACGAACGTGAACCTGTGGGCGCGCATGCAGGAGGGCCATCATGGCGATAATGAGAGCGATTAGCTCTAAGGAAGGAAAACTATCTGGGTCTGTAGAGCGGATGCTCTGGCATGACAGAATAAATTATATACGAAAAATCATATTTAACAACGAATAATGTACATTCATTAAAACCAAAGGAAAAACAAATGTATCTGCTATCGTGAAAATGATTAAATACGGTTTAAAAACAAAAAAGTAGGGGGGTGCCTGGGTGGCTTAGTCGGTTAAGCGTCTGACTTTCGCTTAGGTCATGATCTCGCGGTTCGTGGGTTCGAGCCCCGCGTCGGGCTCTGTGCTGACTGCCAGCTCAGAGCCTGGAGCCTGTTTCAGTCTGTGACTCCCTCTCTCTCTGACCCTCCCCTGCTCATGCTGTCTCTCTCTCTCTCCTAGAAATAAATAAAAAACATTAAAAAAAAAATAAAAAAAAAATAGAAATTAAAAAAAAAAATGTTCTTAAAAACAAAAAAGTAGGGGCGCCTGGGTGACTCAGTCGGCTGAACGTCCAACTTTGGCTCAAGTCATGATCTCCCAGTTCAGCAGTTCCAGCCCCGCGTCGGGCTCTGTGCTGACAGCTCAGAGCCTGGAACCTGCTTCCGATTCTGTGTCTCCCTCTCTCTCTGCCCCTCCCCAAACTGTGCCCGGTCTCTCTCAGTCTCTCAAAAATGAATAAATGTTTAAAAAAATTTTTTTAAATAAAATAAACAATAAAAACAAAAAAAGTTCTTTCAGAAAGGAAGAGATAAAATTACTATTATCTGCAGATGCTATGCCTGCAAAAACTAAGAACATTTTGAGAAAAAAAATAAAACAGCAATAATGGAAGCCTTGCTTTACTATATCTTTCCTTTTCATGGAATTGTTTCTCTTAATTTTCTTACTGCTACTTATGGCCTTTTCTTTCCATTAAAAGTTGAAAGCTTTATAGGGCCTCTGTAATTAAAGCCATGTGGTCTTAGTGCTAGAATGACAGAAATCAAAGTGGGGGGGTAGAAAAAACCTAAAACTACAGATATTTCTGTATATATTCCATCCACAATGAGTGAGGGCAGAACGGATTATTCAATGAAAAGAAATGGAGAAAAGGAGAGAGCTGAAACAGTGGTCTCATCATTTGGGGAAAAAAAATAGGATTCCACACTTCCATCATGCAATAAAACAGATACACTTTTTTACACAGATTAGAGATACATATTTCATTTACAGCAAGGATGGATTTTAGACTGGCAGACGGAACACAGAAAATACATAGCTTTTCTGCTTCTCACTACATCTTTCTAAGTCTTCATTAACATTAAAGTCGTATAAAATCTCCAGACACCAGATTCGAGATGAATATAGAAAAACACACTCCAATGATAAATCTAAATATGCTGTTTTTCTTTTTACTAAAACCGCCTTCTTCTAGTCACAAATGCAAATAAAAACTGATTGTTCAGAAAAGTAGTGTGATATAATTGCAGGAACTATTTTGAAGTCTTAAGATATGGTGTAAATCCAGCTTTGCAAAAATATAAATGGCAAAATTAATCATGCTTCAATGGGATGTTATAAATCCACTAAGAATCATATTTTCAAAGAATATACAGTGACATGGGAAAAGTGCCATTCATTCAGCCAGTCAACAAACACTACGTCAGAACCCGGACTGTGCTGTAAAGATAGAATACTGAGCAAGGAAGATAAGATCTTTGCTAATCAAGAAGCTCGCAGTCCAGTGGGAAAAGCAAACGGAGATTACAGTGGTGATACACCAGACATAAAGGTTGTAGGGAGATACGTAGTATACAGAAGAGGGGCTGCCTCGTCGACAAGACTCCAAGGTTTTGTAGGAAATGTGTTATCTTAAGCTCAGATCTGACGGATAAATGTGAATTAGCTCAGTCATGGTTATGAGCAGAAGCAGAAGCAAACTGAGGACTTAGCATGTAGAAATGCTCAAGGAAGCCCAGGTGGACAGGGGAGAAAAGACACCAAACTGTATGTATACTGGAAGAGCCAGGAAGAAAGTATTATCCATCTGTAACTCTGGGTATAAAATTTTGAGTGATTTCTAGTCTGCTTCCATGTTTCTTTCTTTTCTAAAGTAATCACACATTACCATTTACTGTTTATTGATCAAAAGGGTATTATTAAAATAGTACTTTACTGTTTTTTAGGTCTTGGGGGAGGCCGGTTTCGTTTTTTGTTTTAAATCTTAGACAAGTCTCTTAAGGCCTGATTTACTCACTGGGAAAACAGGGCTAATAACATTTAACTTCAGAGTTGCTGATGTGGATCAACTATGATAACCTCCGTGCAAGGGAATGACTTTGTGGTTGTGGCTGTTGGACCTAAGTCAGCACCAGACCACCAGATAAGAGGTTATGAAGACAGAAGGGGTGGGGGGGCTGAGCAGCTGCAGAAACGCGTACATCAGGAAGATGGAAGGCCGGCCCTGAGAAGCCACTGCTCTCCTCTCGCACAGCCAGGACGGCCCGTGCCAATCCATCCTGGCCTCTTCTTCTCAAGGAGCTCAGCCCCAGTCTTGGGATCCTTCTCGGTGTCACACTCCCGGCACAGCCACTTGAAACCTTCTGCTGTTAGCAGGCTCAGGATTCCAAATATGGACACAATTCTACCACTATTGAAGTGATAGTTTGGTTATAAAAATTTTTTAACTTGCATTTTAATTGTTGAAAGTACTGTGTTTTGCTAAGAAGCTGGATCTCACAGCAGTCCCAGAGGCTCTGACTTAGGGTGTTGCCAAGCCTCTGTTACTCACTGGTTACACCAGAAACAGAATTTTTAAGGGACTATCAGACTTTACAAATATGTGCACATATATTTACAAATGGTGAAGTCAGACACACAGAGATCTTTATATCGATTGCAGCTTTTTCACAAAATAGGAAAAACGAATTTCTTACCTTTCCTCTGGAGTGTCTACATGAAACGTTCGTTCTATAACAGTGGTCCACTGAAGACATCTGATAATAAATGTGTTTGGCTTTGGTCGTTCTGTTTTCATTAACTGGCATTCTAGAAATGACATAAAATGTCTCTTTGAATATACTTAACATTTAAACCAGGAAGTAAAGTGTCGAGAACTACAGAGTTCTACTCTAGGCAGCCTCTCCGCTTTCCAGGGATCTCCGGTCAGCGTGGCTCACGCCCTGACCTCAGTATCCCCAGTCCGTCATCCATTCTGGCCACGTGCTCCATTAACCAGCCAAACTGGACTACTTAACTTTCCCCAAACACATCTCGCTCTGTCCTGTCTCTGTAACTGTGCCCCGGCCGTTCTCACGATCTGGAAGGCTGGCCGCTGATTTCACCCCTACCCATGTTGCAGTCACTTACAGTTGAAAGGTCCAGATCCAATTCCACTCTTTCCATGAAGCCTTTTATATCAACCTGGTCTTAAACCCAACATTCACCTCTCCCTAGTACTTATTATTGCATCTCTCATTTTTTCACTCAGTATAGACCTATCTTAAATTCATCATTTAAGAAGGTATCCTTTATCCTCCAGATTATAAGCCTTTTGACAGTATATACCACCTAAAACTCTTTGTAAGCATAGCCCATAGAGCCAGTTTGTATAAATTAAGTAAGGGAATATCTCAGAAGACTTCCAAGAAGAGGAGGAGCATTTTGCAGTGGCTAAAGGTGTGGATTCTAAGACGAGTATTCCTGGACTCAGTTTCTTTTCCTACCATTAACTATGTAACCTTGAACAAGTTAATTAACCTTTCTGGTCTTCAAGTATCAAAGGGGAAACAAGAAGTATCTACATCTTAAAACTGCTGTGGGGATTAGTAATAAGTCAGGAGAACATGGAGGATAGCACGTAACACACAATATGTTGTCAATATATGTCAGCTATCATTAACAGGTGTATATACACTGAGCTGTACTGTAAGGATATGCGATAGCGGCCAACAAGACAGAGTAGGGTAGGGTTGTTTACTGACACTGCTCTTTAGAAAGAAACAATTTCCCTGCAGCCCCGCAGCTGACAAAGTCAACTGTGTTTTCTCAGTGTTTATCTGTTCTGTCGTCCCTCCGTCATTAGCAACTACTGACCTCCATCTCTGTCTTTATAGCACTCAAGTCATTGACCACATTGGACCAGCTCTTTATTGACTCTGTATACCCAAAAAGATTATTCACCCAAGGGTCTCTGCTTAGTTTTCTTCTCATGTCGAAGAGGATTTCACGGTTTCGGCCATCACCTCTTGGTTTACTGATCTAAACGTCCAAACTTCTTTCTATCTTGGATCTGTATTTCGTGACACCCGTGATTAATTCTATAGTGGATTGATCTACCTGGTTGGATTCCTGGTACCACACCTAACATCTACTCTCTCTTCTCCTGATTCTGTTCCTCCTTCTGGCTTTGCTAATTTTTCCACCATCTAGACTCACATCATGGGGTGCTCCTCTTTGATACTGGTAGTATTTGCCAGGACATGACTTTTCCAGCGATGCAGTCCTACTTTGGACTCTCACTGCCAAATGCCTCAACCTCCCCAGGTGCCAGAAAACCAGTTCTTCCTTCTCAGAAAGTAATGGCTAGATCCGTTACTGAAAGTAGAAACCGTATTCTAAAAGACATCCGAACTCGGCACCGGTCAGATGAGCACAGGGTGAATCACTATTTTGTACACCTGAAATTAAGATTTCACTGTATGTTAACTAACTGGAATTTAAATAAAAACTAACAGAAAAAGACATCCGAACTCATCCAAAAGTGAGCCAATGGTCCCTCCCCTTGCCCCTCTGCCACCCTCCGCTCTAGCTCTCTCCAGCTCAGACGACGGCACCTCCATCCTCTTAGGTGTGGGGGTCACAAGCCCTGGAATCACCCTGAAGTCCGCCTCTCTTTCCTCATATCTCATCCTGGATATCCTGTTGGCTCTGCTTTCGAAATGCATCTAGGATCACTTCTCACCCCTTCCACTGTATGGGGACAAGCCATTGTCTTTCACGTGAACACACCCAAAACCCTAGAGTAGCTCTTTCTGCCCCTTGCTGCAGTCTGTTCTCAACGCGAACAGCCAGAGATCTTAACATGATCGTCCGCAAGAATAAATTCTGCAATACTTCCGATTCACTAAGAATAGAAGACAAAGGCCTTCACGTGATCAACCAGGGTCCTGTGTGATCTGCGTCTTCCACCGCCCGCTTAAGTTTCTGACCTCCCCGCCCCGCAGAATTCTCTCCCAGGCCATCCTGGCTTTGGCGCGCTTCCTCAGATAGGCGCTACACCCTCTCTCCCCGCCTTCTGTCTAGATGTGCTCTCTGCCTGGCATTCTGGCCCCTCATACGGCCCACAGTGGCCCCCCACCACCTCCAAGTCTCAGATCAGATCTCACTTTCACGCGACCGTGCTGCTAAGTACTGTGATATGCACCCCTCACCCAGGACTCCCCAACCCCTTACATGTTCTTTTTCACTTCGCATACCACGTTATCACCCTCAAACATATCAAATGGCTTAGTATCTTTTTGTTTACGGTCTGTCTCCCCAACAAGAATGTAAGCAGCACTGACAGACTCTTAGCACCTAGAACTGTGCCCATCTGTGCCTAAACACTGTCTATTTTTTGCCATATAATACACTTAGCAAATATTGTCCAAGCTGGATGAATTCTGACAGTAGTGATCCAACCAGAAGGTAGTTTTGATGACACAAGAAAGAGGAGAATGTTTCTGGAGGAACTTCCTTACACAGGTAAGAAGGGATGGGATTTGCTAGACAAGTAGAGAGCTGGCTCTAGTCAGGAACATAGAGTGTTAAGTGAGAGAAGAAGACATGAAGATAAAGGGGCCCCGAAGCAATCAAGGGCATGCATGCAAATAGGAGCTGGTAGAAAGGATTTTCTTACTGCTTCTATGTTTCCAGTGAATTGGGGTATATAGCCATCTTTTAAGAATCAGGTTGGAAGGGGCCCCTGCGTGGCTCAGTCGGTTAAGCGTCCAACTTTGGCTCAGGTCATAATCTCACGGTGTGTGGGTTCGAGCCCCGCATTGGGCTCAGTGCTGACAGCTCAGAGCCCGGAGCCCACTTCAGAATCTGTGTCTCCCTCTCTCTCTGCTCTCCCCCTGCTCGTGCTGTGTCTCTCTCTCTAGCCCAAAAAAATATAAACATTTAAAAACTGTATAGCAAAAGAGTCAGGTTGGAAGAAGATGCACTGAGGCTTTGAGAAGAGAGTAGGGACGTTAAGAGCCCTCAAGGAGAATGGAAGAGCGAACAGACTAGGGAAATGTAACAGGAGAGCAGGGAAGCCTGCGGGGCCCGCAGGAATTTCACGACCAGGAATTCTCACGCTTGTGTACGTCTCCCAGACGTATGCAGCTACATGGGTGCGGCTGGGCATAAGAGGGCTGGGTTTCAGCAGAGATGCAATTTAACCAAGTAAGTTTGGCAAAGCAAGAGGCATACACCTGATTTAGATAATCAACTGATGGATTCAAAATGGATAAGGAGGAAGACGAGAGCCTGGTGGAGTGTAAAATAGCGGAAAGGTGGTAGAATCGACAGATCATAAACTCTGTTATCAAGGTTAAATACTGTACAGTGATGTCACATACTTTTTGAAATATGAATGTTAAAAACACCAAATACAGAATATCAATTTATATTTTGTTTAAATTTTAAAGTTCTAAAATACTGTGCTATAAATACTATAAATAGGTGTAGTGTACGTTTGCAACTATGAAGCACAGACCCAATCTGATTCTCTGTGAAGACCACTGTTCTTCCCATTTCCTGCCTCACAAAATTCCTATTTAAGTTTCCAGTCAGTGTTTATACAGTTCAAGTGACACCCTAGTAATTACTTAAGTTAGGAATTATGTGCAGACCCTCCCCCACAGCACCTGAGGCATGACAGCACGTAGGGGGACACAGCACATACCTCATGACTGAACAACTTACTGAGTGGCATTTAAAGTAATGAACAGAGGACAGACACGAGATGGGCAGGCCTGACAGAAATACCCAGCAGTGAACTCTATGGACTATCAGAAGTAGAAACTGGAAGAACAGATAAGGGAAGAAAAAGTGCCCAATCCAAGTTCACCTACGCTTCAGTTACTTCAGGTCACGCCTGTGGTGATGTTAAGGTGACTAAGAGAGCAGACTTTGAGTGTCAGGGGCGCCTGGGGGCTCAGTCGGTCAAGCGTCTGACTTCAGCTCAGGTCATGATCTCACGGTTTGTGGGTTCGAGCCCCACGTCGGGCTCTGTGCTGACAGCCAGCTCAGAGCCTGGAGCCTATTTCGGATTCTGTGTCTCCCTCTCTCTCTGCCCCTCCCGCACTTGTGCTCGGTCTCTCTCTTTCTCTCTCAAAAGTAAATAAAAAACATTAAAAAAAGCTTTTTATTTTATTTTTTAAATTTTTTTTAAGGTTTTTATTTATTTCTAGGGGAGAGAGAGAGACAACGTGAGCAGGGGAGGGTCAGAGAGAGAAGGAGTCGCAGACTGAAACAGGCTCCAGGCTCTGAGCTGACAGCACAGAGCCCGACGCGGGGCCCGAACTCACGAACCGTGAGATCATGACCTAAGCGAAAGTCGGACGCTTAACCGACTAAGCCACCCAGGCGCCCCTAAGAAAAGCTTTTTAAATCAGAGTGTTAGACTCGAATCCAGCCTCTCTCACCAGCAGAGCTGTGAACCCATGTAAAGCACACCTCCAAGCCCCCAGGTTTTCTGTCTTTAAAAGCACTGTCAGGAATTAAAGAAAGACTTTAAAGGAAGTATATTTTCAACACTATACCAAAGTGAAGATAAATGGCTACCCTTTTAAAAACTTCTCAATGCTATCATTTAACAATGTATTTAAAATATTACATATGGAGGGGCGCCTGGGTGGCTCAGTCAGTTAAGCGTCCGACTTCGGCTCACGTCACAATCTCACGGTTCGTGGCTTCGAGCCCCACGTCAGGCTCTGTGCTGACAGTTAGCTCAGAGCCTGGAGCCTGCTTCAGATTCTGTGTGTGTGTGTGTGTCTCTCTCTCTCTCTCTGACCCTCCCCTGCTCACACTCTCTGTCTCTCAGAAATAAATTTTTAAAAACATTAAAAAATTTTTTTAAATAAATAAAAAATATTACATATGGGATTCTAAGTGATTATCAATCACTATAATTTACAAAAGTGATAAACAAGTGCTTAATTACCATCCTCTAGCAGATCACTGAAAAGGAACTCCTTAGAAATGAGTAAAATGTTTGTATTTACATAGAGGATGCTTTGGGAAAAATACTAAAAAAGTAACATAATGACCTGAGAGTTCCGCACAAGTTGGCTATTTTGACTAAATGTGCTACATATTCATGGACTCAACGACCTATACCAATTCTGGGCCGGCCACCACGTAAGACTCTGGGCACAGTGTACTGACAAAGATGAGTAAGAAAGTCTACAACCTATCACGCATACCAAACTCTGTTATTAATCATTCCAACACATGTCATTATAAAGTAACATTTCACTAATGGTCTAAACATTTCAGTCAGTTAAGGGTCCGACTTCGGCTCAGGTCATGATCTCATGGTTCATGAGTTCAAGCCCTGCGTCGGGCTCTGTGCTGACAGCTCAGAGCCTGGAGCCTCTTTGGATTCTGTGTCTCCCTCTCTTCCTCTCTCTCTGACCCTCCCCCTGCTCACACTGTCTCTCTCTCTCTCTCAGAAATAAATAAAACATTAAAAAATTAAGAAAAAAAAGAAGAATATTTTCCTTTTAATTACAGGGGGAAAAGTTCCCAAATCAAGGTAGGCCACATGAAAATTCAAAAATCAAAAGCAGAAGCTTCAAATAGCGATTCTAAAACATTATTAACCAAATGATGAGCTATGCTTTCTACAGCCATTTACCACACAAGAAAAAAGCAAGTGTTCTCATATAAAATGCCAGGCAGGTAACTTTTATTATATCATAACCCATAACACTTTTGAGCAAAGCATTTGTTACACTGGTACTTAAATTAGCTATACTAGTTGAATTCACCTGAGCAAGTTAAACTTGCTAAATTTCAAGTGTTCTGCTTATTTTTACACATTCTGAACCACAGACACCCAAGTTTATTTGAAGCTGTAATCACTTTGTAAACCTGGAAGTCAATTAGAGGGATTGTAATGCGCCAAATCAAAAAAATACATACCCAAAAAATGTTTTTAATATCATTTGTTCAGAACTTATTAAGATTAGGTTTTATTTCAATCTCTACAACCCTTTAAATAGTAATTAAAAAAAATAAGTTCTAAAAAGCAACATGAAAACAAAGGCATAATAGATTCTATTTGTAATAAAATTGCATAATGAAATAATGCTGTCAGTTATAATGACGATAAAGAGGTTGTATTTTTTTTTTTTTTTACAAACAGTTTATTGTCAAATTAGTTTCCACATAACACCCAGTGCTCATCCCCACAAGTGTCCTCCTCCATGCCCATCCCTCCTCCCCCCCACATCCACCAGTCCTCAGTTTTTGTCAGCATTCAAGAGTCTCTCATGGTTTGCCTCTCTCCCTTTCCCCCACCATTTCCGCCCTTCTTCTCCCCCTTGTTCCTCCGTCATGTTCCTCTTAATCTTCCTATGTGTGCAAACATATGATATTTGTAACGAGGGTGTATTTTTGAGCCCTCATCTATAATACTATTGTGGATTTTTTTTTTTTTTAACATTTACATTTTAGAGAGAAAGACACACACACAGCACAAGTGGCGAAAGAGAGAGGGAGACACAGAACCCAAAGCGGGCTCCAAGCTCTGAGCTGTCAGCACAGAGCCGGACACGGGGCTCAAACTCACGAACTGTTGAGATCACGACCTGAGCTGACGTTGGATGCTCAACCGATTGAGCCACCCAGCGCTCCACAGTTTATCACTTTAAAACTATTTTTAAATGTACACTTCTATGGCATTATGTAAATTTACAATGCTGTGCAGGCAAGCTAACTCATTGCTTTATTTACTCTCGTTGTGTAAATTATCTACACTTACTGTAGAACAATTCATAAACAGATTCAGGTAAAATGAGCATTAACCAGCATCCTACCACACAGGTATCACCACCATTAAGGGTTTAATGTATATTCCTTCAGGCCTTTTCTAAGCATTTTTTCTATTTTTAGATAAAAATCAGACAGCAACATGTAAGACATACAGAGGTGCTCTGCTCATTTAATATGCTGCAAACTTTTTATTTAAATAAATGATGGTCTACATCATTCTAATTTTCTTAAGCTTATTTATTTTGAGAAAGAGAGAGAGCACATGCATGTGAACAAGGGTGGTGCAGAGAGAGGAGAAAGAGAATCCCAAGCAGACTCTGTGCTGTCAGTGCAGAGACTGACACGGGTTGATCTCAAGAACCGGGAGATCATGACTGGAGCCATGATCAAGAGTTGGATGTTTAACTGAGCCCCCCAGGAGCCCCTACATCGTCCTATTTGACAGTAGCACAGAACCCCAGGATACCCAGATATCACAGTGGGCAGCTTATTATGATAGTAATCCACAAAACAAATAGAAGTGGATTATTCACATGTAAACCGGATGACATCTGACCATTTTAACATAGCCTGCTCTTGGGTACAGTGTTCAAATCTGAAAAATAATCATAAGCACCAGTTTTGGTTCAACCAAATAAGAAAAACTAGCTTCTATTTGAAGTATGATGAAACTGGGTTTTAATAGCAAAATTTTAAAAGAATCTAATGGGATTGTATGTTAGATTCCAAGTTCTCTAGGGGTAAGGTCCATGCCATTTCATCATCTAGCATTGTGCCTACACACAGCAGATTCAGGTAGATATGCGTAATGAGAGATCATCATATAACAAGTTAAATGACACTTGTTTTTTTTTTTAAGTTTATTATTGAGACAGAAACAGAGCATGAGTGGAGGAGAAACAGAGAGAGAGAGGGAGACACAGAATCTCAAGCGGGTTCCAGGCTGGGAGCGGTCAGCACAGAGCCCGATGCCGGGCTCGAACTCATGAACTGTGAGATCATGCCCTAAGCTGAAATCAGACACTTAACTGATTGAGCCACCCAGGTGCCCTGGAAATGATACTTCTTAGAAGCAATTATCAGAGAATATTCCAGAAGGGGGGACCCTCCACAGGTCACACAGCCTGGTCTCTCTGCTAAATGAATGTAGAACCAAAGTGAGGGTGATATAGGACCCAGAACTCTTCTGGACCAGCAGAGCCTTAATGTATTCTGTCAAACAAGCCATGGCTGTTGAGGCTATTTTAGGTGACAACTGGAGAAAGCCTGAATATGAATTTCTTCTTAGATATCATTAAAGATTTCTAAATTAATAAAATTTCTAAATTCGTAAATAAAATCCACCTAATAAAGGTGGATGATGGTACTGTAACTACGTGGTAAAGTTCCTCATTGTCTACAGAGAAATCAGGGATAAACGTCATAACAGCCGAGCTTACATGACATATTTTAACAAAATGATGATGTAAGTCTGGTAAAACATTAACGGTTAAGTCTGGGTAGCGGGCCTAGGAGAATTCAATAAGCTGCTCTGTTTTATCTGTATGTCTGAAATGCCCCATCATCAGAAGTCGAAAACGGAAACCCCTTCCAAAATAATACTAGATTCCTTCCTCAAAGTATACATCCAAAAACAAAAAACAACAAAAATAAAAAACCTAAAGGCTTAAATGGCTGACTGTGGAAAAGGAAATTATTTTTTAAATATAAAATATACACGAGACTATCTAAAATAAAGGCAAACTTCTAGTTAATTAGGCTCATCTAACGGAATTTAAACTTCAGAATATTTCATTGGGCATCTAAGTTTATAGGAATCACCGCCCGAATAACCAGCGTTATCTCCGATCAGCCGCCTCACAACTCGGGCGGCCTGGGCTTCTGCCGCGCGCTCCTCACGCGCCGCGCGCCCTCACGCGCGCGCGCTCACGCGCCGCGCGCCTCACGCGCCGCGCGGCTCCTCACGCGCGCCGCGCTCACGCGCCGCGCGCTCACGCGCTCCTCACGCGCCGCGTCCTCACGCGCGCTCCTCACGCGCCGCGCTGCGCGCGGCGGCGCGTGGCACTGGGCGTTACTGCCCCGCTCACGCACGCCGAGGCATGCGCACTGCGTGCCGCTCGGCCCCCGGGGCCCTTGGCTCAAAACCACGAGCGACGGTCGTGCCCTTCCTGTGTCCTTTCCCTAACCCATCAGGAGCGCTGTGCTTACCGTCTCTCCTAAAACCCCTCCTACCTTTTCCCTGTTCGCGCCCCGCGTCTCTGCTGCATCTGACGTTCGTGGCCCCCGTCCTGCAGCCCCGCCCCCCCGCCCCCCCGGCTGCGGGCCCCACGACACGGGCTCCCGAGTCTTCTTTCTCGGGGCCTCTTCCTCCTCGGCGGGCTCCGGCCCTGCGCCCGGCCGTGCTTTGTGCCCACCGTGTCCTCAGCTCACTGACCGAACGAGTGCACGTGCCCGCGCTGCCCCGGGCGCCGGGCTAGGTCTTGGGGGCACAGCAAGGTCCCTGTTGGCATAAAGCTGCTGCGCTAGTGAGCGCAGGAACGGCCGGGCTGTAACCAGGTACAACAACGCTTTAGTACCTAGTACGTCCTCGTAAGCACGCGGAGAAGGGAGGCAGGGCCACGACGCACAAGGACAGGGGCCGGTGGGAACACGGCCTGGGCGAAACACGCGGGGGCCTGCGGGGCCACCTGCGGGGGCCGCAGACCCACGGCCGGAAGGGGCCCACAGCGGGGTGTGGGAAGCGGCAAGGAGTCCGGGGGGCTGCAGTCCAGAAGCGGCAGGAAACGAGGTGAGGGAGCTCTTCAGTGGCCGGGGAGGGCTGCAGATTAATCCTGGGGAGGCTCTCTGGGGGCTTTGCCTCAAATGTCACCTGACGTCCGAGGACTCTCAAACCTGAACCTTCCATATGGCAAAGCTGGCATCGCTCCTCTGCGGCCCTGTGACCCCCCATTCTCAACATACCTACAGGGGTTTCATTTTCTGGGTTTTTTATTGTCCAAACTGAAAACTGCCACACAGACATGGTGTTTCTATTCAGTTTATTTCTGTATCATTTTCCTAATCACTCAAGAAACACACTCATCTTTGACTCTCTTCCTCTCTTCTGACCCATAGCTCAGCAACATTCATCTTAACAATCCTTTCAGAAATGTCTCTTTTCACTGCTGACAGCCAACCAAGACACTCGTTACCAAACTGGAGACCCCTGAAATGGCTTCCCAGGTGGTCTCCCTTCGCCCATCCTTCTCCCTGTCCAAGGTGGCCCACGTAGGACTACAGGCCTGAGCGGCCTTCCTCAAACTCTTACTCCACAGGTCATTCTCCTTCTCAAAAAAACACAGGTCTCTGCAGGACAAAGGTCAACCCCATTAGTCTGACTTCCAGAGTCACTCATAAGCAAGCCCACATCTTTTTCAAACTTTATTTCTTACTATAAAAACAATGAGCACCCCACGAAAAATACTATTAGAACTGAGAAATGAGTTCAGTAAAGCCACAGGATATAAAATTAATACCCAGAAATCTGTTGCATTTCTACACACTAAAAATGAAGCAGCAGAAAGAGAAATTAAGAAAAAAAAGTCACACTTATAATTGCATCATAAATAATAAAACATCTAGGAATAAACTTAACTAACCAAGGACGTGAACGACCTATACTCTGAAAACTATAAAACACTGGTGAAAGAAACTGAACACGGCACAAATAAATGAAAAAAAAAAATGGAAGAACAAAATGTTGTTAAAATGTCCATACTACCCATTGCGATCTACAGATTGAGTGCAATCCCTATCAAAATACCAATAGCCGTTTTCACAGAACTAGAAAAAATAATCCTAAAATTTGTATCAAAACACAAAAGACCCCAAATAGCCAAAGCAATCTTGAAAAAGGAAAACTGGAGGTATAAAAATTCCAGATTTCAAGATACGATACAAACCTATAGTAACCAACAGAGTACGGTACTGGCACAAAAAGATACACAGATCAATGGAACAGGACAGCCTGCCCAGAAATAAACCCACACTTATTTCATCATTTTATCCTTAACAAAGGATGCTGCAATACACAATGGGGGAAAAGACGGTCTCTTCAGCGATGGTGTTGGGAAAACTGGACACCAATGTGCAAAAGAACAAAACTCACACCGTATGCAAAAATAAATTCAAAATGGGTTAAAGACCTAAACGTGAGACCTAAAACCATTAAGCTCCTAGAAGAAAACATAGCAGGAATTTCTCTGACATCAGCCATAGAAACATTTTCTTAGATGTGTCTTCTGAGGCCAGGAAGACAAAAACAAAATTAAACTATTGGGACTACAACAAAATTAAAAGCTTCTGCACAGCAAAGAAAACCATCAACAAAACAAAAAGGCAACCTCCCGAATGAGAGAAGATATTTGCATGACAAGATATTTGCGTGACATATCCAATAAAGGGTTAATATCCAAACTATGTGTAAAGAACTTACACAACTCAACACCAAAAAAAAACCAAACCAAACCAACCACCACCACAACAAAAAACACAAATAATCTGATTACAAATCAGGCAGAAGAGCTGAATAAAGACATACACATGGCCAACAGGCATGAAAAGATGTTCACCACCACTCATCATCAGCAGAATGCAAACCCAAACCACAAGCAGACATCACCTTCCACCTGTCTGCATGACTAGAAACCAAAAGACAAGAAATAACAAATGTTGCTGGGCTTGGGGGTGGGGCGCAGGGCGAGGAGTGATGAACCTTTATACAACACTGCTGGTAGGAAGAGAAATTGGTTGCAACCATTATGAAAAACTCTACAACGGTTCCTAACCTAAAACAAGAGTAAAAACTGAACTACCATATGATCTGGCAATCTCACTCCCATCCGTTGCAGCATTATTTACAGCAGCCGGCATATGGAAACAATCTAACTTCCCTATGATGGATGGATAATGAAAATGTGATATACAAAAAATACCCTGCACCAAATGACATATCAGATAAAGAGCTAGTATCCAAAATCTATAAGGAACTCACCAAACTCCACACCTGAAAAACAAACAACCCAGTGAAGAAATGGGCAGAAGATATGAACAGACACTTCTCCAAAGAGGACATCCAGATGGCCAACAGACACATAAAACGATGCTCAGCATCCCTCCTCATCAGGGAAATACAAATCAAAACCACACCGAGATACCACCTCACGCTGGTCAGAGTGGCTAAAATGAGCAAATCAGAGAACTCTAGATGCTGGCGAGGATGTGGAGAAACGGGCACCCTCCTGCACTGTTGGTGGGAATGTAAACTGGTGCAGCCCCTCTGGAAAACAGTGTGGAGGTTCCTCAAAAAATTAACAACAGAACTCCCCTATGACCCAGCAATAGCACTAATGAGAATTTACTCAAGGGATACAGGAGTGCTGATGCATAGGGGGCACATGTACTCCAATGTTCATAGCAGCACTCTCAACAATAGCCAAAACAAGGCAAGAGCCTAAATGTCCATCAATGGACGAATGGATCAAGATGTGGTTTATCTCTACAATGGAATACTACATGGCAATGAGAAAGAATGAAATCTGGCCATGTGTAGCAACATGGATGGACCTTGAGGGTGTTATGCTGAGCAAAATAAGTCAGACAGAGAAGGACAGATACCATATGTTTGCACGTATAAGAGGATTAGGAGGAACCTAACGAAGGACCATGGGGGAGAAGAAGGGAAAAAATAGTCGGGGAGAGGGAGAGAGGCAAACCATGAGAGACTCTTGAATGCTGAGAATAAACTAAGGGCAGATGGGGTGGGGGGGAGGGGGGAGATGGGCATGGAAGGGGGCACTTGTGGAGATGAGTACTGGGTGTTATATGGAAACCAACTTGACAATAAAGTATTTAAAAAAAAAATAAAGAGACATCAAAACCAAAAAAAAAAAAAATACCCTGCGCCACTTCATAGATGACAATGGATCACATTGGGAGATAAACCAGAGAAAGACAAAATAAGGTACGGTATTGCTTGTGGGGTCTGAAAAATTTTAAAGCTGATTGAAAACAACAATGAATACTTTCTCCTGATATATATGTATATCTTCACTTTTGCTGAAACATTCTCTGGTTCTTTTTTGCAGGTGTACAAGACAGTGATTCAACAAGTCTATGTTACACTGTGCTCACCCCAAGTATAGCTGCCGTCTGTCACCCGATGATGCTGTTTCAGTACCACTGATTATATTCCCTACGCTCTACCTTTTGTTCCCGTGACTTATTCATTCTAGAACTGGAAGCCTGCACCTCTCACTCCTCTTCATCCACTCTGTCCATTCCCTACCCTTTCCCTCTAGCAACCATCAGTTTGTTCTCTGTATTCAGGGGTCTGTTTCTGCTTCTGTTTGTCTGTTTGTTTAAAAAATAACAACAACAACAAAAAACCTCCTTGATCATTCTTAATTTCAGGATTTCACTCATACTGCTTCCATCACGTGAAACACTTTCCTTCCCTTCCACCGAGACTCGAGTCGCCGAAAAGGTCTGAGGATTCCAGTCCTTATTCTCTACTCCTGAAGATCTATTGCACTTAACATTTACACTGCACATGATGGTACTGGATCACATACTGTTAGTTACATACGGGTTCAAGTGCATCTCCTTAACTATCTTGTAAGCTTCAGGGGACCTGGTACTTCTAATAGTTCCGTTTAATTTGTCACAGCCTGAATTCAAACAAACAAAACAAGCTTCAGAAAACACTACTGATACGGAAGCCTGGGTGGCTCAGTCAGTTAAACATCTGACTCTTGGTTTCAGCTCAGGTCTTGATCTCATGGTTCATGAGTTTGAGCCCAGTGTTGGATTCTGCACTGACAGCACAGCCTGCTTGGGTTGTCTCTCCCTCTCTCTCTGCTCCTCCCCTGCTCTCTCTCTCTCAAAATAAATAAGCATTTTTTTTAAGTAGAAAATATTTCTTTTTTTTAATGTTTTATTTATTTCTAGGAGAGAGAGAGAGAGAGACAGCGTGAGCAGGGGAGGGTCAGAGAGAGAGGGAGTCACAGACTGAAACAGGCTCCAGGCTCTGAGCTGGCAGTCAGCACACAGCCCGACGCGGGGCTCGAACCCACGAACCACGAGATCATGACCTAAGCGAAAGTCGGACGCTTAACCGACTAAGCCACCCAGGTGCCCCTAAAGTAGAAAATATTTCTGTTGCAACAGAGTTTATCACAATTAATTCTTTTTCTTATAAGATAATCTCAATATTTTAAAGTTCACATACCTTGAAAAGCACAATTTACTTTATGATCCCCACCAACTTATTTCTTCAAAATCTATTTGTCCAGTTTAGTCTATGTGTATATATAAATAAATCTTGATGATGACATCAATCTGAAAAAACTATTTAAGGCCTAATCAAATTCTTGCTCACACAGCTACAGCTCTAACTCTTAAGAGCTAGTGTCCTTTCCCTAGAAGAGAGCAGCAGATTCATAGAATAGTTAAAGGATTTTTTTTTTTTTTCCCTTGGAAAACAATTAAAAGGCAGGCCTATCCATTTAGAGTAAAGCGGAGAACTGTCAAAAAAATAAATTCTGGAAGATTATAAACCAACAATCTTACTAATAAGATAACCAAAGAGTCATTATTTCAATCTGACTGATCTGGAAAACACTAACTTCTTGTAACTTTAAGGAAAAAATGGAGGTGTCTTGGTCTCCATTCAGGAATTCTGAGTCCAAACAAATGATCTTGACTCTAAAAGGTTTCAATCACAACCATAAAGAGACCTCTGGGTCTTTACTACGGCACAAAAACACTTCATTTTAAGTGGTACCTTGGGAGGTAAATGAAGAGCATGATTTGGAATCATCAGTTCATGGTCTCCAGCAGAATACAAACATCTCTTCTATCCTTTCCCGATTGAGTAGAGAAGCTTTGCTTTCCGCTACATCCTTCTCCAAAACGTATTCTTTTTAAATAATTAAGTACTAAGTCATTATTTCAGCCTATTATCTGCTGCTTCACCATCACATTAAGATTTTACATGCATTATTTCATCTTCCCAGTAAAGTTTCAGAGGGTTTTCATCACTTCCATTCACAAGGAAGAAAATGGATACCGTCTGGTTTTCCAGTCACTTATTCAAAAATCATCAAGTCATGAAGGTTGTAAAGCTGAATCTCTAATCCATGTTTTCTAGCTCTGAATTCTTGGCTCTTCTTGGCATGTCATGAACGGTTTTAGGAATGCTGGCTACTCACAAGAGAGGAAGTGAAGTTTTCTTTCTTTAGAACAAGCTCTGTATACCACACTTCCCAGTTTTCTGCAATTAAATCGACAAAAACAGATGACCTACGGAAAGTACTGAAATTGTTTTCCCCCAAAGTAAACTGACCAAACTTCTTGTGTAGCGTTTATGCACTAAAAATTATTGCTATGTACTGTGAGAGCACGATACTTAAAGACACCAACATGCTTTGATCACATGATAAGGTAGGGAAAATTCTAGGTGATAGATGAACTGTTAAGGAATAATAATACTATTTCACAATTTCTTTACAGAAATTACATTTGAAAAATGTCTGTCAATATTAAATTACTAGTTCAAGGCGGAGGGCACATTTGGAATACATATTGGCCAAAGTGTTAAAAACCGTACAGGAATTAACATGTAACATGTGTCTGGCGTCTGATATTGGAATTTGTTCAGGATTGTCAATGTAAGCCAACCCTGCAGATTTCTCCCAACAGTCTCTAAGAATCAAGAGCCACTGATAGGAAAACAATAAAAACGTAACTTCCTGTAGACACAGAAATTCCATGGAGAACACAGTTTAACGAAATGTCCTTTCCCCAGGACCACTTGCGAGGCTCAAAGGAAACAATGCGTACGAAATACTGCTATAAAGAAGAGTATGCCTGCTTATTTTTAATCACATTGTAAGAATACCCTATACAGACAGAAACTTTAAACTTCACCAGTGTGCTTTTGGAAGCGGTAACTGTTGCTGGTCGGATGATTCAATTACCATAAACTATTCTGGCGTGTTTCAAAAGCAGTGCCATTTTAAAACATAAAAAATGTCTAAAAATGCAACCATAGTAATAGATTCTGAGAGCATGGGTTGGGGGGTGAGGGAGAAAGACAATGACAAATTGGTCCAAAAGGACACTGAGACTTCATAGTTGGAAGACGATTGTGCTGACAATTAGTAACAGGAAGCAGAGCACAAAACAAATGAATGAAAAAAGCTGATCCAGCACTGAAAGACCTTATTACAGGGCAGCAACATTATTGTAATAAAGGGGCAATGTACTCTCCTCCCTGAAACTTCCACACAGCCTCCCTAGTCTCTTTTCTCTCTCCCTGCATTTCATTTTTTCGTTAGCATCTGCTTGATTATGTATTATTTCCAACCCAAAAGAATGCCTCGCAGTGTTCCTAAATTCCAAGGCTTAAAGGTCCTTCCCCACACCCTGGCCTTGGGCCTCAGTTAACATTACTCAAATAAATGCTTTTAAATTAGCATAAAGACACAGGGGAGAAACACAGGAGGGAGTGATTTAGCCTGTAACAGCAGAGGGATCAACAAAACACATGTCCTTCAAGTCCAATTTGTTAAAAATGCAATGATCGGGAGTCGTATGAAATGCCCACATGGTTCTGCCTCTTATAGTCCGTCTCTCCTCTGACCTCTTGGACATACTTGGAAAAGCAAAGCTGACATGGTCACATACCAGCGAATCCTCGGCGTTACGCTCCGGTTTCCATAAAGAGAGGCAGCCAAGAAGATCTGAAACCAATCTTCCCATGGTAGTGGAGAATCACGGGATCCGATCCCTGATACCAACAAACTAGGCTAGAGGCATGGAAAGCCCGCACTTTCTGAACCACCCACGCGAGGAAACCTCTTGCCTCAAGACCCCAAGGCAGTCGGAGATGTTTCAGTTATGCAACGGTGTGGAAAACATCACTGGCCTTGAAAGCTGCAAATTGGGGGTTTAGTCCCCACGATCACCAGCAAATTCCATGAGCCTGCTTCCCTGGCTACTGCGAAATGATATTATATATCCCAAAAACCGTTAGATTAACAACATGCATACAGGTGCTCAACAAGTGGTAATTGTTGTTATTGTTGTTATTATTACTTCTCAGCAGACTGAATGTCTCGAGGAATTACCGTGTTGCTGATCGGCAAATCACTGAGTATCACCAGAAAGAACTGGACGGTTCTCACACTGTAACCTCCCTGACACCACGTGTGACATCTGGAGTCCCGAGGGGGCGGGAACAGCTGATACTACGTAACAGATTCCTATCAGATAACCAGCCACCTGGCTGTCACCTGCAGGCCTGTCCCCCTGCCACAGTATGAGTAAGAATCGCTGTGACATAAAATACATCTCTCAAGAAACCGAGAGTCTGCTATTCACCTGCTGTGTAAAATACCTGGCATACAGTGAAGTTTCTGTGGGTGCTGACTACACATTACTCGAAGAGAGCTGTCCTCTGAGCCCCACGGAGTTCAATGCACTCCAGCCATGTGTCAGACGGACCTGAGTTCAAATCACAGCTCTGCCTTGTATCTGCTTTGAGGCTCTGGGAAAGTTTCTTAATCTCTTTAGGTCTTGGTTTCATGGTCTCATTTGTTTGCATTTTTAGATACTTTATTTCATGTTGTTCCTGTCATGACATAACTTGATCACATAAATAAAGCACCCTATACACAGCAGGCTCTTAAAAAACGTCAATTCTCTTTCTTTGCTTCCTCAAGTCCCTCTTCGTTTCCGATGATGGGCCAAATACGATGGGCATGTAACCATTTTTTAATTGACAGTGAAAAAACTGAATTACACATAAACATCTACGTCCTAGACAATAAAAAACAAAGTTAAAAAATAAGTATTAAACAAATAAAGCAGGTAGGTATCGACATTTAACTTAACCAAGAATGGCCTATAAACGTAATGAGTCCATAGAGGAGTACAGTCAGAAGAGCGTGTGCAAAGAATGATTCTGCCCCTTCCGAGATGGAGAGGCATCATGGAGGACAACACTGGATCAGTGACAAGATCAAAAACAACAGTGCACACAGGCTGGCTCGTGTTGCGCCGTGTTACACACACACGACATCTTTACCTAGAAGACAGAGCTCGGCCGGCCTCTTAATAACTAACTAAATGCAAAAGTGCACACAAGCGAGTGGCCGAACCCACGCAGCTGCTTCTCACGCCCCGACTGCAGGGGGAGAGCCTCCCACCCGCTGCCCCTCACTGGCTCCTTTCCACACCCCTCACCTCTCCTTTATCTTAGAAGTCAGGGTCTTGTTGTTCTTAACAAACAAGATGAAGAGATAATGTACCCTTTTCCAAGGGAAAAGCTATCATTTAAAACCTTGTTAGCTGAAGAAAAAACACTGCCTTCTACGTGGAATTTTAAAATGGAGCATTTCTTTGCATCAGTAAAATTATTTTACATTCTCCAAGGAAACATGAACAGGGATGTTACCACAAGAACCACATGAACGACACCAGGTCAGCTGGGGGGTGAGGGCCTCGCAGTGACCCGAGAAAACAAGTGTCTGGTACGAGCATGGCATTCTGCTACAGATTTCAAGTGCCATATTTATTCCCATCATTTATCCTTCTTCCTCCTTTGATATTTTTCACTCTATACAGGGATAAAAAAATAACATACCATCTGGAGCTTTCATTCATATCTGAGGATTTCATACTTATTTAAATCAACAATAAGAGATTCAGCTGAAGTTTCTCAGAAATAACATTTTAAATTAATGCTATTCCTGTTACCTGGAATGTACTTCATCTTTTGAAATCTTACTATTTCTCCAAACAAGTGCAATTTCCAAGAAGCTCATCTTCATGATCCAGTCCTTAACGACCCTCCCTTTCCTAAGCTCTTACTCAATGTGTTAATTGTAAAACTTACTTCAGAACTGAACCATGAAACTTCTTAAAATACCAATTCCAAGGGTCTGTGGCAGATTTTTGCTACTAGATGATAAACTCTCCCAAGCCAAGGGCTAACCCAGACCTGTGGATTATGAAATGAACACAGGCTTCGGAGTCATTCTGTGAGGCAAGGGCTGACATCCTGGCCTGGCCATTTGCCAGGTAAGCGACTACGACTAAGTCACATAACCTCCCTCAATCTTTTTAAAATAGAGAACATAATACTTACCTCAGAGCGGTGTGAAGATTAAATGAGATAACATATGTGAAAGGGCCTGGCACATAGTAACGCTCAAAGAAAGGTTGGTTTCCTTCCTTATTTCCTTCTTTTTTCCCTTAGTACCTGGTACAATGTTGAGAACACAATAGACCCTCAATGAAAACTTCCTAAATAACCATTAGAACTTAGATTTCCTAAAAATATGCTTAAATATTAATTGTGATAACTCCTAGGTTTCCAAATTGTGTTACTTTAAATCATAGGCACACAAGGTAGGAAATTTCAAAAAACAGAATTAAGTGAGTGTGGCTGTTGGATGGGGCATTTAGGAAAGAGAGTCAAGGAAAGAGTTTGAGGTAAAGTGTTTAAGAATAATAAAGTGAAACTAATTACATGTAGGGTGTTCATTTATGTCAGTATTTTTGGATAGATGGTAGTTAATTGTTGACCTTGGGAGAAGTTGAGAGAGAGAAGGGATGGAAAGAGGAAGAGGCGGGGAAGGCGGGAGGCAGAGAAGGTAGGCTGGCTCTGCTGGGCTCTCCTCACATCATCTAACATAAGCTACTGAAGCTCGTCACTCCTTGCCTGCCCCCCACCAAGAACAAGCCCCACTACATCTTCTGCCTTATAAAACAGTAATCATCTAATGGAAGAACTAGATTAATTAAAAACTTTCCGCCAGTGGATGGTAGTCAAGGGATCCCCTGAGGATAGTCAGAAAGATACTTGAGGATTTTGTTCCTTCTATTAAAAAGTAAAAACAACTTCTGACTAAAGTAAGGGGTAACAACCGTCACATGGATTAACCACCTGCGGAAGCTTTGACTTCCCGAAGGCTTGAAGGTTTGAAGAATCTGGTCTGCGCCCAGCACCTCTGAGGCCAGTGCAGTGAGGCTCTCCTTGAAGCTGTAGTGATGCTTCCTTCCTTGGCCATGGCGGCCACAGCCATGGTTTGGGGGTCTAGTTCATGTTTAGTTACAGGGACTAGCTGCTACAGACCAAAGTCCTTGGCACTGAATGAAATTAGGATTTCTTCCCCCAACCAAGCCACAGAAGCTGGCCTCAAGTACAATAGAGCGCTGCAAATAGTTTCTACCTAAAACTTCTAACGATCTCTAAAGAAAACCCAATCAGGTAGTTTCCTCACCATTCCAACGTAATGTAGCTGGAAAGGGAAGGATGGCTGCCATTGAACTCAACCGAGCAAAATTACTGTGCTTCTCCTATGTTACAGAAGACTTATTCCTACAGTCTTTCACAATTTACAAAGTGTTCACATACAGCATCTCATTTAATCCTTACCATAATCCTGAGAAGTGGATACTATTAACCTTTGTGTCAAGAGACAACAAAGAGGGGGGCACCTGGGTGGCCCAGTTGGTTAAGTGTCAGACTTGGTCTTGGTTCAGGTCATGATCCCATGGTTGGTGAGACTGAGCCCTGCAATAGGCCATGCGCTGACAGTGCAGAGCCTGCTTGGGATTCTCTCCTCCCTCCCTCTCTCTCTCTGTGTACCCCCACACTTGTACACACGTGCTCTCTTTCCCTCTCAAAAATAAACTTTAAAAAAACCACAAAGATGAAGATCAGAGAAATTATGTGATTTGCTCAAGGTCACACGCTAGTAAAGTAGTGGAGTCAAGACAGATGACCTTCCAGCACACAGGCCCTGTCATGAACGTTGTAGGGAAGCTTTACATGAGCATACAGTCACTGTGCTCTACAAGTCTATCGTTCTCCTGGGTTCTACATAAGCACCCCCCCATTTATATTCTGATAAGTGAGGCTATGGCGGTAAAGACAGCAACTATAGGTTGGTTTCAAGTAAATCAAGAAAGGGGGTGACAGAAAGCCCAGAAAAGCCATGAGGGAAGACAGAGCCTGTAACAGATGTCTGAGCAGGTCACTGACAATGTACTAATGAAGGAAGTAGTAAAACAGTGAGAGTATCTAATAGGAAACTCACGTGAGACACAACATAAATTTATGTCCATAAAGGATGTGGAGCTGATGAAACCCTTCAGAGATGCTGAGGGGCGTTGTCACACCTATGAGCCGCATCTGAAACCCTAGACTCCACAGTCGTGTCCATTAAAACAGGATGACACTTTTTCTTTTTGCACATTTGTTGTGTGATGCAGAAAAAGAGGAGGGAAGAACAGACAATCTGTGGAATTTTTTTTCTTACCTTATTAGAGTGTGATTTGAATGGCAGGAAGATAATGTGTGACTGAGTATGGCATTATTACTCTTCGTAATGTTCTAAAAACAATCTCCCTTTTAAAGTGATTTTTAAAAATCCCCATTCTGAACTGAGTTTATGGGTTAAATTTTGCAAATAAATGACTACAGTACCCCCTGTAAAAATGACAGCTAGGAGGAAAATCAGATTACAGTTGCACTTATCCACTATATGATCCAATTTTAAGTAAAGGCTCTGTTAGATACAGTGAGATGCTGCTATTACCGGACATAACTTTGTTTGCCTTAAAAATCTGATCACAGTTGAAGGAAGAAAAGCGCCAAATCCCCAAACAATCAAGTACATAAAATAGCATAAATAAAAACTACTGAAAACAAAAACAAGGTTAAGAACTTTACATGTAATTCAACCTAATAGAATGTAGCAATATATATCAAAAAGAAAAGTATGGACCATTAAGGAGTAATAGAAGACAAAGGGAATATTGAAAATATATAGAGTATAAACATAGTTACGATTTGGGCAAGTGTCCGATTATTAATACAAGATACATTAAACAAAATGACAATTCAGCTTCCTCTTGCAAAAAAAATGGGAAAATGTGAGATTTTTCTGAGTTAAGAAGGTGATACTTGGAAAGGAACTTTTCTCTGAAGATGAATCTATCCTACACACTGCTTCCAAATACTCCAGAGAGGAGAATATTTGAAGGCAAGAGATCAACCAGGAGATGTATCGGAATAGTTCGGGGAGGACCTGATGAAGAGCAGACCCAGGACCGTGGCAGTGAGATTGCAGAGTAAGGAAAACAAGACAATACCTGGCTGGCCGACTGGCTCATGGAGGGAAGAGCACAATGTGCCTACGGAAGTTCCCTTCTACTGTAACCGAGAGGTTCTTCTTGTCATCAAATACTGATGTGGACACCTAATGCTTAATAGCCTCTGATGGTTTCCAGCTGGTTTCCATTAAAAACATCAAACTGGTATTTAAGACCTTTCACAGTCTGATTATAATGTATCTAATCTTGTTTGTTCTCCAACATAAATTCTCTATCGACCTGTGATTACTGCTTATGCTGTTCACAAAACAGGCTCCTCATTAATTCTGGACTTCGCATGCTTATGTTGCTAACCTCACTGTGAATGTCGTCCAAAAACTTAAATATCACCTATCCTTACGAGCTCGTGTTAAAATTCTTACCTAGTCACCCTAGCTTTACCTATTCCCTCAACTTCTATAAAATTCATTCTGGCAACTCCTCTCCACTGCAGTGTTGTGAATGTCTTCCAGACTAATGACGAATTCCTACACTCAAACACTGGATCTTATGCTCCTTTAGTATCTAGTACCGTTCTCATGATCAATACACCCTTTAAAAGTGAGCTAGTCACATCTCTTATAATTCTTCTATATTTATGTGGTATAGAGTTACCCTAGATTTATAGGGCTGTTTTCTAGGTTGTATTATATGTTATGTATGACTAAGAATCAAGTCATAAGCAATTTCTTTATCCCCATAAACAGCCACAGTGGAAGCATTAGGAGAAATCACCTGATTTTTCTGTGTATTTAAAATATCTTTGGGGCGCCTGGGTGGCTTAGTCGGTTAAGCGTCCGACTTTCGCTTAGGTCATGATCTCGCGGTTCGTGGGTTCGAGCCCCGCGTCGGGCTCTGTGCTGACTGCCAGCTCAGAGCCTGGAGCCTGTTTCAGTCTGTGACTCCCTCTCTCTCTGACCCTCCCCTGCTCATGCTGTCTCTCTCTCTCCTAGAAATAAATAAAACATTTAAAAAAATAAAATAAAATAAAATAAAATAAAATAAAATATCTTTGTCTACTACTTATTCAGAGGTAAAAATGTCTTTTTGGTAGGCTTAAGCCCGATAATTTCCTTGCTTTCTTACAAAGAGAAGAAAAATAGGTTAATGAGTAAACAGTTCATTTCACTTTCAAAACTGGCCTAAGAAATAAAGACCAACCTATTTTTTAAAAACCAGACCGCAGAAAGGTTTCAGAGAGGAAAGAGATACAGTCAGAATTTGCAACACGGAGTAAGGTGGATTTCCAGAAGGTGCTGCTCGGGACACGGGTTTGGCATGTCTCTCTTTCCACCACTGAGAGTGAAAGGGAGTAGATGGAAAGGCAGCTGAGCCCCAAGACACATGGACGAATGTTCCAATTCTCCAGTGAGGAACTATTTTCAGTTGGGCTGGTTAACTGTCAAAACATTTAGGACCACGACTACTGGGCAGACCAGCTACTCGCTGTGCCCAAAGCACATGTGAGCACAGCTTTATGACAACGCTCGTGTGTATGTATCCTACCTTATTTCTCAGTCAAACTGTGATGTTTCCTGCGCTAAAATAATCTCAATCTGTAATTAGCAACTGACCAACTCATAATTTCGATCAGCGATGCACTTTGCTTGAAAAACGATTATTTTTACTTGCATTTCTACAGCACTATATTTAGACACGACCTTCACAGAGAGTTCATACAGGATTCTCCCCTTCCCGCCCCCCCCCAAGAAGGATGAAGGTCAAATGTTTTCATCCATGTTTGGGGAGTTTATGTTCTGCACACCAAAGGATATCGAGCAATTTATAATATTGGAACTCTGACCCCAAATCATATCTCAAGGCTCTCGATCTAGGGAAAACAACATAGAATGGCGACAGGGGAGGGAAATAAAATGCAAATGACAGTAGATGAATTTGAGTTCTAACCTTGGTACTTAGCTACCACTACACAGTAAAGTAAGCAGATCACTGAATTTCAAAAGGCCTCCTTTTCCATCTACAACAGGAGAAATGTGGACCAAATGTTTTTCAGACATTCATTCAAAAATGGTTACTAAGCCCTAATATGTAGGTACTAGGAGACAGAAGATAAATAACACTAGGCTCTTTACCATAAAATCAGCAGAGAAGACATGACACATGAACAAATAATGAAAAACCAATGTGATAACAACAAAAGAGACCAACTTGGTGAAGAACAGGGAAGAGTAATTTAGTAGGAATGAGGATGGGAATTTAAATGTGAATTAAATCTTTTTTTTTTTTTTAAATATTTTTATTTATTTCTAGTAGAGAGAGAGAGACAGCGTGAGCAGGGGAGGGTCAGAGAGAGAGGGAGTCACAGACTGAAACAGGCTCCAGGCTTTGAGCTGGCAGTCAGCACAGAGCCCGATGCGGGGCTCGAACCCACGAACCGCGAGATCATGACCTAAGCGAAAGTCGGACGCTTAACCGACTAAGCCACCCAGGTGCCCCAAATGTGAATTAAATCTTAAAGGATGGGAAAAAAAAAAAAGATCCAGACAAATAGAGGCCAGAAGGTCATTCCAGTCAGGGGAACAGCATGCACAAAGTCCCAGAGCACAAGAGCCGTGCAGTTTGCACAGGGAACTACAAACACTTCATTGTGCCAACGTGTGACCGCCCAGAAGACACAGGAAGCAAGAGCTGAAAGCAGAGGCCAGACTGAAGAGATCCCCGCATGATATACTAAGGAAGCTGGACTTGAGCTGGCAGGCAGTGGCAGCAGCCGTCACAGTGGAATGGCACAGGTGGGGCTTAATTGTTGAAGGGTCCCTGTGACAGTCACGAGAAGTTCAGAATGTAAGCGGTCGAATCTTGAGGCAGAGCGTCTAGTTAAGAATCTACGATAGAGATATGCTTGTTCTAGGGTGATTATAGCTTGATTTATCATTCAAACACTAATCAGCAGAAACAAAGGAATTGGGAATGGGGTAAATAAAGATATGAAGGTGGTGGGGAAGGCATGGAATAGATCCGGGTTTCTGCTCAAGGACAGAACTGATACACTGAATAAAGGGGTGGGCGGCAAGGTGGGGAGTTGACAAGATTATTTAAATTCAGCTTGGGACAGGTTGAGTCCCAGAAATACGTAGGCAGAGCTGTCCAGCAGTGAGCTGAACAGGGTAGACTAGCACTCAGGAGAGAGGCCTGTAGTGACTCGAGCTTTCAAAGTGAACATGACCACCCAGGAAGAGGGGCCCAGATGAGAGGCGTCCTTGATCAGAACCCAGTTATATACCATAATCCACGAAACAGGCAAAGGAAGGAAGCCAGCGGAGAGGGGCATCCCAGGACACAACAGGGTCATCCCAAGAGAGAAGCGAAGATTGATGGCAAGCGATTCAGCGTGGGGTGTCAATCCCGGAAAAGAACAGCTGAGAAATGTCTGCTCATCTTAGCAATTAGGTGGTGACTGGAAGACTTCCTGAAAGTGGTTTCAATCAAATGACGAAGAGAGCAAGTTGGACAGTAGCAGGCTGTGAAACAGAAACACGAACACGGACAAGCAAGCGAGACGGCAGTGGGCTGCGAAACAGAAACACGAACACGGAGTCACTTTTTCGAAACTTTAAATCAGAAGGGAAGGAATGTGAAATTTAGTGAAGATCGGGGAGGGGGAGTCCAGGTCCCTGCCGGTTCTCATCCTTCACTTTTTCAGATGGATAAAAAGCCTATGTTGGTAAAATTCCGATAAACCCCACATATATTAGGTTGGAAGTAACATTTTTAATGATCAGGACAAACAAGGGACCCGCGCAGCTATCAAGGGGACATACGCACATGCAACGCACACGCAGCGCTTCCCGACAAGCCTTACAGATGCCCGGCAGAGTCCTCTTCCTTCACCTACTCCAGGGGGTCAGGGAAGCTGTTGGCCAAACCCTGCTCTGCTCCAAGTGTTCCTTCTCTTAATGCTTCATAAAACCATTATGGAGCACTAAGGAGTATCCTTCCCCCCTGCGCTACCTACTTCACTCCTACTCAGTCTTCAAGGGCCTGCTCAACACGCCCCTCCCAGAATCTCAGCAGGTGGGAGGCAAAAAGGCCTTGCAAGCTCAGGCCGCCCAAGTGTCATTCCTTCATGCTGAGAGCTTCAGAGAAGGAGCCAGCTGAGCGTACTCGTGCCCTGGGGCAGAGCTGGAATCTGAACTACTTCTTCAGCCAGCGTCCATTTCACTACTCACCCTTACGTCCAATTAAGATGGCAGGAAGTCAGGTTTTAAGAATAATCTATCTTAAAATAGTTGATTGAGTTTAAGACCCACGTTAATACACTTCCAAAACCTAAGGAGCTGGTCTTTAACTTCACTTGCTGGTTTGAGTCGATTACCTACAACTACTTGGTTACATAAGTGAAGATTACAGATGTCGACTAATATCTACCTCGTGGGAAGGCCGGCTGTCAGTCACTAGGCAGGCTCTCTCCCCCAGAGTGCAGTATTTCTTTCCGCCTCTGCCAGTGGAGGTGCTGGAGCAGATGTTGGCAGACTGTGACATACAGCATGTCTTTAAAACTTGTTGGGGTGTGAAATTTCATAAGGTCAAAAAATGCTGCATTTTGATCAGCAGATACAGGAGATCTGTACTTTCAGAAATCATTTTAGACAAACCAATACCATTTGCTAGTAAAACAGAGAAACTCAGAAACAGCACTGGCTTTATGTAGGAGATGCTGTAGGCTGTTAGGGTTTTAAAAGCCAATTTTTATCATTTTAAAACAAATGCTCGCTCAGAAGATCTTTAGGGTGAAAATGTGCTCTGAAGTCAATACAAAATACAAGATATTCTTTCAACTGACAACAGGATTTTAAAAGTAATTTTCTAATGAGAGAAAGCCAGAAATATCTAATGTGTATTCTGGTGAGGGGAAAATGATTTCCTTAAGTAACCGTACACATTAACAGTGTTCTCACTTGTTAAAAAATGGAACCCCTACACACGAATCCATTTATGTTAATAGAGAGGTGTTTGGGTTTTTTAAGTCGGTATTCTTATTACTCAAATGATCTCACAAACCCTTTGGTTTACTGCTTTATCTTACTCTTAAAAAATTAAAAGAAACTATCCGTCAAAAGGCTGGGGCTCTATACAATTTTAAAATGACTTACAACATTGAAGGACTTTTGTTATCTTGGGTTTTTTGTTGTTGCTATCTAATGGTATTTTTTACTTTTTATTTTTTGCTTCCATCTTTACCTTTATCTTTTTCAAATGTAGCTAACAGTAAACAACATATAACCAAAATCAAAATTAAGACTGGTGTATTGGCTGAAGATTTTATCTCAACGGTACAGACTTTAGCTCTTATGCAAGTGTATTTTAACCTAACGTAACTTTTTAAATTCTTCATTTCTGAATTAGCACAGAAAAACCCTTTCATTGTTTCATCAGCCTGAAGAGCCTGGTCATCTCACAATAATATGTGTTGCCATTATCACCAGCAGTAGCATCTCTCAGTTTATTCTGTGCTGTGTTCAAGAAAATAGTCCCTAGGTCAGTGTTAATTACAAGCATTTTTCTGAGACACTTGTAAGGAAGAAAAATTTAACTTCAAACATAAAATCTCCCCAGAAAAACATTTCTAAAGTATATCACTTGTTTCTCATCAGGTGATCAATGAAAAGAGCTAAGATCATGCCAGGAAACAGATCAGAAATGCACTCGGTACCACAACATCTTACAGCCCAGGTCACTCTAGCAACCAAGTTCAAAGGTCTCCTTTCACATTTTATAAAGGAAACCCTGAGGTACCTACCTGGGGAACTGTATTTACCACATTCAGGCTCTGACTATATAAAACATCACACTGTATTGCATTAGAAAAGGCCACATATTGTCGATAATCCATAAGCTAAGGAATTGAAATTCTATCAACACTGAGAATTTCCCTGCTCTTAAATATAAACCTAAACTCTTTCGTAAGCTTCTCATACATCGTAAGGGATCTGACATGTGAGGACATACAGGTAAATAGGTAGGAGGTGAATCAACAATTATAATTAACTTACTTGCCACTGAAAAGTTGTTGAGGGGATAAGGTAAATCCACATCTTGAGGCTTCTCTTTATATCCTATGAATGAGCCATCTGTCTTCAAAAGGAAGTATCTCGGCCTCCAGTTTTTTATATATTCTCCTACATGAGGAAAGCATGCATGTTAATGCTGGGGGGAAAAATGAACAGCAGCTTTTATGTGAAAAATAAATTATAGTACAATATATGTCCCACAACACTGGCCTCCAAGAATTTAGTAAGGCAATTTTCTTTTAACTTAGTGTACAAAAGAAAATACATAAGCCTGCAATTAAGATTCAATAAAAACTCAAACATGTTTTGTTTTTAATGATTTCACACTTTGATAATTCATTTGCACCATTATTTCTTCAGAGAATCATTCATCTGAGTACACATTTTGTTCAGTTTTTCATTTTATCAGATGGTTGTTAGAGCATATTTCAACCATTTTAAAAAGCCTTGGTAAATCATCCACACAGTATCAAGGAATTTCGATGAAAAACACTTATCATAAGGAGGAACATGAAATGGATGTTTATCTTCCATGTACTACTGACTAATTGTGTCATTTTTTAAGAAGAAAGAGGGGGGAGTCTGTTTACAGTTAAATCTTGATCGTAACTTGTTTTAACAACATTTTATTGTTCTGAATAGAGAAATTATCTTCTGTACAATGCTGTAAATAAGTCAAGGAAATGAAAGAACATGGGTGAACAGAGCTTAAAAGCCATGCACACACTTGCACTCGCCAACAAAAATAACTGTGAGATCACGTGGTACAATGCCAGGCACATAAGAGTCAATGAATGCATTTTATCAAATTATAACATAAACTGTCACCTAGCTTCCAAAAAGTAAGTTTTTGGCAACCAGATCACAAGCTGCTTATATAACACGTGACTCTTCTTTATTTTAAGAAACACGTGCCCCGTGACACCATGAGAGATAGAGTGCTATCTGATCTCAAAACTGTCCATTCTCTACTGGATAGTTCTACCTGGTTCTTCAATAGCAAGTGTTTAACCACAGTACTGCAAACAACTGAAAACAGTTCAATTTTCCCTACAAATCAGCTTTTCTCTCGATCCCAGTTACCCAAGCTCAAACATCTGGCTGTTCCTTCTCCTTTGGCTCAGTCAGGACTGCTTCCTCAGTCTTCCATTTACTTAGCCCAGCCTAAATGGGGTCCTCACACCCTGCCTTTCTGCTGTTGTGCTGTGATCGCCCCCTTCCTACTCACCCCTTTCCATCCTAATGCATCTACTACCTCCAGATTAATCCCAGGTCTGTATGCCCCACTTTGATTACATCACCTGTCTGCTCAAAAATATTGACTCCTTACTGTTTAGTACAAGTCTCTTAAGAGAAAATGTAAGCCCCGCCATAATCTCACCCCCACAATACATTTCAGACATGGAGTGTGCCTCTGAATTGGCGATTCTCAAGGTCCTTCCCTCACACCGCTTTATACCCTCAACTGTTACTGAGAACTCCCACAAGCCCATTTATGGAGATCATATCTAGTTTATTGTATTAGGAACTAAAAAGAAAATTTAAATTCTTCCATCACTTCCTTTAATAACAATAAACTCATTACATGTAACATAGCTAAAATATTTTTATGAGAATTAGATTTTCTAAAACAAACAAAAATCAGCAAGAAAGCAGAACTGCTTTACATTTTTAAGAGTCTCTTTGATGTTTGGCTTCAGAAAGACAGCCAGGTCCTCATTATCTGCTTCTGTACTCCATCTATGGCAGTGTGTTTGTTTTGGTTTAACACATAGGAAAGCAACCTGGCTCAAACAGGTATGAAGCCGGACAAGGGGAGAGTATCCAGACAGCTACGGCTATCTTTCTTTGACACTATATCAGCACTGGACAAGTGGTAGTTTTCTAAAAGGTTAACTTCAGTGTGGAATATATACCACATCCATGAACTTTCCATACCCTGCTATGGGAAAATCCACTGGTATATAGTACACATCAAATGAATCTTTTACATATGCATGATTTTGTAGTATCATACAGTGGTAGTTTAGGAAACACTGGTCCACTGAGTTATACTGACCTTCCCAGTACTGAGTCTCAGTACGCAAGTATCATCAGAAAAGTAAGCACCGGGTAGCCATCAAGTTCACGATGGCAGATATGGTCTCATTTTTGCTTGAAAACTTGATTTTCCCCACTGGCAGTAAGCACTGTCAGTTCTTTTCCTTACAGGGATGTTCTCTGAGTGCGTGCCCAGTCTAGGGCTGCTATTTGACAGATGCTTAATAGTAATTTACCGAATGAATGAAGGAAGGAAGGATATGTGTACAAATATCATCACAGCATATAAAAGCAACTTAAAGGGCAAGGAAAAGAAAACCTGATTCTCCTCCTCATTCTGTTTTACTGAAAAATTATGGCCCAAATATTCATACACACATGCCAAATTTATAAAACCAGAATGTTATTAAACCTGTAGTTCCCATCAAAAAGATGAAGGAAGTTCCTTTCCTGGCTGTATGTATTATTTTATTTTTCTATTTTTATCTATGGATTCCTACAGAAAACTTAAAATTATTAGATATTACTTCTCTTATTAGTGATAGAATACTCAGATTTCAAATGCTACTATAAAATAACAGATTCATACCAGTATCAGACGCTCTCAGTCTACCAGGCTAAAAAAATAAGCAATAGTTTAATAATTATACTAAAGATAAAACAAATTCATTTTAAATATTTCAAAGAAGAAAAATGGGATAGCACTACTTATTTTATGAAAGCAGTGGAAACACTTGATTCAAGAAACATGAAATTGAAAGAAACAAACATCACATTTCCATCTCTAAGAATAATTTCTTGGGAGCCACTAAGAATTTACATGTTCAAATGAAAGACATGAAACATCATCACGTAAATCACCTTTTTTCTTAAACAAATCTTAGGGAATTCAGAGTATTTTATGTGGTCTACAAGCAGGGCTTCTGGTTGTCAAAAAGTTCTTTTACAAATAAATCTACTGTGCATCCATCACACAGGAAGATGACATCAAGACACTGAAGTAGTCATTCACACAACACTGAAAAGTCAAAATTTACCTTCTTGATAAAACAGAAGTAAAATTTCACACAAATCTGAATTAATATGACTCAGAGGCACCTGGGTGGCTCAGTCGGTTAAGCATCCGACTTTGGCTCAGGTCATGATCTCACGGTTCGTGGGTTCGAGCCCCACGTCGGGCTCTGTGCTGACAGCTCAGAGCCTGGAGCCTGCTTCAGATTCTGTGTCTCCCTCTCTGTTTGACCCTCCCCTTCTCACGTTGTCTCTCTCAGGAGGAAAAAAAAAAAAAAAAGACCTTAAAAAAAATAATAATGAGTTGATTCAGTTAAACGGGTCAACATGAAGCTAATAGTGGATCTCAAACTTTTCAATGAAGACTCTTGATTTTTGACTTGTTTATATATGAATGGGCTTCCTGAGAAGATGTTTAGAGACCATTTACTTATTTGTTCCGTGTGCTGGAGACACAGTTGCAGACAAAAAGACAACGATTTTGACTCTTGGGAGTTGATACTCCAGGACCACGTGAGATTTCAGGCACCTCTAAAACAGAGAAGGCTTCTGAAAACTTCCTGAAAGCACATCCTTTCTTTTATAGGTTCCCACTGACATTCTCGAGTCAAGTTCATACAACAGCATGATGTGTTGGCCTAATTAAATATTTATTTTCTAGTTCCAAAAGTGGAACGAAGAAGAGATTCTTTTTTTGCCAAAGAAATGGGCCTTACCGGAGACACAAATTCAGAACGAGAGAATAAAGCAAAAAAGGCAAGCTTTATTAACACCAACCCAGGCCCAGAACAAAAGAAGATTCCTAGCTCAAAAGACAGAAAAGATCATAGCCTTCCCGATACCATGGCAGGAAACGGCTCACTGGTGGAAATGGAAAATTGTTCCGGAAGCCTTGGGCTTCCCAAGAAAACTGGACCTAGTCCCACTGGTCTGAAAGAGGACCTGGACACTCTCCTCACCGACAGTTTGGATAAGGCGCATGTTCTCAGGCTGCTCTAAAAATATGGCCAGAAAGTCCTCACTTTTATGGGACTAAGTGCCCGGAACAAAGGTACCCTCTCTGCCACCAATCTTTTTAAGACAGACTGCTAAAAGTCAACCACAGCTTGCATTTTAAACATGGCATTTACACCTAAATTTATTCGTGCTGTATTATAACCAAGCTGTATCATACTTTTAAAAATATTTATAGCCCATCAGTTTCAACTAATCTAAGAGGCAGCTTGGTTGTAATGGGGAGAAAGTCTTGTTTTAAAAAGCAGCAGCATTTATGGGGTTCCAATTCAAAACTTACGCTGTTACGATCGATCTTGGGCAAAAGCACGGAGGTCACACCCAGACTAGACTTCCAACACCCTCTCCTCTAGCCTTCTATCTGTCTTAGTGAAGGATCCTTTCGATTCTTTCTCACACTCCTTGGCTGGGGGCTTTATGTATTTTGAAGTATGCTGGTTCCAATATGAAAACACACATATTTCCCAATGAGGATCCTGTTATATTGGCTTCTGTAGTGAGCTGAACGGTGACCCTCAAAAGAGATGGACTCACCCTAATCCCAGGGACCTGGGGAAATTACCTACTGTGGCAAAAGATGTGATTGAGGTTAAGGGTTTTGAGAAGAGGAGCTTATCCTGGATTATCTCGGTGAGCCCTAAATCCAATCACAAACATCTGGGAAGCAGGTGTAAGTGTGAGGCGAGTGCTGCACCACAAGCCAAGGGCTGCCTGGAGACGCCAGACGCTGGAAAGGCAAGGAATAGATTCTCCTGTGAAGCCTCTGGACAGAGTATGACCTTGCCTGACATCTTGACCCCCAACTTCCAGTATCTAGAACAAGACGATAAACTTCTTTCGTTGTGGACCACCCAAGTTGCTGTAATTTGTTACCGAGGTCCTAGGAAGCTTAACGCAGCTTCTCAGCACCACAACCAAAGGCTTGTTTACAGAACCAAAAAAAGATCCCTACTGATTCGTTAAGTTCTTGGCGTCAGTGGTAGAGAGACACACAGTGAATACCTTCTGATCATAGAGGGGAAAATGCACCTCACTCTTATGAACAGAAGAGAGTCCTACCAAGGAAATGTGGGGTTTGGAGGAAGCTGCTTATTAGAGTTCAGTTTTCTCGGTTATAATCACTTCAGATTCTGGACTTCTGCCAACTCTCTTACGTTACTTAATAATTTATGTCCTGTAATCTCTTCAAAAACTCAGTGTTTTTTGAGTGCGTGTTGGCCTAGAGAACATTCTCGATCTCCCCAGCCCGGGACAAATATTTTAGCTCTCAGGCTTGATCGTTAATAACCACCTCAGATGGGAGCTGGTGGGAGTTTAAATCCATGCTCACTTTCCACCTACAACATTCTGATAGAGCACCCGAGTGGATCATCTTTATTAGAGAGAGGCGTTCAGCTCAGGGCTGTCCAAACACGTTGACAGTGTCCATGTCCTACCTGATCTCAAATCACATTTGTATTTAATAATCTTCACCTTACATTCATCCCGCAAACCACAGATTATTTCATCAGCACTTAACTGAGAAGCACCTTTGTGCTTTTAAAGGCTGAAGTCATCAGAAAGTGTGGAGCAAGAGCTAGGAACAGATGTGTAAGGACTAAAAGCAGACTGATTAAAACGTTCGAATGGTCTTCCATCTAGAACTGGGAAATGCCTGGATTTGTTAGGACACGCGAATGGAAAAAAGCTGGTATCCTCACAAATGAATCATGTTGTACGAATATGTGATTCATTCGTTCATTCATTTTGAAGGCCAGGTTGTGTTCCAGAACCTTTTCCTGACTCTACTTTCTTGACAAGAACGAAATTAAACATGCAGTCAAGGATGTACTGCCTGAGAACAGCATCCCCTGGAGGCTGGGCTAGCTGTCCTGGGCAATGCTGAGAACAGGCAGGCGGAGTCACTCAGAGGTTATTAAAATACATACAATCCAACTGAGAAGCAATCGGTACAACTATAGCACTGTTTCTCACGAATCCTATATGCATGGTCATTTAGAATTCAGACGATACAATTAAACAGCTGCTTTAAAATAAGCTACTTGCCTCAAAAAAAAAAAATGAAGAAAATCAAAGAGGCTGGTTATCAACAGTCGTACTGCAGACACACTGAAATTCTGATTTCTGTCCGAGCTGTGGGTGACACAGCTTTTTAAAAACGACTCAGGGTCCCTCACACGCCCGTCGGCACTGCTGTCTCACCCTAAGGCCAGGGGGGCTGCAAGCTGGGTGTCCCTGAGAATATACGACTTTCTGTATTCTGCCGCCACGTTTAATCACAACCCACATTTTCAAGTGACGCTACTATCCGTCTTTGTCATCTCAGAGGGAAGAATGAATAGGTAACAGCCACACACTCGATGGCTATGTGAATAATCCGGGACTGACGGAAGGGAGCCCACAGTACTCGTCCAAAACAGAAGCTGGCCTTATTATCACCATGATACGGCACGTGGGTCACATTTTCAGAGCAAAAGAAACTCTCCTGAAGGCAAATGCTGCGTTGTGTAATCAAGACGGCCACCAAGAGTCATGGCCAACACAGGATCAACACACCTCTCTGGTGAGGCCTCAGTTCCTTCCCCACTGCGCCTCACCCTTCAAGGGCTCCAGGTAAGACGGCATCGCGCTGCAGGGCAAGGACTCTGCAGCCTGGCACCACCTTGGGTCTGAACCCGGGCTCCTCCACTTTTCAGCTGCAAGAAAAATGATCTGAAAAACGAGAAGCGTGGTAGCAGCTCCCAGAAAGCCATGGTGGGACAGCGCTAACCTGAGAATAGCAGGAGTCAGGTGTTAGTTATCATTCCACGACACCCATGCCATTTACCCTCCCTCTCCAACGTCACGTTCCTTACTCCACTAATCAGTACTGCTCACCCGGGAAGACTGACACAGATGAGGCAACGGGCAAAACCTGTGCTGAATTTACTCGACCACCCAAAACACAAAGTCTCTCTAGCTAGCAGCAGGTGTATAAACCTTGAACCCTATCTGAAGAAATGAAAAGGCTATCCCATATCAAAACACAGCATTGATTTAATATTTCTACTTCTTTTTTGAGGATTACCAGAGTAACTAGTCTTCCCAAAAACAGGGCTAAAATTTTAGATATCTTTTAGATAGCTCCAAATTATTATTTTTTGTGTTTATTTATTTTTGAGAGAAAGAGAGAACATACGGGGGAGGGGCAGAGGGAGAGGGAGACACAGAATCCAAGGCAGGCTCCAGGATCCGAGCCGTCACACAGAGCCCGACACGGGGCTCAAACTCACAAACCTTGAGACCATGACTTGAGCCAAAGTCCAATGCTTAACCAGCTGAGCTACCCAGGTGCCCCTGATTTATTCTTATTAAGTGATACACACAGTGTAAATAAAAGAATTGAAAATTTCCAAAGAAGAGCTTTTAAACCAAAATAATGGTAGCTTTCAAACTGGATTTATATGACTTTAAGAAATCATTAGTCTTAAATAAGTCTGCATAGGACAATTTCTACCTACGACAAAAAAGAGATTTAATGTTGATATCAGTATAAAATCTAATAATTTCAAGGTTCACAGTATAGTTTTTAGTTGTTTAATGACAGACCCCGACCAAATTAACACACATGAATTACCTAAAAGAAATGTAGCAGAATCTTTTTCCAGCAATGGATTTTCACAAATAAATATTAGCACCACAAATAAATACTGAATATATAATTCACAATAGTGTGCCGTATCTTAAGTATCTTGAAGTCAATTATCGTTACTGCAGAAACGTACGATGATAAACATAACAAAACATTTGCCGTCTCTCAAAGTGTCTGTTACATTTTTTTAGAGTGGAGTGCTAACTATTCTGTTCTAATCAGTTTTAAGTAAAAGCCCTAGGCATGCCTCTCAAGGAATAGAAGAAGTAGAATTTCTCAATGAAATTATCATTGTCCTCTTTTACACGTCTTGAACCATAATCCTAACGAATTATTTTTATGTTACCTACATTGCAATGAGTTAGCATAGTAACAATTTTTCAACTGCATGGGAACAACCCGGAAATGTAACTTAAAAAAAAAAAAATACTTCTGCATATGCTAAGAGCTCACTATACACACGTTGATTGGGTTTTCCAGCTCCTACAAACCCAAATGTTTGGGTTTATCAGGCCCTTTTTATTGAGACCTTTCAAGTAGGGTCTTTCCTTGCCCTAGGACAAAATGCAAGGTGTTACGTTCTGTGGTGTCCTCTGTGTGATCCCTTGGCCATCATCAACCAGCGCTGGCTGTGTTGTGATGGTCTCCCAGGACTGGGTAGGGTCTACTAAACATGCCAGGAGCACCCCGGCTCCCTCCTTTTCAGGTACTGCTCACAGCTCAAAGCATACAGCTCAAAGAACAAGGTTCTTGAAACACTGTTATTAGAACCGGAGAAAATGGCTTCTAATCGATTCATTCATTCGGAAGCCTGTAATTGGTGTTTAAATAAATACACAGGAGGCCATGAGCACAAGAACGAGGTTGGGGCAGCAGCAGTCCTCGGGGGGCTTTCACTCCAGGAGGGCAGCTGGGAGAAGAGAAGAGAGAACTGGAGAAAAGTGGCCAGTTTGAGCAATTAAAATATACAGTGAAAAATTCTCCCACTTCTTTCATCATTCTTGGCGATCTGGGAAGTCACAGAGGGGTGGCACCATCTCCCATGCATGGCCTTGCAAACAGCACCCGGGGTGCCCGGTGACGGTGGCACTCAGTGACGCATCACCACGGGGAGAGGGGCTGGAAGGAGTGTCAGCAGAGGACCCTGGCACTTCCTGGGCGGCCTGGTTTGCTGCTGCGCGGGTTCCCAGAGGAGGCACCACACCCCTCCTTCTCTGCAGCCTCATGATGACACTGGCAGAGGCTGGGAATGGTCCACGACGCTTCTCTCACTAGAGGGACGTGTAACACACCTGAGCCTTTCACATGTCAACATCGTGCCTGTGCAGTCTATTTCTCTCGTGCTTTCCTGCATCGATTGATGAATGAGGTCATATTGCAAAACACTCAGACGTTTATGATGATCTCACACTGGCTGTCTGGCTGTCACATAAGGTCACCAAGAGATCTGTCTGCTCTGTCCTGGTCAATGTTACCACTGCAACTGACCAGATGGAAGGTGTTTACAATTTTGGTGATTTCCGCGTTGGGCTTCCAAGATGCCTTAAAAGCTTTCCAGATGTACCCACATTCCTCTGCTTTACCACATATGCTCCTTCATGATTATTTTGAAAAGTATATTATAGTCAAGAAATTTTGCTTCCACTGCATAATGCATGAACTTGTCATTTTTATATTAGGTATGGTTTTCACATCTACTTCCTAAAGAAGGCTGGGCTCCATGTTTTGCTTTGAGGCTGAAGCAATGACAGAAAAGTACCTCACTGAACCTCACAAGAGGTTACAATGCAAGTGTCCCTGAGGCCAGAATGGCGGGGCCTCCAGTACTTTATCCACTTTATCTTCTGTTATCCAGAAAACTGCACAATGACCAACCACCCTTAAGCATCTTGGTATTTGTTTCAAGGTTTTCTGTAAATTAGTTCATCAAACCCCAGTTCCCTTCTCGTGTTTTTAGAAAACATTACACTTTAAACCAAAAATGTGACACTTACTAATTATTCTTTGAAACAAAAGGACATTTTAATACAATGATGGCAGTTAAGTTTTACGTTGAGAGAAAAGCAAGAGGAATAGAGGGAGAGAAAAGGAAAGAGAGAGAGAGCACAAACTAGCCAACAGAAAAATAGCATCTTGGCAATTTAATGAAGAATAAACTGTGCGATTTGCTTACATAGCAGTAGATATGTTGTGGAGAATTACTCAGTCTGCACTCAGCTTCCTGCTGGGTTAAATGTGAGCTAAATTATTATTTTGCCTACATTTACGCCCTTGTAGATTGTGAAGGCAGAGCTTTCTTCTTAATCTGCTTTCCGCATAATAGCAAGAAGTCTCCAACTCTACACGCTACGTCCAACACTCAGTCATTCCTGGACTGTTTGAACAAAGCAGCTGGGACCACAGAACTTTAAAGTTTTGAAGAAACGGACGAGTTTTCAGAGATGAAACTGTACAGCTTCTTTACTGTATGCGCTTCCCATCTCGCCACAGCAAACACCGCATCTACAGCGCAGTAAAGGGCCAGAGTGAATATCAAGTACGGAGGCAGCGAGTCCGTCACACAAACCAGGGTCCATCACACCATGTGTCTCCAGCACCTGCCCCAGAGCAGGCTGGCGTTCATCCACTAACCGAACCGATAAACCCTCCACCACCGCCGTGTAAAATACACTCCTGTCGGAGAGCTCTCTCGCACAGAGACCTCCCGCGGCACACCTACGCAGGGCTGGGACACACCTGCCGGAGAGCAGACACGCCAGGGCAGTGGCGGGAAGTGGACAGTGGTGCCTAGTCACGGGGAAGAGTCCAGTGTCCTCTGAAAACCCTCAGGTAATTCAACCCCCGCAGACCGACATTCAGATCGCTGCCCTCGCGAAAAAACCCCAACACAACAGAAGCGGGTTTTATCTTAGATGGTCACCCACAGAGCGTCTCCTCTAGTAAATCTCCAGGAGTGCAGGACCCCGAAAGGACACTGCGTCGAACCACAAACTTGATCACTCTGCGGCCGAATCCATGGCCTTCCCGAGCCCTCTCTCCTCCCCTTCGTTTCTCCTAGGCGGCACCCTGACCGAGACTCGGCTCCTGGCGCGTACGTGGGGAACAGAAGTGCCGAAAGCCAGGGTGAAAAGGACACTTAAGTGCACAGAGCCACGCACTGTGCTCAGGCTCCGCCCCCCCTCCCCCCAGCAACACGGGAGAGACAGGCGCCAGGTAAGATCTGAACACAGAAATAGTGAAGCAAACAAGACCCCACCGTGCCAGGCTGCTCAGGCTCTCAGCAGGGGTGGGGAGCACGCACTCTGAAGCCCAGGCTTCAAAAGCCAACTCTGCCGCTAACTCGCTGTGTGCCTCTGGGCACACTGCTTAATGTCTCTGTGCTGCGGCTTCCTCTTCTGGAAAATGGGGATGACAGTTCAGAGGAAATCACTGAATAATTGTAAAGTACACAGAACAACATCTGGCTGATACACACCACCCAGCATTTGTCAAATGACTGAAGTGCGGTTTACATCTTCACGTGTGGCTAACCAAAAAAGATGTAGCGAGTGCTTGATATGTATGACGTGTTAAACTCCGCCAAGTAAGTGGAGTAGTTAAAATACAGCGTAATTCATTCATTTGGCCAGCCTATCACCAGTCCATGTTCGTGGAGCAAAGCAGGTACTGGGTTTTTGTGGATAAATTTCAATTTGTGACGGACTCTGCTGGCATCCTAGTTTCATCCCCCGTTATTCCTGATAACAATGGGTTACGTATCATTTATGTGCATCCGATTGAAGTCTTTTGTTAAAAACAGGTAACGCGGTCACAGGAACAGCCTTTCTTGATTCACTATCGAGTTACTCTGGGGGCGGGCGGGGGGTGGGAATCAAGCCACTGGATTTACTACCAAACATCTCAAGGTTTCTCTCACAGTATCTCATAAAAACGTTAACATGTATAAAGAGCAAGGGTGCACAACTCGTTCCTCTGACACCAGGGATTCCTCCCTCTTCCTTCCTTATTGTGCAAGTTAACATTCTGAATTTAGGTCCATGTGAAATCATACATTAATGTTAGGCTTTTATAAATTCTTGGGAAGAACATCGTTATTTCAACTTCGAGCATATTTTATATTTGCATCTAACAACCACATATGTAGAAGTCTTGATTTATATACTGTATTATAAGATGTGATTATGTTTAAGTTAAGATAAAACTGAACGGAATATGTTTCCATTCAGTGGAATGGAATGAACGTGGCTGTGTCTTCAAAAGCGTGGTTCAGTAACTTCGAGTTACCAGGACATCTGCTATCGAAAGAGACGAAAAGCAGAAGACACCTAAGTAAAATCATCTCAACTTTCCCAGGTACTTTTCTTATCATTTTTGTAAAGGGACCTAATTTAGCAATTTGTGGCCAGTCGTCTGCTATCACTTTCTTGGGAAGAACTGAATGTGCTTAATGGGCTGTGCACGTTTAGTGCAGAGACAGCAAACATTTTCAAAAGGATGGAACATATCAAACACTATTCAATTATTCAGAGAAGTCGGTCCATTTCTCCTCCCCAGAGCAAGCTTATCCATCAGATAAACAGCAGAAATGCTGCCTTTCAATGTTAAAAATGAATTTACTTACCTTGGCCCTCTGAGGGCAGTATTACCTAACAGACAGACAGGAAATTTGAGAAAAGAATCTACCTACCGTTCCAATGCAAAGAACCTGTTAAAAAAAAACAAAAACAAAAAACCTGAAATGGGTTTATTTCTCATTATACACAAGTATTTACTTCTTCCTCGTTACCTGGACCTCTGCAAGCATCATCAAGTTTGTTCTCAAGTGTTTCCAGAAGTGTGAAAGGAAAGATTTTCTGAAAATCAAGGCATCATGAAGGAAATTGACTTGAAGAATCAGTCATGAAAGTCCTTCAAAATCCACTGAAATGAAAAATTACAAAAGTGGTTCTGCCTTGTATAAAATACTCTATTAAATGCTACTAAGTTTCTATCATAACGGTCTCTGTAGAATAATTTGTTACTTAAAAACTGCAGGACACCGGAACATAAAATATTCCAGTGAAGATCAACTAATTCAACAAAATTAACATTCAGCCCCAAACTGTAGGTGACCGGGTATCTTCTTATATGGAACCAACAACCAATAGGCCCATTTATTACAAACCTCTCACTTACATTAATAAAACAGAAGACAAGTGACAAATCGGTCGTGTCGGGTCAGAGCGCTGACCTAATTTTCAAACTGTAAAAATCTTCCCGTAGCTTAAGGATGATCAGTTCACTTTCCAGAATCTAGTGCAATGTGCATGGGGTGTTGTATTCTTTTTTCCTCAGAAAGCACCTATCTCACACAAAGTAGGAAAGAAGTTTTCTGGCCTATCACTTGTCAAATTTATTTTTTAGGATGCGCAAAACACTGAGATACAAGACACAGAGTAGCTAGCCCTAAATAACACAGTGACATGGCAAACTCTGAATTTAAGGATACAAAACGTGCTAATCCTCATGTCAGAGTCTTACACGTAAGTTACTTGGTGGCTATCAACTGCACCCCCACCACCTCCTCCCTGCGCCGCCCCCCTCCGCCCCACCCCACAGCCCAGAGGGCCCAGCCTAAACCAGAGAGAGCTTTCTCACAGTGAGTGATCTCGAAACTATTACAGGCAGGTAAGTAACAAACTGTTACTTTTACACAGCAAGATCTACTGACGTGTGGTTTCCATTTGGTGGAAGTACACTTTTGTGTACAATTTGTATTTACTTTTAAGAAAAGCCCTTGCTAACCTAAGTTACGGGATAATTCTCTGCTCAGGAACTATATCATCACCCCCGCACAACTCTGAGTAAACAAGGCTCTTAAAATATGTGCTCCTGGAATTAGACAGGTTTGTTCTTTTGCAATTAAACCCACACTATGGACATGTGAAGGTCAAAAAAAAATTTTTTTTAACCCAAATCCTATTTTACTGAATCAGAAAGTACAAAGAGTTCTCTTAAGAGTCGAATGAATGTAATGTAAATACAGAGAAGGGACAGAAGGTCACTTCATAAAATTCTTTTCTGTAATAAATATATATACTTAAGTTTAAATATCTCTTCAGAAAGATGCCAGGAAACACCAGCTGCTGTTCTATGTGCTTTCACTTAAAAGTATAAAATTATGAACTTTTGATGCTGTGTTGGGTCGCAAGCGACTAAGTGACTTGCCCAGCCAAAACACTGCGCAAACCTCACGGTTTATGCCTCTTTGCCTTTGTATCTTAATCATCTTCTGTTCTAAAAAGTGCTACCAAGTTTACCAACATCTTTAATCATATTTTCTTGAAACTAAAACACATTAAAAATTTTAAGCCAAAACATTTAGCAAGATGCCTTAAAGAATATGTCAGACAGAGAAATACTCTTCTGTTTTCAACATACTGGCCAATATTTTTAAAAATTACTATTCATGCAGGATTTTTCTGAGGCATGGTTCAAATACATCTCTATACCATTAAAGCTGGAAATTCCTCAGGGCTTTTTGGATTATCCTGAAAACGCACCCAGTACCGATTTCACTCCTAAAGTCTCCGCTGTCGAACAGTCTCCTCCTAATCTGGGCGCTACGTTTCATGGGCGAGGGGACAGTACCGCTTCTTTGGGACTGTAGCTAGTTGGGGGTACACGTGACATCATTCAAAAAAGTTAAAATGATGGCGCTTACCTACCTGTATATAAACACTGGCATTTATCACGGTGTGCCATCGCACATTAAAGTGTCCTGATAAGGAGTCAGCGTTTTGTTCTACAGGGTTCAGACTGAGGGTCTGTTGTTTAGTAGAACCGATTTAGTCTTCCGAAGCAAAACAGAAGTGGCCCGTCACCATGCCCAGTCCTAGGAGCTGCCCTCCCAGGTGCAGTGCTCCCCGACTCTTCACCCCAAATTAGTCAGTACTGGTCAGAGAACAAAACGGACACAGCAAGTTTAAGGGAAAAGCCTTAAAGAACCCCCTGCACAAGTGCAGGCACTAACCACGCTGCGCTGATTTACTGCCCCTGCGGCCACAGCCGCCCCTCTTTCCTCCTGGGAGACACTAGGGCCCCAACAGCCCCTCCTGACTCCTCAGCGTCTCCCTCTGCAACATCAGGGGTTGGGCCAATCAAGATCTTAAAACTCCGTGAGGAGACCAAACGTTACTTTTAGTGTTCACGACAATCCCAAAAGTTAGGAATTATAATGTGTTCTAAGATCTAATTTTTAAAAATAATTATAACTCAGATACAGCTTAAGTACTGGCCACAGCAGCACAAAATGTAGTTCTAAAAGAACGAGATTAATACTGAATCGTGTTCAGCCATCTCATGGTGAATTTTTTAAGTAGAAAAATGACTCTGTAAGATACACTACGAAGCCATTCCTGAATAATGACTCCTCGCACGCCCCCAACATAGGTCCGTTCAATCCCCGTTTTCTTATCCTCCCGTTGCACAACCACCTTCCCTTCAGGTTTATGAGACGATCGTAAATCAGCAAATAAAGATGGGCTCGGAGAAAGTCACCTGGCGCCTCGGCTCCGGCCTCCGGAGCTCGCACACTTGTGCGCGGCCCTCGCCACGTTACAAAGGCACGGCCGCCAGCGCGGCCCTGGGCCCGCGGCCCCACACACATCACACCCACCACAAACACACGGCCGCCTGGGGCCGGCCTCAATCTACCAGCCTCTCGCCGCGTCCCCGCGAGACGTCTGAAGAGCGGGCACTGTCGCCTCCTTTCAGTACGCGGAGAAATCAGCGCTCACACAGGCGAGGGCACGCCCGTGAAGTCGCCCATCTAGGCAAAGGGACGCCGGCATCTGGGCTGTGTACGTTCAAAGACGCTCTGCCTGCGACCCCACGGTCACCTACGCGTACCCACCTGCCTCTGCCACCCAGACTTTGTAAAAGGCTCTGAAGAAATGAGAAGGGACAGGACATGGCGAAGGAAGGCCAGAACCGCAAGTTTGCTTCCGCACAAGCTTGCTTTGGTTCAGCCACTCGCTGACATCCCGACTGTCACACCACGCTCACCCAGTGTAATGACGCCTCTACCTGGAGAGTGCTCCCAGACTTAGCGGGGTATCAGCACCAACGATGGAACTACAAAGATTTGTACATAATTCCACATACAAAACTAGGGGCATGTTCATGGGCTTCTAAATAAAAGAAAAAACTAAATACACAACGAAACAAAGACAAGGTCCAGTGTAGCTGATGAGCCTCTAAGCCTTTTCTGCAAACAGATTAGAGTCACTTGGAGAGAAACTGACAGTGAGCTAGAAAGTTCTTCTAAATAGACCTGACCTCTATTTCTGTACGAAGAGCAGAAAATAACAGCTAATCTTCCTTTAGTCCTTTCAGAAAGACATTACTCTGGACACAAAGTTCTGTCACCTATGTTTGCCTTTCATCCACACTGTGGGCATTTTTGCTTAATAATCATGCAACAAAACCCTAAATGTTTTAGGAAAACATGAGTTTACCAAAAGTCAAAATAAAACCTCTTTAATTACACCACAATGTGTTTTTTTGTAATATAAACCCAAAGAGGAAAAAAGGGGAAAGAGAAGAACAGGCTTCACTTTTTGCTTTCTAGCAATTTCACTCGTATCATGATTGGTTTTAAAATTTTACAAAAATTAAAAAAATAAAATTTTACAAATATTTGGTGTTCTAGAATATAAACACCTTTGAGAGAAACGGTGCTTAACATCACTGTTTCTTCTCAATTATTTAAAGTCAAAGATACAAAACACATATTTCATAAACATTCACTGTTACTGTAGCATTTAAAACAATTACAGATACCAAATCTCCAACGCCTAACTGACAAGAACGGATCAGAAGGAAACCTACAGCCAAGTCAGTACAACACGATGCAAATGTGTGCCTGTCATTTACAGAATCAAAGACCACGGAGAGAAAAAGAGTATTAACCAGGGAGGCCTGGTGCCCGTATAACTTGGCTTCACAACTAGCAGCCCCCAAGTTCAAAGTAGGACGGAATCACTTGGTAAAATAAATCTGGTACTCTCTATCTCACCCCTAGCGGTCGGCTTTAAAACAAATCAATTGGGTCTCAAGTAAGAGTTCACATGCCGGCTGCTGGTAAACTGTCCGTGTGCATGTTAGAAACACGGCAATCTACCTGACTGATTTCCTAACCCAAATCTCCTGTTGGCGGGTCCCAATGCACACCTGATACTAACCAAATCAATTAGCCGGCGTCCTGAGGGGGAAACAGGAAAAGTTTGCATCGCCATTTAGAGAAGGCAAGGATTTCTGCAACTATACGTGAATAAGAGAAGGAAGAGGAAGTACTAAGTCCCTAAACTAATTAACGAGATAAGGGGGAGGGGGGCCGGCAGGAAAACAATGATAATTAGGATGTCCCCTTGCTTAACCAAATCCACACATACATTCATTCTGTATACGCACAAACATCAGCAGCATCATAAACCGTCTCAAGTTCTAGCCATTATTCAGCCCGACATCTGCACATGTTTATGCGTCTCTGCAAACAACCTCTTGAACACCCTGCTGGAGCTGTCATTTTTTTCTTCTCCCTCTCTGGCAGATGGCAAGTCAACAATCGGCATCAACAGCAGCCGAATATCTCCCCCTCCGTCCGACCCCCCTTACACAGACACAATAATAACTTCTTTGTGCTTCCCCACAATGCAGCTGCTTAAACCATTTCGCTACAAGGCTGCTTTGCCTTAATAAAAAAAAAAAAAAATCCCTTCTGTCAAGTCTAAAAAGCAGCATAATGTTAAGCAAGCTAAAGCCACAGCACAGCTGCAAACGGGCAGGCACATTGACAGCTCCTCCCTTAACAAAGCCCTGCGAATTGAAGGGGGTTCATCTGAGGCTCACACAGTAATTAGTAGAAAAAAGTCCGACAGCCTCTATTATGCTAAGGGAAAAAAAAAACTGGACAGAACTGGGCTGCTGTTTTGCGTCAAGAGTTCTGCTGCAGAGTAGATAAATCATGTTGGGTTTTTTCCTCTCTTTTTAAAGACAGTAATAAGGAGGATGAGAGAAGCTAATTTGAAAACTTGGACACAGTAATTGTACCATATGGCGAGCATTTATCCTTTCTGAAATGCACGCTAACAGTCACTTACATGCACACTGCTTTGTTTTACAGTTGTTATTCTCTCTACCATATTCATAAAATGGATTTGAATATCTGATACTCAAGAGAAGTTGTGTGTAATTAGCAGCAGAACTGCCTGGTCTTAATTTATTGGCCTGGCGCTGCAATCTAGTAAACGCAAAACAAAATTAAACAATGTGTCCACTTGGTAAAATGTTTTTTCTTTAACTCCATAAAAAAGAATGACTACAGGTTCATTAGAGTGTTGCTCAGTGAAGGTGCTGTACATTTCGAAAATTCCTGAAGAATAAGCTACGGCTGTTGGAAAGACTTTGTGTGGACCCATTTCAAAGATACCGAATCACCAAGAGAATGACCTTTCATTAAGACCATCTGGTTCAATTCTGTATTTCACTGAAGCAGATGTAACTCTTCTCCACATATATCAGTACATCTAGACTTAAAGGAGAATCTCCTACTATGTGTTCTAAAAATTTTTTTTCAAGAAAATCTGTCAGCTATTAAGTAGTTCTTAGGTATGATGTGCCAAGCACCATGCAAAAGTTTTCACATATCTGAAATAAAATCTGAACATAAATTGACTTAACATTTTTGTTTGCCCACTTCAAAATTCTCATAAAAATCCCCCTACTATTTGAAAGAAGTCTTCAGTAACATCAGGGCATGGCTTATCAGGTCCAATATATATCAAAGTGGCATTTTTCTGACAAAACATTGTGTGTAAAAAGTGACTGGGAGGTTAGGTTTTTTCCCCTCTAATCAGAAGTAAATTCATTTTAATGCAACTGTGTGTCTCTGAAGATAAAAACATAAAGTGTTTATCTACCTTTAATAACCTCTACTTTGACACACTGAAATACTTCACTAGGATGCACATGATCACTGAAAATCCAAGCAGAACGAAATTAGAGGTCTGAACTTCTACAACGTACTTGTATCCACAAGCACCGTCCTGGTCACTGTTTGGGGGATGTGAAAGAGTAAAATATTTTTACGACTTATTAGTTCAACATCGAACTAAAGAGTCCCTACTCAAGCTTGAAGTAATCTATGATTTTAAAATACATATATCAATGGTAACAATTCCCGGGCACTATACCGCAAGGCTGTGACCCCACTGAACGCAGGCATCATTACGCTGAGAAGGGACGGCCCCATTCGACAAGTTCCACTGATTTCCTAGGAAATGTGTCTATCTTGCCTTAGAAGATATAAACTTCATCATCCGTTACTGGCAGGGGGTGGTTGCTCTTTATGCTACCAATGTTGGGCCCAAGGACCGATTTACCTTAAGATAAAAATACTCCATTTTTGTATCCTGCTTTACAGCTCACTGAACATTTTCAAATAGTCAAATGGATCTCAGAAGCTCATTCCGATACGTCAGAATTTGGCTGGACATACAATGATGTTTTGTTCGGGAACTATCTGGCCAGGAATACATGTCTGAATCCATATACTTTCAAACCAGGTGAATCCTGGTCACGACACTGTCTGGTGTCAAAAGAAAGGCTCCAGCTACCAAAGGAGAAAAATAAATCTCTTCCCAAAACTATGCAGAATTATATAGTAACTACCCTGGTTAACTGAACGGAATGAAGAAGTAAGAGAATAACATTGTTTCGAAACAGTTTCAAAGACGTGACCATCAAATGGCTGAGGTCTTCATCATATAATAATAAAAAGCCATTCTTTGGTGCAGACACAGGAACTTGATTCTGCTTAGGAAAATCAAGTTGAGAAAGCGTTTGTAAGCTTGAAAGCTCCATTCAGTTACCAAACTTAGGATGTCAGATGTGAGTGTGAGATCTGAAAACCTACGGGAACAACGATGAGCTTGGCGTCAGCATCTGATCATTAGTGCTTAGCAAAATCTATCAACAGTCTTCAAACCACCTGAAACCACTTCGCATTATCTCAGTAACAGTGCAAAAAATCCCATTGTCCACGGGGATAAATTAAGATCATTTTAAAAGTCCTTCTAATAAGAAGCAATTGTTGAGAGTACAAACAGTGGCTTTAAAATAAAAGAATGCCTTCTTTGTGTAATCACAATTCAGTAGACTATCCTTTCCCTAAACGGGGGGTGGCAACGGAGAGAAGGAAATTCAGGTAGAATCAGCTGTTAAGAAAATGTGCATAAATTAGACTTGTACAACCAAAGGACACCAGTACGTCTGATCAGGTCCCTCATCTTGACTTATCTACAATCGTATCTTTTTAAGAGCTCAACATCTGACACAGAAGTACGAAAGCGGAAGTTCTCTTGTTATATGTGAAATACCGAAATCCTCATAACAGGTTTAACGAGTACCAAACCCTATCTGAATGGATGGCGTGCTCTTCAACAGTTGCAAACATTCAGGCAAGGTGTGTGACACAGCACAGACAAAACAATGCGGTGGTCCACTGACGCCCTCCCGGTGACCCAAGACCTCAAGATTCAAGAAGATGAGCTACTCACAGGGACCTCCCCAGAGGAAATAAAAGCAGTGCATCGGTTTACGACAAATTTCTCATCACTAACAGCAACAGCAAAGCAAGTAGTAATAATGCCTATCAGAGAATTTAGAATTAAGAGAGCCCAGAAGTTAAGAACCAATGATTACTTAATATATTGTTACGTCAATATAGAGCTGGAAGCATGGTATTTCCAGAACGGTGTTCGGGCAGCAGACGTCAGCCAAAGGTGCACCTTTGATATTTCGTCTTTGACCTTAGCGCACTTTCGGGGCTCTCCGGCTGCCATGAAAAACTAACGCAAGCAAAGAGTTATTTGTTTTAAGAGTACAAACACCTCATCCGAAGAAAGGAGCTGTGCAGGTAGAACCTCAGTGAATTAGATCTGGAAAATCACCAACTCCACTTCCCTTTGTCTTGTTCCGGGTCTGGTCTCAGTTGGGCTCTGTTTCTGGTCTCTCTCCTCCCTCTCTCCTCTCTCTCCTAGTTCCTTTACCCTCAGCCTCTCTCTCTCTAAGAACATCTGAGGCCGTTGCCACATTCTGAACTGCCAGCTCCTCGGCTGGCTCCCAGGGCTGTTCCCTCCTAATAGCAGCCCCTGATGGCCAACCTGCCCCCAACCCAAGTTAGGGCTTCTCTCTCCACCTCTTAGCTGCTTCAGTCTTTGGCCTCTCCAATCCCTTGAAGAATCTCTTGGGTCAAATGCCCACTTATCAGCCTGACCCGGGGGCAGGGGTGTCTGCCCCCAGACAACAGGGGGTGAGCTTCCCTCAGAAAGGGCCAAGAGTAACAAATCACGGGCATCTCCAGCACGGTTAGCAGAGAGTGTGTGTGTGTGTGTGTGTGTGTGTGTGTGTGTGTGTGTGTGTGTATTTCAAGAAACTGATTTCCACTTTCATGGGTTCATTTTAACAACTGGATTCACTGTTAGCACATAAAGCACAGTCCTGTTTTTATCCACTATCTTCAAGAATAACACTAACCAAGTAGCAGAAATGCACAGCAAGCCCCTTATCCGCAGAGGATACATTCCCAGACCCCCCGGGGGTGTCTGAGACTGCAGGTCACACCCTGCATATACGGTGTTTTCCCGAATATCCCTAACACATCTCATATGCCTACAGACCCATGATCAAGTTTAATTTATAAATCAGGCACAGTAAGAGGCTGACAGCAATAACTAACAATCCACCACGGGTAACGGAAACAATGGTGGTCTGTTTGTGGGTAAGGCCACATTGTGGGTAAGGAACTCGGGGTGGGGCTGCTGTCCAAGTGACTTCTTACAATCCTAAATCAAGTTCAGTTTGTATTATGGTCTTTTAGTAAGTTCCAATAGGAAGTAGACACGAAGAATCTAAATGTCTTCCCAAGAAGAGTCTTGTCTGGTAGCTCAAACTATGGGTCAAGATTTTTAATTTTCAATGACCAGGCAGTATCAGAAATACGAGAAGCCCCTGGCCAATTCCATCTGACAAACAGGCAGGGTTACAAAACTTAGTAAATTTGTCAGAGATTTAAAGCCTAATTGATCGTAGGACAAATTTTACTAATATAGATGGTGATTAATTCCTACATAAGCCATTAGTTGAAAAAGCACTACGATGTACTACCCAGTAATAATCGCGATTCTTAATATGTTTACAACACATGACTTTGTTTTTGCTCTCATTAGCTCACGTGATCCTGCCCTCAACTTGAGGGACAGACAGGTCACGTATTAATATCCCCATCAGTAGTCAACACACAAAGAATGAGATGTTTTGCTCAAGAGTTTTAATATTTTTTAAAGTTTATTCTTTTTTTTTTTTTTTTTTTTGAGAGAGAGAGAGAGAGAGAGAGAGAGAGACCGAGACCACATGAGCAGGGGAGGGGCAGAGAGTGAGGGAGACACAGAATCTGAAGCAGGCTCCAGGCTCTCAGCTGTCGGCACAGAGCCTGATGGAGGGCTCAATCCCACGGACCGTGAGATCATGACCTGAGCTGAAGTCAGACACTTAATCAACTGAGCCACCCAGGCGCCCCCAAGAGTTTCAAACCTATATGTACCCAATAAAAGAAAAGAGTAAGACATGGGGCTTTCTATCACTGAATGGCCAGATATCAAACGTATTATAAAAGAAATCTGAGTGTAAGTTTGGGCCAAATTGTTCCTTAGGTCACTGTTAGTAACACTAAGATTCTAAGATATTATGACTTTACAGATTAGTGAACTGACATTTAGAGGTGGCAAGGGGCATGCCCATGGGCCAGTTCTTTTGACTGGAAGCAGAGCTCAGCTCCAGCTAAGCTATACAACACAGAGCAGACGCTATACATTATTCTTGTGAGAAGTCCTGGAAGCTCAAGTCACCTTTAATAGCATTTCTATTTTTAACATGCATTTATAGGAGTCCAGGACACCGAATATACAATGTATCTAGTCTCCTACACGCATGGAGTCAGTGTAGGGGAAGAGAGCCATGGCGCTGTCTAGGCACAGGAAGGAAGAGAACCTCTCCCTTCAATTGGCCACGCCGCCGCCCAAGGCCCAGGTCAGATAGTCTCTCAGCACTGAGCATACGTGCAGCTGGAGCACTTGTGAACACTGGTCACAGCCCCCCCACATCCCAGGGCACCTGGGGAGCTCAGTGGGTTGAGCATCTAACTCTTGATTTCAGTCAGGTCATGATCTCACAGTCTTTGAGTTTGAGTCCCACATTGGTGCTGTCAGCACAGAGTGTCCTCAGGATTCTCTCTCTCGGCTCCTCCCCTACTCACGCTCTCGCATACTCTCTCTCAAAATAAATGAGTCAACATTTTTTAAATATCCCCACATGTTATGGTCATTGCCAACATCAGCAAGACCTGGGCATGAGTATTCAGAAGTTGATGACTGCATGCATTCTCTCCAGTATCATTTTCACGGAATACGAAAATTGGAAATATCACACCAGTCAGTCACACAGAATAGTTTAAACTTATACCTATTGTTAATTCTTCATTTTTAAAGCTTTTTTTAAAAAGCGGTCTAGGGGCGCCTGGGTGGCTCAGTCGGTTAAGCATCCGACTTTCACTTGGGTCATGATCTCGCGTTCGTGGGTTCGAGCCCCGCGTCGGGCTCTGTGCTGACTGCCGGCTCAGAGCCTGGAGCCTGTTTCAGTCTGTGACTCCCTCTCTCTGACCCTCCCCTGTTCACGCGGTCTCTCTCTCTCTCCTAGAAATAAATAAAAACATTAAAAAAAAAAAAAGCGGTCTAAGCCATAAATATTTTATCAATCTGCTTTTTTAATTGGCTGGTAAAATCCAGTATTGAGGCACAAAAGGTTAAATGCTATCAACTGAAAATATAAAGAGTAAATGTTAGTAAAATGAATTGCTGAATGTTTTGCTTTATAAACATTCTATTCCATATTTTAATGGCTGAAACACACTGTAAATTTCATCTGTACTTAGGCATTGTAAAAATATGATACACTGTATTAACATATGCATAAACATGGCCATAATTCAATGACTTTCATGTGCCTAAGAGAATGACTCACTCAGGCAAGAATTCCACAGATGAATCTAAATCACAGTACACGAGACAGGTAGGCCTGCAACTCTGTTCATTGCAACGGGTCACTTTCTGAACACCATGCTTGGTCAAGATACTCATGCACTAAACCTGCAGAAGCAACAGCAACAAAATGCATACAGAATAAGGCAAAATTCCTTTTTTAAAAACCAACAGGGTCTCAAATCCTCTCCAGCACTCAGTCTTGGGTTGATTTCATAGTGTCCCCTACTCTTCCAACTCCCAAGGCTGTTCTCCTAAGGCACGGACACTGGAACTCGCTGCTGCAAGTGTTTCCTATCAACTCCCTAACACGGCACTCCCACTGTCCCTCCCCGACTTCCACACAGGCTCCTCCCTCCAAGTGGAATCCTCAGTTCCACTTTCTCTTCTCCACTCCCATCGCCAATTACTAAGGAGTGAGAATTACAGTTTAAATAAACTAAGTTACTCACTCCAACTGGTGCTGAGTGGACTCAGACTTGTGAGCTATGGGTTAAATGCGAGAGAGGAACCACAAGACCTTAGTGGCGAGCACCACCACACTGACATGGGCTCATGGAAAGTCAAACACAGGCTCCTTCTCCACGGGTGGCTCTTTTCCAGGCAGTGATTCAGGGATCGAGACTCCTTCCTTCTAGATGCTCAACTATTTCCTTGGCTTCTCTACTGCCATAGAAGGGACAAGAGAGAGAAGACTGAACACAGGAGATGTTTGTGAGGCATAACTGGAAGTGCTCTTAATTCAGCTAATTGCTGCTCTTAATTCAGGGGCCAAAAGTGGGCTTATGGCCACACCTAACATCAAGTCAGCTGGGAAATACAGTTTGTGTGTGGGGTGGGAGTGAAGGGCTATGCAAATGGATTTAGTGAATAAGTAGCCCTTCTCTGCTAAACTGAATAGCTGACACATATTCTAAATAAATGTCCACTTAACTAACCTGTATTATGAGGGACACATAAGAGATGAAAGCAACTATTCAAAAAAAGCTAACAGGCTAAATTTATATATATATATAAAATACATGGAACCACTAGGTTATCACTAAGGAATTTTAAAATCTTTTTGGTAAGACATACACACACACACACACACACACACACACACACACACACCAGTCAAAAAACATTTCGTGGATAAAAAGTACTAAATCAAGTATGAGCAAGTGACAAATATCACTAAAAGATAAAAAATACAATCTTCATGTGCTTTACTGTATTACAGAGAGTACTAAGATTTTTATCCTAAAGAGGGCCTCAATGTCACATGCCTGCTTGTGCTGGTCTAGAAGATGTGAGGAGAAAAAAAACAGACTGGGTAATATCATAATATTGCCTCAGGGCAAGAGTTTAACCAGATAAAGAGATACTCTCCTCAAATAGGGGTAGCTTCTAAAATTTGGGACAAATCAAAATGCAATCACTTTTTTTTTTTAATAAACCATCTTCCTATCTCACAGTGCATCTCAGAAAAGATAAGCATACAAACCATTTTTCACAAGTATATGCTGTAACGCATTCCACTGGCGAACAGGGCTACCAGAAATAAATTAGGATTCTTACAATTCTTGTATTTTTGCACTGTTTCTTCTGTCATTGAGAGAAAACAAAATTAATAACCCTGTAAAATTTATTACTTGAATGCAATCCTATCTATTGGATGCCTCCTTTAAGAAGATATCCATATAATCTATGTATAAAATCAAAGAATGTCAGTGCTAAAAGGAAACATATTAGTGGTGTAGTATTGGATAAGGTTTTCTGTGGCTCTCAGACAAGGAATATCAGAGGTGAAATTACCCTACAAGTAACTTTTTTTAAATGATAAAACAAAGGCACGGATTAGGATATGTTCTAGTTTTTATGCCAGATATGAATTTCTTCATATTCTGTAACAAAAATCCCTAAAAAGAGTCAAGGGTAAAACACTTCAAATAAATTCCAAACACATTTCAGAAATGAATGTATTTTAATTTTATAGTCCCTGAAATTTACAGTTTAAAAGGTCACAGCAGGTGTTGCGCTGTTCTCACGAACAAAACGTTTAACATTAAGAACAATGCACACATTATGACACATCTGCTGAATTCATGTTGCAAGTTGAACTTGTTATCATAAGAGAAACAGGCTATGATCCAAAACTTTAGAAAAAAAGACAGAAAAAATTGAAATAGAACTTAAATTTACATTATAATATAAAGTCATAATTCCACCAAGGCAGTTCCCTCTAATTTTTTTATATTTCTAAGATTTCTAAGATCTTATCCATGCCTTTAAGTTCACACATATAAATAACATGCTACGGAGAAAATAATTACCAAAGTTTGTTTTGCAAAAGGCATTCCCCAATCACAAAACATATTTCCAGTGACCATCACATTTCCAGGACAAAGCCTTACATCACACACAGAGAGTCAACAAATTTTTTCAAACAAGCATGATGAACAACTTCCACACTGGAGCACCCTGGATGAGAATGTCCTGTTCAATCCCCACAGGAAAAGGAAAATCTCTTCCTAAATGCGGAAGACTGAAGTGAAGATTCAGGTCTCAGCTAACCCAGAAAAAGAAACCTCGTGGCAATTGGACCTCCAGTACTGCACATATTATATGAGACACCAGAAATATATAAAAACAAGTCACTAACTAGGAAGTAATCCTTCTCCAGAAATGGATGCAATTAACCTGGCTACTTTTTCAAACTTATCAAAGCCACTTTTCATTTGACATTTACAATTTTTATTTAAAATATTCAAAGTGAAACTGTTGGTATGTATCTGTTGTCTTTACACACACACACACACACACACACACACACACACACACACACACACACACACACACACCAGTCTCTAAGCAGGGATTAGGTCTGAAAGACAATGTATAAAAATGACTAAATGTTGTTATACTCAAAAGAAACAACTCATAAATATCTGACCCAGCTCTTACCAGGTCCTTGAAGAAGCATTATTGTAAAGCAACTAAAAACTCCATCTCAATATAAGGAAAATAAAGTTGGCTGGCATAGGAGAGTATTTTGAAGTGCTTTCTGAATACCTCAGTCTCACACTCAAATCAGAAGCATCTGTCTACCAACTGTCAAGATAATGTCTCGCCTAGGAGTTTTCCTGAATTCATCACTATTCATAAATGCCTGTCACTACTCGAAAGAAAAAGAAAGAAAGAAAGAAAGAAAGAAAGAAAGAAAGAAAGAAAGAAAGAAAGAAAGAAAGAAAGAAAGAAAGAAAGAAAAGAAAGAAAGAAAGAGAAAGAGAGAGAGAGAGAGGGAGAGAGAGAAGGAGAGAGGGAGGGAGGGAGGGAGGGAGGGAGGGAGGAAGGAAGGAAGGAAGGAAGGAAGGAGCCACACTTTCAAAGCTATTTTCTTTTTTCTGTATGTCATAGTAGAGGTAAATACAGAATTTATCACTTTGAACCCAGCTGACTTTGACTCAACTGCCTCTCCATCTCCAGATCTGAGAATGCAAGTTAAATATTCTCCAGAATTCTAGAAAAGTCACTAGGTCACGTTAGTACTTCTCATTTTATGTTGTTAACTGAATTCAAGGATCTGACCCTTATACTCAAAGCCTCTACCTCACCATTACTTTCAACTAGATACAAGATAAAAGCGCGATCCAGCTCCCAACCCCTAAGGAAAATGGTACAACAAAGGATGAGTATTTCCCCTGGCCTCTTATTTGGTGACACTACAGAATCCGAGTTAAATAAAGCTGTTTCTCTCAAGGAACTTCATTTAAAATGGACTCCTACGAAAGGTACGTGCCTTTTTTCCAAGTTAGATACAACAAATCAAACACAGAGACAGTCCTCAAATCATTCAGAAATGCTTTTCTGAGTCACTGTACCAAGGCTGTGTGAGAAGGGGGAACAGGAGCTGCTCTGGGAGGTCCTTACATGGAAAAGGCCACACCCGGAAGACAAGAGAGGCGCGAAGCAGCAGAGCAAACTCATGGGAGACCGAGGGGGGAACACCCGCTGCAACTCAGAGAACTGTTGAGGCTGAATGTGCAGCTGTCTATTTTCCACTTTATGGTAACAAACTCAGTTGGCTACACGTCTAGTTTTAGTTCTATAAACCCACGTACCATAGAGAACTCTTATGTTCTTTATTACAAATCAGTAATCAAGATCCAAAATTGAGAATCAATAAGGAAGTTAATTTCCAAAGACATAATTTTTTAAACAGGAAAATGTTTCACATTATAAAACTTACTGTACCTTAACGTTAATTCAATTTTGACATAATTATGACTATAAAAAACATCCTAAACTGAAATACATTTTCTTATTGACTTCCATCATAATTTAAGAGAATAAGGCCAACATTTTAATGGAAATCTGAATTATCAGAGAATTTAATGTACACGTAACCATCTTGCATGACACCTAACCTAGAAATTTTATTTCCAGTTTGTGGAAGATCGCATTTCTAACGAACATCCACAGGATCCTAAGGCAAGTGGACTGCACCTGCCCTTTAAGAAATATTAGCTTCAGTGCTACATTTCTACAGGAAATGATACTTAAATTTTACATGGAAGGCCATCCTCCAGTCATCAAATTACTGTCAACAAAAACTTACAAGGTGATGGAAGGAGAAAAATAAATAGAAGGCAAGTGCTACTCGGAAACACCCTAGCATCTACGCGGGGAAATCGGGTACAGGCTGGCAGAGCTCACCTTCCATGGGACGCAGGCACATGGGGCAAAGTGTTCAAGCGGAGCTAAGCCTGCTGGACTGACTGCGGGGCAGGACTCACCGTCTGACCACAGTGAGAGAGCACTGGAACCCCCCTGATCGCGGGGGCATGTGCTAGACCCCCACTGGATGACCGACCCTTGGACGCTGCTGAGCCCCATGCGTACTGTGCTTTCTCCCTGCACACACACGCCCTATGATCAAGTTTAATTTCTAAATGGTGCACAGAGCGATGACAATAACTAATAATGAAACAGAACCACTGTAACAATAAACTCCAGCAACAGCTTTACTGAAGTGGTCTCTTCCTCTCCCTGTCACGTGATCTTACTGAGCTACCCTTCTTCTTCTGGTGATGATGCGAGCTGAGAAAATGCTGTGTGATCACGTGAAGTGAGGTGAAGGGTGCAGGCTTGTGATGTCACGTGAGGTTCCTGCAGACCTTAGCAACTTCAGAGACTTGAGGACTGTCTGCTTCGGAAGGGTGGGCGACTGAGACGGTGGGAAGGGGGCTGCTGCTTTCCCCAGGAGGGAAAAGCCTTATCTGCAAAGGTGCAAGGAAAGGAAGTTGCATGCGCTCTCCTGACTGGAGAGCAGAGCACGAAATCTCAGCTGTTCTTCTGTCTCTACTTCAAAGTGAAGACTCATGTGACGCAGCAATAATGCTGCTCACCACGCACAGAGATTTGCAAGCGTTGGGGGCAGGGACGCGAAAGCACAGAAGTAGGTCCTCAATGGTAACTAAGCAAAAGAAAACACAGGCCTTTCCTTTCAAAGGCCACTTTGGTTCTTTTCATACGCAGTTCAAATTCACCTAATTCTTCTAAACCATCGTTGTCAATAAAAATACATGAAAATGGTAATGCCTTATGGGATCTGGGTATATTAATGAAAACGATACATATGCCGCATCTATGTGGCTGAAAGATGTCACATTGATTCAAAATGCGACACACTAGTAGACTTTTCCCAGTAGGAGCTAAAAATGCACCTAGAAACTTCATCGTGTGTACTCCACTCACTTCCCAAGCACTTTGTAGAAGACCAGAAAGGCTACTGCCACTGTAAAACGGTTACCGCAGCTCATAAAGGCCTGACAGAGGGCAAGTTTGGAGTTTTCCACCCACTGGCAAGGTGTCCTCATGCTGGTGGGTGCTGATGGTCTCAAGTCTGTTTTGGTTACTCCACTACTGAGCATCAGAACAGATCTTAAAGTCTGATCAACCTAGAGCCCCAGCCTCGGATAACCTTCTTCCCAATGTGTAGACCACACCCACTTTAACTATTTTTGAAATGTAGACAATAGAGAACAAGGGCTGATTAGATAGTCCCTTAAGTGGGAACTCCCACTTCATCTGGGGAAATCCCCTGGATGAAATCAGTCTTTTTTTTTTTTTTTTCTAATCAACCAAAGAAAAGCAAAGTCTGTATCATTTGATCTACCTACCAGATGTAAAACTACTTTACACATAGAAAGTGAACTCAACTAATGGAGAAAATAATCTAAAAATAGGGTGAATATTTAATATGGTCTTTTACCGGTATCTGAATTTGACTTTTACCATAACTTGTACAGTAATCTCTCAAAATAACAGAGAACAGTAACAGAGGAAAACTTCACAGTCACTCAGCTTACCAACCAAGATTCTCTCAACACAAGAGGAAGTTATCAAGTGCTCTGTCCCACAGCCATTAAGAGTTGTCTAAACAACAGAAGACTGGGGTGCCTGCCTGGGTGGCTCAGTCGCTTGATCATCCAACTTCGGCTCAGGTCATGACCTCACAGTTTGTGAGTTCAAGCCCCACGCCAGGCTCTGTGCTGACAGCTCAGAGCCTGGAACCTGTCTTCAGCTTCTGTGTCTCCCTCTTTCTCTGACCCTCCCTTGCTCATGCTGTCTCTCTCTCTCTCAAAAATAAAAACATTTTAAAAAAATAAATTAACAAACAGAAGACCAAAAACGGACCAAGGGATTATGATATAAAATTCTAAATGGGTCAGAATGCTCTAATTGAGAGTCAAATATGTCTTCTTTTACGGTTTGCAGAGTCCTTAAAAACCAAAGCATCTTCATCAAAAAGCAGGTAATCTGGCGGCAGCGACAGGGTACAAAAAGGATTCATTTTACCCAAACACTTGGCATCCATAAAAAGTCAAAATAAGGTGGGTACGGTTCTGCCACACCCATCCTCTCTAGGCGGTTGCGGGAGGTGACCTAACCAGGCTCCCTGCCTGAGCTGAGGGGAGAGATGTGGTAAAATCTGCCCCACTCAGATTTCAACAGATTCCTTCCACACCCCCAGGTTAGGATAGAAAATGAGCTATTCACACAAGCGTGTTTCTGGTTAACGTGAACACATTAACACTTAAAAGGAGCCCAACATACCTACTACATACTACTGGTCAAGCTCAGGACAGGGCAGCCCGGCCCAACATCTGTTATGGGAGGAGAGATAAAGGGCAGACAATGGACAACGTTCCATCCTGGGGTCGGTCTTCAGAAATCAGCCTACAATATCAAAGGCTTATTATTTTAAGGATTCTTTTCCTTGTTTGCAATGTATAGGTTGAAATACGCACAGCTAAAAACTCCAGTCTTCTTAAAACCATACCTTAGGGGTATTTACAACTTATGACCCCAAGTTTCATATCCTCTTAGTCAACAGAAAAAGAATCTACCCTCACACTTCAAAGTATTTCCAGTAAAGGGGCGCCTGGGTGGCTTAGTCGTTTAAGCGACCGACTTTCGCTTAGGTCATGATCTCGCGGTTCGTGGGTTCAAGCCCCGCGTCGGGCTCTGTGCTGACTGCCAGCTCAGAGCCTGGAGCCTGTTTCAGTCTGTGATTCCCTCTTTCTCTGACCCTCCCCTGCTCACGCTGTCTGTCTGTCTGTCTCTCTCTCTCTCTCTCCTAAAAATAAATAAAACATTAAAAAAAATTTTTTTTTAAAGTATTTCCAGTAAAAAAAAAAAAGTAGAACCAAGTAAACGAAGCATCATAAATACTCCATAAGCATCAACCCTGAACTAAGTTAAAATAATAATAAAATGAAGAGAATTATAATACTGACATGGTAGTTTTTTATAAGGGAATGTTAACACTTTTTTAAGAATTGACCTGTGTAGCACTCAGCTGCATCTCTCTAAATTAAGTGAAAACTCACCAGTGCAAAAGCTTAGCGTGAAACATTGTAACCTTACGACATGAATAGTTTTAGAGAAAATGCATGTAACTTAGATACTGACAACTGAAAGTACCAACTCCCTAAACAACTTGCTGTCTACACTCACACTCTTCCGTGAGACCCCAGCCCAGGCCAATGGTCAGACTGCTCATTCCAGCCACCTGCAGAGATCCCCATCGACTATTCAATGGCAAGTAGCAAGTGTCTGGTCTCTAAGATTCTTTGAATCCTTTACTGTTGTATCAGGATCTTCATACAATCATCATCAGACACACACACACATGCACTCATACCTGTACTAACCCATCTTAACCCAAACTTGGGTCCTTGCCTTCTTCCTTCCAACACATGCCAGAGCTCCGCCCGGGTGGTGGCGGCTGCACAGCAGTAAGCGGTGCTCGGTGTTGTCCTGTCAACACACATTGTGAGGGAGCCATTTGGAAAGCCGGCATCTGATACTATGCCCATTTTACTTATGTCAGGAAAAAGTTCAAAGAGTTGAGAACTCTGAGCTTGCCAATGCAGCACATGAGCCACTGTGAATGTGATTATAAACGTTCTTGTTTTACCTAAAACTTGACAAGAAGTTAGCACTAGACAGGCAATCACAATGTTCTTTTAGAAAAACTGTTCTGCTGGGGGAAGGGAAGGGAAAATAAGAAACAGAGAGCGAGAGAAGTCATAGAGTCTTAAGTACAGAGAACAAACTGAGGGTTGATGGAGAGGGGGTGGGTGGGGAACCGGCAAAATGGGGGATGAGCCCTGGGTGTGATATGTAAGTGATGAATCACTGGGTTCTACTCCCAAAACCAGTACTACAATGTATGTTAACTCACTTGAATTTAAATAAATAAATTTAAAAAGAAAGAAAAACTGCTCCCATCATATGCTGTCATTTTTTCAAGGAGCCACAGGATAAGCAGTTGAAAGAAAACTTCAGAAACGAAAAAATTTCTTTAATGTTTTTTAAAATTTATTTTTGAGAGAGAAAGAAACAGAGCATGAGCAGGGGAAGGGCAGAGAGAGAGGGAAAGAATCCGAAACAGACTCCAGGCTCTGAGCTGTGAGCACAGAGCCCAACACCAGGCTCGAACTCATAAACTGTGAGATGATGACCTGAGCTGAAGTAGGGCCCTTAACCGACTGAGCCCCCCAGGCGCCCCCAGAAACTACAATCTTAAAGCTTTCTAACATTAATGAGTTTAAAGTACATTATCTTTAACATCACAAACCCATTTGCAGTGTACAGACTTCAAGGCAGGAATCCAATGCCAGACTTCCCAGGCGAGGAAGGGGAACCCTTAGGAGAGAAAGGTACCTAACGTGTCTATCCTTCTTTAAAAGAAAAAGAGCCCTAGAGTGAGCACGAGGCCTTCCCGTATCCAGGAATTGGTGAGTTTCAAAAACCAATGAAAAAGGGAATGGCCAACGAATCAGAAGAAGAATAGGAAAGTGTTTCAAGAAGAACCAGCTGCAGGGCATCCGGGGGGCTCAGTCAAGTTAAGCATCAGACTCTTGGTTTCGGCTCAGGTCATAATCTCACGGTTCAGGAGTTTGAGCTTCACATGGGGCTCGGCGCAGACAGCTCACAGACTGCTTGGATTCTCCCTGTCCCTCGCTGCCCACCCCTCCTCTGCTCTCTCTCAAAATAAATAAACTAAAAAAGAAAAGAAAAAGAAGAAGAAGAAGAAAAAGGAGGAGAAGGAGAACCAGTTGCTAACTGTGTTAACCGTTAACGATACTAAGAAACAGAAGAGGAGCTGAAAAAATGTCCAACGGATGGGGAAACATGAATGTCACTTGTGATTTTCACAAGAGCCTGTTCAGTGAAGCAATGAGAAATGTAAGCAGCCTGGAGTGAGGGGCCTGGAAAGCAGAAAAGTATCCCAGAGGAGCGTAAAGGCTGGCGGCACAGAAACATTAGTCAAGAAATTGTATAAAAGGGGGAAGCAGAAAGAGAGGCAGGAACCGGAACAGGCAGAGGTGTCAGGGAGGGCCTTCCCTGTTAAGGTGGATGTGAGGGATGAATGAAGGCAGTGAGGGAGGGGCCTGTGGTAGGAGAGAGGGTCTGGCTAAAATTGAGATGTCTTAGAGAGGATGAAACGGAATGGAGCCCAAAGTATAAGAAAAAAGAACTGCAGACTCACAGAGTTTAAACATCGGGATACGGCAGGAATATCAACTGGCGCCACCCTCCCAGATCAAGCACTTTATACATTACAAAGAGCCGTGAAACCGTATCTTTGGGGCACCTGGGTGGCTCAGTCAGTTGAGCTTCCGACTTTGGCTCAGGTCATACGTTCAAGCCCCACGTCAGGCTCTGTACTGACAGCTCGGAGCCTAGAGTCTGCTTTGGATACTGTGTCTCCCTCTCTCTCTAACCCTCCCCAGCTCACACCGTTTCTGTCTCTCAAAATTAAACATTTAAAAAAAACTTTTCTAAGAAAATAATTGTATCTTTGAACCCATAATTCTGCCTGTAAAATTCTATCTAAAAAATACACAAAAATGATCTCTATTAATTATTAATTCTTTATGATTAGGGAAAACTGTTAAACTATAGTATAAAATGCTTATGAAAAGTCCTTAACAGCATGGGGAAATGTTTAGAGTGTTAAAAGAAAAGAGCAAGATATAAAATTCCAAATGTTGGATTTCAAATACATATAAATATGTATATGTATACGTATGAATACGTGTATAGACAGAAGATGAAAGAAACATGAAATATCAATAACTTACTTGTGGATAGCAAGATGATAGTACGACTGTAGAAGACCATCAGACTGTCATTTTGCTCTTTATAGACAGATATTTAAAGACGTTCCCCAACGAATAGCTCACTTTAAATACTAGGATAAAATAATTTGTTTTCACCTTGTCTGTATTTTCAACGGCTCTGTCTACCTACTCCTTCCCAACGTCCTTAAATACGTTTCAACATCATCTTTGGGTCATTTTTTATCTGAAATAAAAATTTACCTGTAACCACCTGGAGCATCGAAACCAACCCACCAGGAGCCAGAGCGAACGCACAGAGAACTCACTGCCCTGCGGCCACTGGACAGCCCGGCGCGGCGAGTTAATGTGCGTGTCCCGCAGCCCACGCTTTAGGTTAAATGGCCTACCAATATCCCCAAAGGCAAAGGCCACAGAGAACAGTCTGGAAGGGCGGTGAAGGCATTTGCTGGGGTACAGCAGCCAGGACTGAGGGGCCAGACGCAGGAGGCCTTCCTGGAGGACGCGCTCCCAGAGCAGGGGAAACGGTGAGCCGCGGCGGCCCAAGGGGTTACGCGGCCACGGACTGGGAGGCGAGCGGCCGCAGCCATCGGGAAGCCGATGGAGAGATTACAGTTGAGGACCCCTGTCTGCAGAACCAGTGTGCGGAGAAGGGGACGAAAGGGGGCGCCCCAGGGGAAGCCCTTTTACCCAGCCAGTGTCTCCGCCCCCGAGGGACGCCTCGCCGGTGACCCCCGCCCGCTGGTCCCTGCCTGCAGGCCGGCCGACTCCACAGGTGACTTCGTATTCCAGCATCCTCAGGCTTAATTTCACGAGTGCGACGCTGTACCTGTGGCGCCCTTGCGAGGAGGAAATGAAACGCGGTGTAGAAAAACATGTAGCGGAAAACCTGAGGCAGAATTCTAGTTCCCAAATCTTTAGTTTTCTTCCCGAATTTCATTTACCACCTTCACAAGGTTCGTCAGCTCCTCGCTGGGCTCTTTACCGCGCGCACACCTACGTTTCCTAAAGCGACTCGGTTTCGCCTGAACGAGGCTCCCCGCGAAGCGGCCGAGCGCGGACCCCGAGAGCCCCCCGCCCGCAGTGGGCCCACGACGGGCGCGGCCTGCCCGCCCCCCAAACCTTTGCCCCTGCTTCCAGCTGAGACCAACCTCAAAAGCGAAATGTGCTCCCCAAGCCGATCACGGAGGCTGCCCGCCCCGCCAGGCCCGCCACCTCCCGTCGGGGCGCCCCGGCCGCCTTCCCTGTTTCGGCCGACGCTGTCCCACGCCTCGGGCTGCCTCCGAGCCCAAGGCAGGTCAGCCGGTGGACTCCCTCGCTGCACACACTCTGGGTAAACCATGCTCACTGGGGGCAGGCCGTGGGTTTCCACACCATGCAAGGGCAGTCTGACAGGCCAGTCATATTCTAACACATAAAAATATTTAGTAAAATGTAACACGGCCCCTAAGATACCACCTAAAATAATCAAGTGTCAGACTTCGGGAAATGCTGCACTGCCCTTGGGTTCTAGACAGGACGGGCAGCCACGTGTAGAAGGGTCAGAGAGGTGGGCACCACACCCTCCCAGGGACATGAAGTTAACAAGCTTCCTTTCAAGTCTATATAGAAAGCGTCTTCTTCGTTAACACTACTAAGTCAGAATTTCTGAAGTCTGATGGAACTACCAGAATATTTTATGCCGCGAGGAAAACCTCAGTGACACCTCTAGAAATGCTGAGCTTGTGAGTGACCAACTGCCCGCCACTTTAGAGGGATCAGGCATACAGAGCCCATGGATTTGAGCGCCGCAAGGACTGAGTGGGAAAGGCCACCTATCACCACAGCCTGCTGGCTTTCACAGGAGGCTGTCTGCAAGGCCGGTGACCCCTGTCTGCACCCACAGTTCAAGATGCAAAGTTCGAGGTCTAAATATTCCTACAGCAATGGGGTGCAAAGCTAGCACGTTAGGAAATAAGGGACCGCATTCTGTTTCTTTGCTTGCAGGATAGATCTACTCGTTTTATTTTTTTATTTCTAGGAGAGAGAGAGAGAGACAGCATGAGCAGGGGAGGGTCAGAGAGAGAGGGAGTCACAGACCGAAAGAGGCTCCAGACTCTGAGCTGGCCGTCAGCACAGAGCCTGACGTGGGGCTCGAACCTATGAACCGTGAGATCATGACCCAAGCGAAAGTCAGACGCCTAACCGACTAAGCCACCCAGGCGCCCCAGATCTACTCGTTTTAAATGCACCTTTCTTGAAATTGGTCTAAAAATGGTCCAGGGTGGGTTGGGCTCAGCCATCTAAAATATTTCTCAATCTCCAGAACTGTTACATACGTCGCAAATGTTTTCAAATAGTGAACCCCAAGCTCTAGCTGGTCTACAGATTTGCTACACTACTACTTAGTGGTGACTCTGAAGAGCTGTTGTGAAGACTGGCATGGGTTCATTTCAAAAGGACAAGAGGAGAGTCTGTGTGCTGATAAAAACTCGAGTTCAGAAAAATAATAAATACCAGTGAGCACACGAGCACCCTCCGCAACTATATGGTAACACAACGACTGTTGTGCGCTCTTGCCAATCAGTATTGTTGTGGTCCGACAAAGACTGCAGTGCACCAGACTGTAGCTAATTATGTATATTCAAGTGATTAGCAAGCACTTGTTGCCTTGTTCACACCACCCTCCAAACAGCAGCCTTTGAGAGGAGAAGAGACTGCAAATTTATTGAGAGAACACTGTTAATCCTTTGGGGAGAATGTAAGTGTAAACAGGACTACTCTGCATCAAGGTGCTTTGACAACAACAATCATCTGCATAAACACATGCTCAACAACAAACAGGTGTTCTATTTCACAACTAGCACCCATTTGATGCTTTCAAGTAAGCATTATGCACAAACTGTTACAAGTACTTTGAAACCAGCTGCAATTACTATAATTAGCTGCTTCCCTGCACTTTGTTTCCTTCTACCTGTTCAGTCCCGTGCTCCGCCAACTCCTACTCTCTGAAGTGACCATCTTTCGGGGCTTTCACTCTTAAGGCACAAAAAGAGAGGAGATCAGGGGCACCTTAAACTAACTAGGAACCTTCTGTCAAATGCGCCAACTAAAAATACTAAAGCAAAACTCAAACTTTTGTTTGAAAACTACATTAATGAGACAAGAGATAGTTCTGTTTCAAAAGCTGTTCCTATTTTTGACTTGGAAGAGACCTAAATGACTGTAGTATTAAAAAATTGAAAGGGGGTGGGGAAGGGAAGGATTCTAAAGTCCATCAATTAAAGAATAAGTAGAATGTGGAGCTGGTCCGTAAAGCGGAACACTATACAGCAGTTAACAGCTGTGGCCTAGGCATGGCTATGGCTCTAACTACACAGCATGGACAGCACGCAAAAAATACGATGGTGAAAAGAAGGAAATTTCAGAACATCAAGTGAAGGCTGTCCATCACAAAAGTATGTAGTGATCAAATCATTATCTATGTAGCTATAAACATCCTTCTAAAATCAGGATTTCCAAACATATTAGTATGTTTAGAAACACACACACACACACACACACACTAGGAAAAACTGGGGAGGGCTGATGCTCCTAAAATCCAAACCAGTGACAGAAACATGGTAAGTCCGTGTGGGGTACATACCATGGCGTCAGCCCAGCTTGTCAGCGTATCTCCTGGGCCCATCCAGTTTCCGGCAAACAGTAACTACTGACCAACAAAGAATTCGTGAATGACTGCCTAAGTGAGGGAATGAGTGCATAACTGCAGTTCACAAATGGACTGAAGTCCCAGGATAAAGACTGTTTAGAAAAATGTGAGCTACAAAAAAGGAAAAAGATAAAAATGAAAAGTAGAGGGGTGCCTGGATGGCTCAGTCAGTTAAGTGTCCGACTTTGGCTCAGGTCATGACCTCACAGTCTGTGGGTTCGAGCCCCACATCGGGCTCTGTGCTGACACCTCAGACCTGGAGACTGTCTTTGGATTCTGTGTCTCCCTCTCTCTCTGACCCTCCCCTGCTCACGCTGTCTCTCTCTCAAAAATAAAAACATTTAAAAAAATTTTTTAAATGAAAAGTAGATCATGGTATTTGTTAAAATTATTTGTTAAAATACCATTTTAGAAGGATATCTGAAACTTGCACAGCAGGCTACACATTGTAAAAATAGTAATATTATTTTTCTTCCTGATTAGAGACTACTGCACCAGACCCAGCAACTGAACATCCACATCGGAGTGGCTGAGTCTTACCACCATCATCGGACTCCTCCTCATCGCTGTCCTTATTACTGGTTTTCCCGGCTATTTCCTTCCTTGTTAACTGGACTGAGCTGCAGAAGTAGATGCACGTTTGACACAATTATCTGTGGAAAACCAAATCCAATCCAAAGTCTAAATCCAACCAAAAGAGTCCAACTTTACAAGTCGCGGGAAGGTGGAGAAGAAAATGACAGTGTGTGAGATGGTGCCACAGAAAAATTGGCGGAATGACAGGATGCACTTGAGGTTGAAAATAGCATAATTCAAATATTATTAAAAAGTCAAAGTACTTCCTTTTGCTAAAGCGAATGTTTGTATGTCCTGTGTAAATATTAAGCAGAGGGACAGGTATAATTCAGAAGGAGATACATTGGGTTTGCATTACATTTAGTCTAAGCTGTCTGCCACATGTTTGTTTCAAAAACTACAAATCTGTAAGCACAGGAAATGGCAAGCACCAGAAAGAAGGCTTGAGGAGGGTGAAAAGCTCATGCTTTGTGGTCAGTTACCTGGGTTCAGATCCTAACTCTCCAACTTGCTATCCGTGTAACCTACGTGAAGGGAGTCCCTCCGAAGGGGTTTCTCTCCACATACAGCTGGAGGAAAACAGTGCCCGCCACATAAGGTGTCAGAAGGCTGAAACTAGAGAATATATAGAAAGCAAACGGTGTAGTACCTGCAAGGACTGTAGGGACTGGTCAGTGTGTGTTAGGAATTACAATCACCAATCATTATCAGCCACAACAATCAACATTCAAATTCCAAAGAACTGAGGTCAAGGAAGGAAAAGCAAAAGCCCTCAAATGTCTGCACCTGGTGCCTGGTGCAAACAAACTCCACTAGAAAAGAAAGGTACTAAAGGGGCTGAAGGAAGCACAGTCCTGGAAGGATGAGGAAGGAAGGGGCTCCACAGGCAGAAGCGTTAAGAGTCAGGAAAACACTGGCCTTGAGCAGTTTTGGTCTGAAGAGACCTCAAAGGCAAAGCAAAACAAGAATGACGGATACAGCAACAGGACAGCACACCCTTAAAGAAATCAGGAGCCTTGTGAGGTGCTCAGAGCTGAGAGTAAGGTGTGGAAGCCTGACTGCACAATGAGAAAGTCAATGGAGCGCCTGTGGAGCTCAGTCGGTTGAGCGTCCTACTTCAACTCAGGTCATGATCTCATGGTTTGTCAGTTTGAGCCCCACGTCGGGCTCTGGGCTGACAGCTCAGAGCCTGGAGATGCTTCAGATTCTGTGTCTCCCTCTCTCTCTGCCCCTCCCCTGCTTGTACTTGCACTCTCTCATTCTCTCTCAAAATAAACATTCTTTTAAAAACCCTTTTTTTAATTAACAAAATGAGAAAATCAAGGCACATGCCAGTTTGAAACAAAACAATGTAGAGAGAGGTGTGTAGATCTCAAGATTCACCTACTTTAAAAAATCTCAGGGGGCACCAGCTGGCTTAATCGGAAGAGTGTATAACTCTTGATCTTGGGATTGAGAGTTCGAGCCCCACCTCACGTATAGACATTACTTACATAAACTTTAAAAAAAAAAAAAAAGAAACCTCAAAATCCACCTGATTCCATTCAGACCAGTGCTACCCACACATTTTGCTACTGTCATTCCACTTCCCAAAGAACACTGCCCGTGTGACGAGCACTTCATGGCCACTTACAGACACCAAATGCCTGATGGCACCCTTCAACAGCACAGGCCAAGTGTTATGTGAACGCAAAGCAGTGGTCTCTCCAGCACCATCTCTCTCCGGCCCCGTCCTCACGACTCTCTCCAGCCCTACGGAGCCACTTTCCCTTCCAGAAAGGTCTATTCCTCTGGTCACACCCTGGCTGGGGCCCTTCCAGGGACCTGCTACCCTTCACGCTGGAACAGGTCACTCTGCCTCTGCCTGTAGTCTCGGCTCTTCCTTCTTCACAGCCTCTCGGAAGCCGTTCCGGACTCTTGTGAACAAGATGTGTATGTGAGCTTGGCCACGTCCCCCTCCGTGTCTCCGTCTGCTCCCCTACGAATGACCTCAGGAGACGGGGAGGTATGCCGAGTGCGGAAAAGCCTGCTGGGCAAGTACATTGCTGAATAAAGCATTAGCCCCCGTGCTTATTCCCTGACCCCAACTCTAGGTGGAGAGCCTTTTGGGTGCTATCATCGCCGTACCTCTTTTCCTACCACAGCGTTTACCCAAGGGTGGGTGCTCCATGGTGTTTATTTGCTAAGGAAGATAGTAGACAAAGAAAAACAAATATGGAGAAAGACGTAAAAGGCAAGAAAAGAGTGGACACTCAACACCGGGATGGTCAGAGTGAGAGAGAGAGGGAAAGGCCGGTTTCCTTTATAAGACATTATAAAGTGAAGCTGAACGCCTATTTTAAGGGTTTCAATGCCTTTTCTCGAGCCCACAGAGGGCCCACACTAACCAGGACAATGATCAGGTCCACTGGTGGAAGCTACTGGGTGTCATGATGAGAACAGTATTTTGCTATGAATCAAAAAGAAATGAAATCAAGGGTCAAAACGATCCCCTGTCTGGATCTGGGCGTTAAGAATCATGCCCAAACGCTGATCTGGGCGAAAGTAGGACACGCTTGCAAATTATGAAAAAATTCCAACACACTGAAGCACCCTGGCCCCTTCATACAAATTAGCTGTTCGTTTTTCAGTAACAGAGCGGGGCGCTGGGGCCGGAGATGAAGGCACGGCAGTCTGCCCAAACTGCACCGACTACATCGACAGCCCAGAGAAGTTAAAGAGCAGAAAGCGACGATGAATAGACTCTTCAGCAAAAAAGAAATGTTTGTTTTTGCAGGTTAGCACCACCATTTTTTTCACATTTGCATCCTTCTCGTTCTACTTGGTCTCCCCATTATGCAACAGTTCTTTACAATACAGCCAGCTACCCTGACAACTGGGTTCCTTTGCCAGAGGGGCTTTGTCTAAATCCCAAAGCTGTGCTTGGCTTTGCACGGGGCCCAGTGGCTGTCTGTGATCTGAATGCCAATGAAGGCTCAGACCCTGTTGTCTAACAAGCCAGAGACTAAGAGGTCTCTTTGGGGTCAACAAACTGTCTCGACTACTTTCATAAGCTTAAGAGACTGGAAAATGAAGCTAGAAATGCATCTTATTTCTTAGGAGGACAATAGGAAAAAGTATTAAGTGTTTACCATTAATCAGATACATTTTAGGGCTTCAGCCTCATATGAAAGGGGGTCTACTCAACCTTCACGTGTAAGTACGGTGCATGTTCTTCTAACAGGAATAAACTTAATCTTAAAGAAAAGTGCAAATACATTTCACTTATCATTCCAACTTTGAGGGTGTTTAGAGAATGCATATAAATCAAGACCACAGAAAAAAACCTGTGTCCTGGTTCCCACTTGGAGGTCTGAACTGGTAACTGACCAAGGGAGATAAATGACAAATATAAAGATGGGAAAGCATGACACCTTAAATTTAGTCCTCGGTGCAATCTGAGAAATGTAAAATTACCTAACTCCAAAGAAGCAATTCCTAGCTAGGACCTACTTGAAGGCACATCTTACAAGGCTTTGAAAATTCCAACAGTAGAAGCACAAAAAGTAGATTCAAAGTACACAGTTCAACTGTTAGTGACAATAACACATTGTTTTTTGTTTGCTTAATTTGCCATTCAGCCCCGACTATACATTTTCTTGCAGTTTAGTACTCGGGGGGCTCCCTTTTTCCTCCCTTACAACTAAGTGGCCACCCCTCGGATTTAACCCAGGCCATATTCTGTCTGTTTCACTTCCTGGAGAGCTCTCATTTCGGCATGTGACACTGCTGCCGTAACCCAGGCTCGGATCACCAGGACAGCGCACCGGGCCTCGGGCCAGAGCCTCCTAACTCTTCCCCGGCCAGAGGACTCCAGCAGGGCCACGCACAACCCACGTGCAGAGCTCTAAATGGTCTAAAAACCCCACTGAAAAAGGTAGAAACAAAGAAGTGAAATTATTTTCAATAACAGATATCACTTCACCAAACATACCCAGGATGTTATCTCAACAAATAATTAATTTAAAAAGCAAAGGGAGATATTTTACACTGTGCATTTTCCAAAGCATGAATTTGAAATCTAGCATGTATTTTATTCCTACAGAACATCTCAATATAGATATTCCGTTCTCAACAGCATAAGTGAAATGTAATCCTACCAAAACAATAAAGTTAAAGGGAGGAGATTTTATACTGCTTCTGTGTTTAATTAAAATTAAACAGAATTCCAAATCTCATCCCTCAGGCACAGCGGCCACATTTCAAGCACTCACGGCCACCTGTGGCTCCTGGCTCCTGTGTCGGACGGCGCAGATACTGGGCTTCAGTCTCTGGCCCTTCCGAATTCAGACTCGACACATTCAAATGTGCAAACCGTTCCCATCATCTACAGCTTAAACCCTTTCTCAGATATCTGGCGAAACCCCACTTTTACAGCCGGCCTACGACATGGGGTCCCCTTCTCCTTCCAGCCTCATCTGTCCCCGCCTGCCCGCACCCGCCATGGGCAGCCCGTGCCGTCAGCGCCACCGGACACTCTTCTTCCCCACCAGACGACAGGCCATCACCTCCAGCTTATCCTTCCTGATTCAACCGAGAGATCACGGTCTCTTCTCAGGTCTCCTCTTGTTGTGCGACACAAGCTCTCCAGAGGCAGGAATCCTGTCACCCTTGCTCTGTATGCCTAGCATCTATCAAAACGCCTGGCACCGTGCAGGCACTCAATAAACAGGTGCAGCCGGAGTATCTAAAGCATGCCCTCATTCAACACGCGTGCCAGGAAGATGAGAGTCCTCCTGCAGTTCATTAACGTGGTTTCTCTCTCACAACCAGAAATACTCTGACCACGGGACTCTATGCTGAAAAGAACTCTGAAACACCAAGACTGTCCACGCTGCGATTTTCAGTAGGAACTAACACTGTGTGCCTCACAGTCTCGTGTGTCCCCTGGAAGGGTAGTGAAGGTCAGAGGGAAACTCTGCCCCACCCCCCAGCTTCTTAGGAGGGTAGTCCATTAGCGTAACTCCAGACTTCCTTCTCTCCCTTTACTCACTCTAATTCTGGTGAGATGCAGTGATTTTTCTGGTGGAGAGATGGGAGGGGGGTGGGGGGGAACACCTTGGTGTGAAGAATTAAGTCCAGTCTTTTTTCTTCTTTTTGAAACCAGCCTGCTGCAGAAGATGCAAATATGCCTTTGTTCCACATGTAAGAAACCAGCAAACTAACTAACTACACGAGGCCGACAGCTGGCTTTTCTAAATAAAGTTTTATTGGAACACAGCTCCACACATTACTTAAATGTTGCCTATGGCTGCTTTCTTGCATTACAGTCACAGAGTTGAGCGGCTACCATGGTGACAGAAACCATAGGGTCTACAAAGATATTTCAGGGGGCGTCTGGGAGCCTCAGTCAGTTAAGTGTCCAACTCTTGACTTTGGCTCAGGTCACGATCTCGTGGTTCGTGGAATCGAGCCCCATGTTGGCTCTGTGCTGTCAGTGCATAGCCTGCTCAGGATTCTCTCCCTCTCTCTGCCCCTTCCTGACTTGAGTGCACATGGGTTTTCTCGTTCTCTGTCAAAATAAATAAAAGAACATTTTTAAAACTCCTTAAAAATTTTTTTAAAAAAGGTATTTTAGTATCTTTCCCTCTGCAGCAGCAGCCCTAGGCTCCATGGCACCGTCTCACTCATAACGCCTGAAACACACTTGGGAAAATCTGCATTCTGTCAGCAAGTCACCTCGCTCTCACACTAAGGCCTCCAATTTAATCTTTACTCGTGCTGTGCTTTGGCCTCCGACTTTACTCTTCATTTTATTTCAAATATTGTATATGAGGCCAGATAACGAATGCTTATTTACAGTGTGGCCTCTGCACTTCATCTCTGTAAATATTCTGGGCATAGTTATAAAGTTCTAGGTACAAAAGTCCTGAGGGGCGGGTCTCAGTGAAGTACCTGTGTGAGTGATAAAGTACTTGGAAATTGGTTTTCTGAAGGAAATGTTGGCCTTACCTCATTCATGTGAACTGCGTCACTCAGAACTGCATTTTCTCAGGTTTTCAGTGAAGAGTACCGGCATGCCAAACCCCAGCCTCGTTCAAGGAAGACCCACAGAGCTGCAGGCCACGTCTGGGCGCTGCCCTCACAGCCACTGCAGGACACAGAACTCCACAGAGACTGCGCCCGGAGCCTCACTCGGGAAAATAAGTCAACGTGGGTAAAGGAGAGCCAACAGGCAAGATGTCATCTTTGTGCAGACTTGCTGGGAGGGGCACGGTGGGGGGGTGGGTGCCCAGAGAGGTGGGAGCCTATGTCTGCCAAAGACAAAGGATGACTTGAAGACACCGCAAAGGTGGACAAGGCCCATTACAAATGACAAATGAAGACTCATATCCCTCCTAAAGGAGAGACCAAAACAAGAAGGTCACGGATCCCAATGCACCGGGAGGCCTCCTTCAGCCTTCTCATCTTGTTCTGAGTGTCACCCCAACATGGATGGAAGACATCCCGGTCTACACAACGTTGACGGTGTGAAGAAATGGAGAGAGCCATGGAGGAACTCAGCTGAGTGCAGTCTTAGGAAGAGATGGCTGCCAAGCCAAAGGAAAAATCTGGAAAAGATGTGGCTGCATGCCGAGCTAAAGAAGACTTGACGAGGCAAAAACAAAGGGTGTCACCAAGGCTGAGAAAGCAAAAAAAAAGGAAGATGTAGAGGAGGAAGATGAAGAAGAGGAGAAGGAGTAAGTTGTTTCCAGCGAAGGGTTTCCCCTGGTCTATAAAGCATCTAGCTTGGATCCAACTCACTTTTTAAAGAAAAAACTTGAAACGCAAGGCTGTGTAAGGTTTGTTTCTAAACTGCACGGTGCCTTTTTTTTTTTTGGTGTAGCCCAGCCTGGGCCTGGTGGCAGGTCCGACAGCCGCTAACCTTGCCCGCTACAACTTCGAGCAGGTTCCTGATGGCGCCCAGCACACACTAGTTATTTATGGGGATGGGAGGTTTTCATCTTCAGCTGCCTCTGATGCGGCTTCTATGAAATGACTGTTGTTCTGGTAACTGAATACCACTCTGTAAACTCACACACACGCGCGCACACACACACACTCACGCACACACTCTCACACATACACAGACACACTGGGACACACATACACGCACATATGCACACATACACACAGACACACAGTGACACACATATACACACACTGTGACAACATATACACACACTCATGCACATACACATACACACATACACTCACACACACACAAGTTGCCACTGTTTTTGTTGACATTTTGCTTGCTTCCAAGTAAATATAATTTTTTGTAATACAAAAAGACTTAAGTGTTAAGTTTTCATGTTATGGCCTTTGTTTTAAGAAAACATAAAGTGCCTGTATTTTTTCTGTAAAAAAAAGGTCTTTGGACATCATTGATTCTTGTTTCCTTGCATGGTTCCCTATCTCTTGAAACAAATCAAATGACACAAAAGGTGGCCTTAGAGCTATTTCCTATTTCTAAGAACACCAGTAAAAAACTATTGTAATAACTTCTTAAAGAGGCATTTATCTTTTTTTCCCATACTGATGCTATTTAACTGAAACCTTTCAGTCGGGGACAGTTCTATGATGCATACCTGTGTAAAGGATGTGCGAGAACATTAATCTTGACAATAACTATAAAGAGGTTAAACAGAGGGAATGAAGGTCTTCCTTTTACAAGCTGATAGAACTCAGTCCAACAATAATCCTTCACAAAATGTTTAAATAGGTCAGTGAGAGTGTTGCAGATTTTTCTCACATTCCTTTTATTCATTTCAATTCTATCCTGTCATTTCCACGGTGCTATGGAGCTCACATTTCCAAAGTTTTCTACTAATGTGGCATAACTAATTTTCATACAAGAAGGTGAGCAGTCCAGATGATACACAAAATACCTCTGACCTCCGTACTAACTCGGGTTTATATTAAGTTGCTGGGAATTCTTTCTAGAGGGAAACCAAGAGTAAGAAGTAAATACATGACAGCTTTTCAAAGAAATTGCTTTTGTGCAAAAACAAGTTAAAATGGTAGTTGAAGATGAAAGAATCATTTTTTTTTAAATGAAGTATTTTTCACCTCAACGAGGCCATGACTTCCTTGCAGTCACAGCATTCAGTAAGTACTTAGACTACCACACTTATTTCATGATCCGTCAACCTATGCTGGGACACCTGCCTCCTATGAGAGCTGTCACTCCCTAAGCTGAAAATTAAAAATATGAAAAAAAAAAAAAGTGAACCAGTTAAAAATCATACAAAATTGGTTAGATTCCATGTGAATGATAAACACATCTCTTGGGGAATCAGAAATAATGTTTTTCTGTTTTCTTCTCTTTTGGTCCTATAGCAAAACAAACTTTCTGGTCTTCCTGCTTTTCTCATTAGAAACCTCTCTCCCCTTACAGAGGTATCCTCTGAACTCTAGTATTTAAGAAAGATAGCGTTCTGCTCACCAACACCTGTACATGAAAATATGTCAGGGGTTTCAGAGTATGTTTTTGAAAAGGCACTAGACCATTTACTGATACAAAACTGTATTAGGTCAGTGAACACGGGCTGATCCCACAGACAAGTGCTGGCCGGCTTCACGCATGAACTTTGGCGCGCACAGCCTCCAAGGTCACCGTGGTGAGAGGCAAGATCGGGGGGGGGGGAGGGGGGGAGTACACTGCCTTGGTCCAAAGTGACACATAATACTTTCGCTCCCAGTTCACTGGCCAGACACTGGTCATTTGGATACAACACAAGGGCACGGGAAGCTGGAAAACGTAGGAACACAGACCAGCCCGTCTCTACCTCCAAAGCACAGCTCTCCAATACTGCTCACGGAGATCTCAAATTCTGTGCTAAAGATAAGGTTCTAACGGCCTTTACTAAAACAAACATTAGATCGACTTTACATACATTCTCTACAATGTCTAGTATTTGTTTCCTGGGGGGTGGGGGTGGGGCGGGGGGGGAAATGTATGCTATTTCTTTAAACTACTTCATTTTGATAGTTTTTCCCCCCAGAAATTGTATCAGTAGCCTTAAGGACACTTAAAAGATAACCGTTTAAAATTAATTTTATAGTTTGAAATACAGAAATCAGTTTCATTAAGTTAGAAAAGACTTTTAAAGATTTTCAAAATTTATCCAATACAGTATTAGAGCAACCAAATGTTTTAGATACTATCTAACTTGCAACGTCCCAGACCTAAGGCTTAATTAGATTTTAAAACGCTTTTAAATGCAGAGTCATACAATCATTTTAGGACTCCAAATGAATAGTAAACATATTTTTAAAAAGTGCTCAACTTCGGTGGTCATCAGGGAAATAAAAACTGAAACCACAATGCCATATCACCAGAATGACTAAAACAAAAAAGACAATCTCAAGTGCTAGGAAAGAGACAGAACAAAGGAATTCTCATAAACTCCTAACGGGAATATAAAGAAGCAACATTTCAATATCAAATGTACTTCAATTAAAAAAAAAAAAGAAAAACTTGGGGCGCCTGGGTGGCTTAATCGGTTAAGCATCTGACTTTCACTTAGGTCATGAACTCGCGGTTTGTGGGTTCAAGCCCCGCGTCGGGCTCTGTGCTGACTGCCAGCTCAGAGCCTGGAGCCTGTTTCAGTCTGTGACTCCCTCTCTCTCTGACCCTCCCCTGCTCACGCTGTCTCTCTCTCTCTCTCCTAGAAATAAATCAAACATTTAAAAAAAATTAAAAAATAAAAATAAAAATAAATAAAAAATAAAAAAATAAACTTCTAGAAAGTGTCTAGCAAGAGCTATAAAATAAGCTGAACATATGCATACCCTACCATCCAGCAGTCCCACCTCTAGGTATGTAACCCGACAGAAGTCTGCACTAGCACACCAAAAGAACCAAATAAAAATAACCCAAATATACAACAGAACAGATCAATTGTGGCCCAGCCGCACAATGGAAACCTTGTGTAGTAAGAGGCATGAATGAACTACAGTCACATGCAACATGGATGAATCTCATGAATACAGCATTGAAAATAAAGCCAATGGGCTCCATATTCAAAAGCAGGCAAAACTAGTGGATGGTGTAAAAGCCATGTATCAGCTTGGCGGAGGGTACTGGCTTCGAGAGGCAGGATGAAAAGGTATACAAGGTGGTGGTAACGTTCTGTTTCTTTGCATGGGTGTTCGTTACACGGTATGTTTACTTGGCCAAAATTCACAAAAGGGTATTTTTACGACCTTACACTTTTCAGTCTGTGTTTCATACTTTAAGAAGTGTACCTTAAAAAATTATCACTGGTAACAGACACAGAATCTCTTCATTTCTTGTATTCTGCACCATCATCTATTAGTTGCAATATTCCTGACTATGGTAAATGGTCATTTTTGAAATGGCTCTTCTGGTCAACATGTAGGAATCACATCTGTTTTAACTATACTTATTACTCATTAAAAATTCTTACTCAACAGGGCGCCTGGGGTCTCAGATGGCTGAATGACCAACCCTTGATTTTTGCTCAGGACATGATCTCAGGGTCATGGGATCAAGTTCCACATTGGGCTCTGTGCTGTCAGGAGCCTGCTTGGGATTCTCTCTCTCCCTTTCTCTATCAAAAGTAAATAAACTTAAAAAAATGTTTTTTAAATTCTTACTCTTTAAAAATATTTTTTATTAACCTCTCAGAAAGGCTCTTCCTGTGCAAGTAATGTGGGAAATTTTTAAATTTTTTTGTAATGAACCTGTTGAAGAATTCAGTTCTAAAATAAAAATATGGGGTGTATGTATAGAAGAAAATAAACCATGTCACTGAAGACACTTTTTCACACAACGCTAGCACATATGGGACTTTAGACATAATACAGGTCAATCCCTATTTACAAAAACAGCAAAATGATTTATTTACCCAAGGTCACAAAAATAAGTGGAAATAGATGATGTAAGTATTGAGCTCTCCAGAACGAGTTTATTATTCTTACCTCTAGACTGTTCTCCTGCCCATTTAATCATGGATACTAGAAATGAAAATTTTAGTACACAAAGGAATTTCCTATTGGAGGACTTTGAAGTTGGATTTAGTGAACTTAAGACCTATAATAACCATAGAAGTTAAGCATCTGTAGTAGTGTTCTTCTTGAAAATAGCTGTTTAAAACCCAGTGCTTAGACTTACATGGTGATCATTTCTCAATATATACAAACATCAAATTACTACAACATACACTTGAAACTGGTACATGTCAATTAAATCTCAATAAAAATGCATTAAGTAGATCCCCAAAATTAATTTTAGCAAAATCTGCATTGACTCTAAAACAGAATTCTTGCAACACACTGCAAAAACCCAAATTCCCCATATGGAACCAAAAGGAAAGATCTTTCAGGTCAATGACTTTTCACTTTGCTTTTTTCTTTTTTATTCTATTTCCAGTTAGCGCTTGTTGAGTACTCTTTTCACTAAAGTCAAAATACAGGTGGTACTTTCTGGTCAAACATGTTTCTCTGTGTATTCTAACATCCATCCCTGACTCAGCCTAGGAGTCCCACATCTTCCCAGGCCTTCTCAATGAGGGCTGTGTTACACATTTTCTTTTTTTTTTTTTTTTTAATGCTTTATTTATTTCTAGGAGAGAGAGAGAGAGACAGCGTGAGCAGGGAGGGTCAGAGAGAGGAGTCACAGACTGAAACAGGCTCAGACTCTGAGCTGGCAGTCAGCACAGAGCCCGATGCGGGGCTCAAACCCACGAACCGCGAGATCGTGACCTAAGCGAAAGTCGGACGCTTAACCGACTAAGCCACCCAGGCGCCCCACACATTTTCATAGTATATAAATCATATCCTATTTAATTATTCAGTTAAAACATATTCCACCTGGGGCACCTGGGTGGTTCAGTTGGTTAAGCATTAGACTCTTGATCTCAGCTCAGGTTGTGATCTCATGGTTTTGTGGGTTCAAGCCCTGCATCAAGCTCTGTGCTGGCATTGCAGAGCCTGCTTGGGATTCTCTCCCTCCCTCTCTCCTTGTGCTCTCTCTCTCTCAAATAAGCAAACATTTACAAAATAGAAACAAAATAAATAAAATAAAAAATAAATAAAATGTATTCCACCTTTACATTCCAATGAAGTAAACATGATTTGTCTTGAGTAGTATTTTTTCCTCTAAATGATACCTATATAAGCCTACATCTGATAAAGCTAGTTAAAGTTAAAACAAAACAAAAAAAAACTTTAGAGACTATTTTGTCAACCAGCGTGTCACTGAGTTAGTAAGTCATTAATTACCACTTGCTTGGGCTATCTGTACACCCAGTTTTTCATTAGAGAACACAGGGAGAGGTGAAGAAACTTCAGTCTGATAACTAGGCCACAGTCAGAAATGCAGGCTAAACATCTGATTCCAAGTCTGTCTCAAGTTAACGCTCTACAGAGAAGAGTCGTCCCAGGGGCTCTGAATATTTCCCGCTGCTGGGATTTTAAAACATTTATCAAGAAAATGAAGTGTATTAAAGGCAGTGAGGCATTGGAGAAGAGAGAGGTAGAGATACAGAGACAGAGACCAGCAGAGAGGAGAGGAAGAAGGAAAGGAGAGAGGAGAGGAGAAGCAGCGAGACCTTTCCCTTGAAAATCTCCAACAAACTCTATTAACGTCTCGCGGAAAAGAAGCGGGGAGAAGAGAGGATAAAGAAGGCATCGGAGATTTTCGGCCCTGTGTGCTACCTCTGCAGAGCGCCTATTGTCTTGAAGAATATGAACGTGGGGGTGGGGGCAGGGAGCAGCACAGAAGGGGGGACCCGGACAGGAAAGCAACAACTGCAAGCTGCCCAACTGAGCTTAAAAACAATCATCAAAGGGGGCTCTGGGCGCTCACCAGCTGCAAAGGTTTTGTACTAGGCTGTGACCCCATCGGGAGAAGGGCGCCCCTAAATAACGATGTCGAAAGAGTTTTTACATGCCCAGGAAGCGACTGCAAGCAAACAAAAATCTACATTGGTTCCTAATGGAGGTTAAGACCTTGGGGGATTAGACATAGAGAGTGTAGATGGCTATTATCTAAATAAACATACTGTTCCCAGCACAACAAAAGAGTATATTCCTTAAAAAAGGATATGCAGTATGTTCGCCTTAAAGCTCCAAACAACAAAATGAAATGAACACTCACTCTTTCCAGGAATGTACCAACAAAAATGTCAGAAGTTTCGTGGCAAAGTGAATTTTAGAATAAAAAAGTAATTACACAACAAATTCCAGGGGCATTTTGTTCACGGGGCATTTTTGATCCCACTTCCATGCTTTCTTAGCATGAGGCAGTAATTCATGATGACTGGGGCGACAGACTGTTGAGGGATTCTGATCAGAATTCTCACGGCGCTGTTGGGGGGTTCTCCCTGGCCTCTGTCATTCGCCTTCCATCAAATACACCTCGGAAGGGCAGCGCGTGTGTGGGCGTTTGTCCAAAACCGCAAAATCTTTTTTTTTTTTGGCAAGAGACACGAAAGATTAAAGGAAGATATCCTCAGTTCATAGACCAAAATATCGTTCATAGACCAAAATATCACCTAACAACATCTGGCCTTAAAAACCAGCAAAATTTTTAGTTTTTTCTTCCAGTAGTTCGCACAATTCTCAAAGCAAGCTACAATGGCTTCTTCTGCCCATTTGCAGTTTTTCCAAATAACGTATCCGTCTTTCTTTGTAGTTCACCAAGCTCAAGCCACGAATTGTGTTCCTGGCCACCTGATGCAAAGGGCTTTCCTGATTCATATCTGTTGACTATAATGTTAGCAAACAGGTGCCTTTCCAAATGAAAGGGTTAATATTACGTAGGAAGTATTACTGAAAAACACCTGAAAATATAAACTGACTTTGTCCACAGACACAATAAAATTCAAGAAGGGATAAAAACTTAAGACCGTGCTTTTCAGACAGTGTATAAGTATTTTGCGAAATAATTTAAAGTCATAATGAATCACAAGCTAATGAGGGGTTGCCAGTGAAGGGAGGTATGTAAAAAGTGCAGGGATGCGGGGCTGGACATATTCATGTGAAAACAAAAACACAATACTATGTATTTCCTACCGTAATAATCTTCAGATAGTTTTATATTGAGACCCAACAGTTCTAGCACAATCTTTCCTCAGTCAAATGAAGAAAAAAGGAACATAAATGGAAAGATAAGAACATACATAAATCCTATAAAATATATAATGTGCCAGGGTGTGGTTCATCTGTGTTTCTGAGGAAGTCAGCACGGTCTGTAATTGCACAGCTGTACAAAATAGTTCGAAGGTTTTCAAAGAACCAAATTGGAAGACCTTGTGGGTAGTGAGGCAGGAAGTCGGACAAGCTCCCTAAACAGCCCCTGTATCTGAGCTTGAAGATAAAGAGGTAAAATTGGACTTGGTGACCCTATCTAGTTGAGAGAGAAAACAAGAATGGGATTTAAAAAAAGAGAGAGCGCACGCGTGCTGGATAAAAATTGGGTTCTTCCTCACAGCTGAGAGCAGAAGGTCACATACAGCAACCCTTTACCCTTACAACCTATGGTACAGACAAGGACGATCGTGACGGCTTAGAAACACGCAGCTTCACTCATGTGTACAAAACTCCGTGAGTCCCTGTAAAACCAGAGCAGACAACTCGCAGACAAATAACTTAAAAAGGATTAAGGAAAGAGAACAGTTTCACTAACTTTGATGTCGAATTTTGGAAAATTCTAAAGTTCACTGGAGGAATATTACTATTTAGTGTGATTCATCTAGTAAAAATAAGCCAACAATGCAAAGCAGTCTTAACCACAGAAACTTTCAGGGTCTGCTTTTGTTCAAAGGAGATATTCTCTCAAGATGTAGGTTCTTGATACTACAGAATACTCCAGATCCTACAGAGTCCATCTGTACAAACCCCCTGATGAAGACTGCCTGTTTATACACGTCTGCCTTTCAAAGCCTTGCGTCTTGAAGAGGAAGCGGGCCAGGTTAGCCTTGCCATGTGAGTCAGAGTGACATCTAGCGGCGGCTCCGTGGAACAGTGCATGTTTGGTGCTGCGTCCGCTGTGACCAAACGAAGGCACCTAGCGCGTGGCACACGCTCCAACACCACTGCACGCGTCAGCTACTCCGCGCGTCAGCTACTCCGCCGTTAGCACTTTAGGCTAATGTCCCAGTTTCCCTGTTTCCTAATGAACCTCTTCCTTCCTTTCCTGCCATTTTCCAGGCCTCCATTCTCCCTGTTTTCTCAGTCCGTAAGCTCTTCCCCACCACCCTGGCCTTCTTGTCTCATTCTTTAGGGACTCCTTGGCCAGTCTGTATTTTTCTCATCTGCTTTTTCTTTCACTGCACACATGTGGTCAATCCCCACCCTGTCTTCTATAAAGTCTGTTTTCTGTAGGACTGTTCTGAATGCGGCTGTATTAAGTTGTGGAACTAAGCCAAATGAATCAACCATAATTCATGCAGCCGTGGGAAACTAACTTAATTCATCTCCAGTTGACCTGACCATCTATCAAGTCAAACTGATAGATGATCATTTACCAAAAGCAATCATGTAGCATCTTCTTTACCCTTATTCAAACCCCTCTCCCTAAACTCCATCTCTCTCATCCTATAATAAACTTAGTTCCTAGTGGGGCGCCTGGGTGGCTTAGTCGGTTAAGCGTCCGACTTTCGCTTAGGTCATGATCTCGCGGTTCGTGGGTTCGAGCCCCGCATCGGGCTCTGTGCTGACTGCCAGCTCAGAGCCTGGAGCCTGTTTCAGTCTGTGACTCCCTCTCTCTCTGACCCTCCCTGCTCATGCTGTCTCTCTCTTTCTCTCCTAGAAATTTAAAAAAAAAAAAAAAAAAAAATTAAAAAAAATAAATAAATAAACTTAGTTCCTAGAAAACATGGAAACTCTTGAATGTAAGTAACTCCAACTTCCCAACTCTGCAATTGAAGCAGACTTTTTATCGGAACGATCTCCTTTTCTCTCTTTCAAAGGACGGAATACACATCCCCCTTGTCAGGGGCTAGCCTTATTTTTGTGTCCCGTTTTTATTGTTATCTGTCTTTAAAATTTGGTTACGGCAATGATTCTCTCTCCTGAACCTTCAAAATTTCCCATCTGTATTTGGACTCCTTCCCTACAACCTATGAAGATGCCCACGCCATCCAAACATCATCTTTATCTTTCTTTGACCTGTTGCAATCTATTCTTTCTTTTTATCAAAAATTTAACTCAAAAGAATAATCTATAGTGTCTTTCATCATTTCGTTGATATCCATTCACCACCCAACCAAACCTCCACTGGCTCCAGGGTATGGCGAGAGGACCCACCTCCGGAGGGCTGGCTGGCTGACCACAGCCAGCTGTGCGGTCGATGCCGCGTAGCGTCCTAATCACTGCTGGCTGGCAGGCTTCTGTTTTATTATTTAACAGAGCTGCAAATTTCTTTACTTCTGGTTCAAAATCAAAAATCACTGAATGAGAGAACATTTTTAACTACGGGAATAAACACTGGAAAAAATTTTTAAATGTGACACTTACCCAAAATCAAGTATATAAGCACCTGAAAGGTACATTTCGTAAAGTGATGTAGGCCAGCATTTTAAACAGCCCTGAAATGTTGACTTAATTATAGAAACCATGAGCAGTGCTTTCTGAAGAGCTCTGATTGTGAAATGAACATTCTTTGTATCTGATGATACTAATTCAGCCCTTTTTGTGGACGATGCTATAAATGTTACGGAAATTATGTACTGCCCATGTTCATTACCTAAATTTCACATAATAATAGGTTTGTTAAATTAATTTTTCCCTAAAATAGATAAAACAATTATTCTTTATTAAGGATTAATCACTTGCCAAAATTAATTTGTCTAAAACAACTTCTTTACACACTAGACTTAGATCTGGTGTTTTCAATTTTTTTTTTTTTAACTTTAAACTACACTTTAAATAACAGAAACACTTTTGCAGGTAGTCCCCTTGTTTTTGTAAGTCGTCTCCACTCTTTAAGTTCATTGGTAGCTTCTGGATACTTCGACCATTTTGCTCCAGAGAATAAATGCTATAAAAAGTGGTTCAATTTGAGGATGTCATCAAAGGTCCATTTACCGCAATAGTACTAATCAGTACCAGCTAAAGCAGCCTTAACCGTAGGTCCGTGGAATGGAGGGTGGGGAAAAGGAAGCTCAAGTTCTAGTCACTCTTTCCAGGCACAGAATTCGCCGTAGTCAAGTATGTGAAATGGGCAAATGGTCCTTTGGTGTAATTCCTACATTGTTTCCCAATACAAACTTTTCTCCCGTATCCTGCTGTGGTTTCCACCAGTTTCACTGGCTTCACGCCTCATCCATCATGTCATGCCGTCTTGATCTGCCTTAACTTCCCCAAAAGCCCCGTATTTCAAAATTTACTTCTTCCTTCTATCAACACCTGATCTCAGCAAGCAACAAGGAGCAATCCATTTCAAAGGAACAGGTGAAAAGATTGGTCTAAACCTTTTAAAAGATTTTACAAAATAATAATAACAGAAGGGGAAAGAGGAGCCTTACAGTGTAGAAGACTAGTAGGCACTACTTTAATCATGCGATCAAAGCTAACATCACTGGTAATGGGATGCATCAAAACTGAACTCCCCCCATCCCCGCCAGGATACGACAAGGACTCGACATCTCTTCTGTGATATCACCGAAAACGTACAGCCCGAATCTCACAGTGAAAAAACATCAGACAACCCCAAACCAACGGATGCTCTACAAAATAACTGATATGTAATCTTCAAAAGCATCAGGACCATAAAAGTAAAGAGTGTGGAGCCATTCCAGGCTAAATGAGACTGAACGTTACTTGACAACTAAATGCAGTGTCCTGGATTAGAATTTCTCAGTAAAAAAATATTGAAAGAACTGGCAACATCCGCGAAGGGCCTAGTTATTCAATAGTATCAAATGATATATCAATATCTATTTCTTGACTTAAAAGGTATATATATTCTCCTCGTACAGGAGAATGTCCTCCTTTGTAAGAAGAATCCACAAAAGCATTCAGGGGTCATTAAGCATCTCAAACGGATCAAGAAAAGCCTCTGAGTAATTCTTACAACTTTTCTGTAAATTTGAAATCATTTCAAAATACAAAAGAAAGAAAAGGTAAAGGTTTTTACACTTGCATCTCCCTTTTGCATTCGGATGCAGCTTTATCTAACAGTTAAAGCTCTTGGTAGGTTTTGGAAATAAATTTCAGTCATTCACTCATTCACTGTTCACTCAACAAACACTGAGCGCCTTACTCTGTTGCAGGCACTGCGACCACCACAGGAAAAGGTGCAGAAAAATCACTGCTTTCGTGGAGTTTATATTTGATGGCTGAGAAGCGAGTGGAGTGTATAGTAGGTTAAATACCGATGAATGCCAAGCAGGGAGAGGACTGAAACTTTAGATACGGGATCCTGGGGTGACACCACTGAGACTCTTTTTCTTCTTTTCTTTCCCCAAGAAATAACTTTTTTTTTTCCTTAACTCATGACCCCGAGATCAAGACCTGAGCGGAGGTCAAGAGTCCGACACTTAACGGACTGAGCCACTTAGCAGACCGAGTTACAGAAGTAACTTCTAGGAAAACCTGAAGAGGCGTCCGGAAGCGAGGTGCTGGTACCTGGGGGCAGGGGGCACAGGAGGGAAGAGGGATTTCCTGACAGGGACAGGAAGGCTTGAGATGGGGACATGCCTGACGTGCTCCCGGGACAGGCAGAGTATGGACAAGGAAGGGACCGCTCCGAAAGCGTCCGAGAGGTCATGAGGCGCCCCGCATCATCCACGGCCCACCGAGCTCCCTGGCGTTTACTCTCGGTGAGGTAGGAGGCCACAGGAGGTGGCTCGGCAGAGAAGCCACACCATCGGACTTGAGCTGCAGTAAGACCCCTGAGGCTTCTGCTGGGGACCGAGGACAAGGGCAGTGTATGCGGGCTAGCGATCAAATCTAATTTCTCCACACCAGCCAGCCCCGTATTAGAAAATACAATGAAGCAGATGAAAGATTACAGGGTGAACTTGCACCTGCTCAGCACACAGGTGAAGAAATGACACTGCCAGCACCACAGGCGTCCCTGAACAGTCATGTTCCTGCGTGTGAGATTCCTACCCATTGGGACAGGACTTTATGCATCGTCCTCTCTCTCAATATTAGGCTGGTGCGATTCACCCGGATTTAGTGCAGCTTTGGTCCATTACTTTTTTTTGGCTGTACGGTCTGCCACGGTGTGAGCGCACCACACTCACTCATGCATTCTCCTGCACACGGGCACCTGTTTCCCGTAAGCCATGTTACCCAGAACATCCCTACGCGTGTCTCCTCGGGAAATACGCACATGCCTCTCTGAGGGTTTACACCCAGGAGCTGAACTACCGAGTCAGAGGGTCTGCATGGCTTCCGCGTTACCAGATCGTGACAAGCTGTTCTAGACATACCAAGGTTCATTTCTGCCAGCATCTCCAGCCTGGGATATTATCAAAACTTCTAATTTCTACCAACATGGTGTGTGTGTGTGTGTAGATACTGTCTTACGGTGATTTTTGTCATCGCTCTGATTGCTTTTTTTTTTTTTCCATTTGTCATTCTTTCATTTCTTCTCATACCTACGATCTTCCATCAGGAAGTGTGACGCTGAGCGCATCCACATTTTGCAAACCACCCACCCATTCCCAGAGCTCCTTTCACCTTGCAAAACTGGAATTCTGTACCCATTAAAAGTAAGTTCCCCCTCCCCCAGCCCCTGGCAACCACCATTCGACTTCTTATCTTTAGGAATCTGACGACACTAGGCACTCCACACAGGTGGGATGGGCTCGTACAGCGCCCGTCCGCAGAGGCCAGGGCTGTGCTGCCCTCCCTGCCTGACCCCTGCAAAAAACAAAGAAGGGCATCACTCAGGTACTGGAGGACTAGACTTTGGCCACCCGCGCACCAGGTGCACCTCCCCAAAGGGAATCTCTCCCCCTGCCTACGTGCCCAGTCAACAGCGCCTGAGTGACGGGATGAATGAAAGGGCGCAGGGCAGCTGGCTGAGGCCAGACTCTGCTCCCATTCAGGCTAGCCCATTTACTTCACCCCTGCCTTAAGTTCCTACTGAATCCCAAATGTTAAGTTTAAAACTTAGGAGCTGACAGAACATCTTTCCCGGCTCCTGAAAACTCAGTCAGTCAAAGACCCACAGTTTCCGAAGTCTTCTCAAATCCCTGGGATCCTCTGACAGTCAGCTGCAGCACCCATGTGCACAATGAGGGGCGTGTCCCAGTCACCTAGAGGTCTGGGCCCAAACAAGACCACGGCCACCCTCCCAGACTGTAAGCCCAGATCTAAAGATCTTTCTGGGCGTTATCCTCAGCCACTTACACATAGGAAGTGATCCCCTAATGCGAAGCACACAGTACTCTGCCTGAGAAGCAGTTAACATGAGCTAGAAAGAAATACCAGTTAACTCAAAGATGTAATCTTTTCAAAGACAGTTATGTGAATATATTTCAAGGAATACAACATATAAACATTTTAAGAGATGTGTTAAATATTTATTTTATTGTTAAAGCCACAATGTCTACTATTTTGGTTCCTTTATACAGGAATCTTTGTTTGACTGAATTCCTGACACTAATCCCAACCCAGTATGTCATAAGAAATCACAATGCTAGGGCAATTTCTTAAAGTTAAAATAACAAGTTTTTGTCAGTATACCCGGTAATTGCAAACACACAGGGTGTTCTACAGCTCCCCCCAATTTCTGAATAGTAAGTTTAATATCTTCATAGTAATTCTGAGTTTCTGAGAAGTTCTGGTTTGTGTTTAATGACTAAATAGTATGAAATGGAAAGATTTAAAACATTTATTAAAATTAACTTTTCATTCCTAGAGGAAAAAAAATAGTCATTTATTCTCAGGCTAGATTGCTGATCATCTGTTCTCAAAATCTTTCATGTCAACAAAAAATACTAAAATAAAATCATAAACAATGATTTTACTGTACATATTTCTGTCACTGCCAACTCTGAGACTATGCAATGATTTGAGCACCCTAACACACCATTTTCCAGAAACAAGGTTTTTAGAGAAAGAAGGATAATGTCAAAATTATCTTTTTCTTTCTGACTTATGTACAATCAATGATCCACCCTCTACAGATGGCTTATGAAAGTATCCAAAAAAAATGTTTCTATGCGACAGAGTGCAGTAAGCACCACAAAATGGACTGTTTTCCATACTGTTAATAAGACTATTAACAGACTTCCTCTCAAACTCTTCTTTACAATCTTAAGTCCCTTCAAGACTTATGAAGCAATTCCAGAAAACGAGTAGGATATGAGAATGGTTACCACTGACCTTGGCACATCTGGCAACGCAAACTATGCATGGCAAGGTAGAGATGTTAACACTATTTAAAATGTAAATCTCCTAATCTTCCAAAATCACTCACTCACTGTTACAGAAACATTTCTAGAACTAACCACAGCTTTCAGGATTGGGGCCAAGTATTTTATAGTGAATTTTAATGTTGGCTTATAGATCTGATATCTGTCACTTATTTACTTTATGACATAAAGACAGACTTATCTGAACAGAAAATATTTTAACAACTTATGAAAGCAAAAAAATGCTATTTCTAAGTGTAATTACCCAATTATAAAATCAAATATTAAATTTTCCTACTGAATAGAAAAATTACCTTTCTATTCTTCCTTAAATACTGCCTACTAGCTACAGAGAATTATATGATTACTTTAATACAGAATGATCCAATTCAAAGTTTATTGTTGTTGATACCAATCACTTAATTTGTAAGTCATCATTTTACTCTACTGAAGTTCCTGAAAGTTTTAAATAGTAAATTAACAGTCTATCCACTAGGAGTTTGTTTCTAGAGATTCTAATTATTTGTAACAATTGTACCAATTAAGTTATTTAAAGTTTATATTCTCAGAATGAATCCCCAGTCACTTTTCATACTGGTAAGCTGTGTTTCAGGGAATTCTGCTATCTATAAAACTGAGTGTTCACAGATTTTATAAATTTTATTAAAGGAGGGAAAAACTAGTTCATTCCTGTGAATTACTTGAAAGTTCACCTTCATTATTTAACTTCAGACTTGAAACCATTAACTTCAGACTTGAAACCAGAGCCCACCTGGGACAAAATATTCTAGCAGTCTCCTCAGGGGTATGTGTGCCTTCAATCCCATTGGCTAAAAGCATGCCAATTAACAAGAGAAATTTTACAACAGATTTAGAACAAGAAAGAATTCATAGAACAGATGTCCATACCAAAATTCTTCATAGGACACTCAAATTTAAATGAAAACAATTATGGTAATATCAAAAAAGTTTAGTAAATCAATTTAAAAAGTTTCTAGACAAGTTAGACCCTCTAACTGCATGCAGAATTTTAAAGTAAGTATATCCAAAACTACAGCAATATTCTGAATAGAGTCTGGAGTAGAGACCAAAGGGATGTGACAGCTTTTCTCCTTAGGAATTCTAGAATTTACCTATCATCTCTCCTTTCAGGTTTAAAATTAAATTTCCTTTCGGCATATCTCCTCTTAGACATAAATACGACTTGTGCTTTAATGTCAGAAGATGTGGAAGTGCACAGCCTCAACTGACTCTCACTTCATCCACATCCTGGCACAACAGTAAGATTGAGGCACCATCCACCCCTCCCTCTCCCTCCCCTCTCCCTCTCCCCTCCCCCCCCCCAAAGCACTTTCACCCTGAACTCTTATTTTCAGTGCCGATGGCTAGGAAGGATGGTTATAAACTTGTAGATGACGCACCCGATTACAATCCTATACATTTGGTAAAAAACCCAACCTTTACAAAATGAAAACCGTAAGTCACTGCCAAAAATAATCTGTTTGCAAAATTGTGAACTCAAGATTTCCTCCACCAATGGTTAATTCCTTTCTTAATCTGCTGTCATCATCAAGCAATATTCAGAAGGTAAAATTGGAAGGGAGGCAATTCGTCAAAATGCAAATAGTGAATCCTCCTGAGAGCCAAGTACTACTAAACGTAAAGTAAGTCCTTATATGTGCTACAAAGCAAAGGTATAACTAACATTTCCCCCTGGCCCTCGTTCAAGGGCAATCTGAGTTCAACAATGTATACGAGACTGTAATTCCCCATACACGGAGTTTACTCAGGCAGATAAGCAGGCTTGTGCATGTTGCGAGAAAAAATGGTTGGCTGCGGTTTTAAGAAAACCTTTTACTAAAATTTATGCCAACTTAGAATAGAATTACATGTTCATGTTAACATCTTAAATATAAATCATTAAATCCTGAGTACTGACCTCTAGAAAACAAGATTAGTTTAAAAATACACTGTAACAAAGAACTGTAATGAAAAGAAAAACACCAAAAAAGTCTATATTTAACTGGCTGCTCAGTCATTAGAAAGGTGCCCCATTACCACCATATGTTACTCAAATATGTTATCACACCTACAATTTCATCATATGTCTCCCAAGAAATTAATTAGTTCTAACTTTTTCAACTTTGACAAAAACGTCTGCATCAGTCAGATTACAAGCTATTGCAAACATTTGAAAATTCAAAGCTTTCTTCAGCTTATATTTAACCTTTTAATTACTATTTAATGATTTAGCAACATTTAGAACAGCATTCATTAGACATATGTCTAATTCCAGAATTCTGAATAATGTAAAGTCATTTATACATATATTTACTTTTGGTGCACATTTACTCAGTAATTTTTAAAAATAAAATTAATCGAAGGTCCAAAACCATATACTGATACTTCATTTCACAGCTGCATTTAGCTTAAAGAAGAAAATACTTAGAATTTTCATTTTCTGTAAATACCTAAAAAGTCACAAGAAGTTGAGATCATGTAACTTACAATAAGTAAACTCTATAATTAACACTGCTCTGCATCACAAGAAAGGTATCTAAGAGAACATGTTCATTTGAAAGAGACTTTACAAGCTACCATCAGTAAAAAAGAAACAAAAGTGACCAAGCAGAGACTTTTCATAAATACTCTCTCTACCAAACCTTTTTAAATGGCGGGGGGGAGAGACAGTCCTATTTGATTGAAATCACCAGCCGAGACGGTCCTCAAGCATGTAAACCAGCTTCCATCTCCACTCGTTTTTTTAAACCACCCTGGGAAGGCTACCACACTTTCTAAGTATTAATTCAATAATCACGTGTTGAGCGAGGTGGGAAACAGACAAAATCCTGCTCTCACAGAGCTTCCGTTCTAACGGGAATGAGAGGGAAAATAAACATAGTAAGTGAGTGGGAGAAGTCTGAGTAAACAGTATGTTAGTAGTGCTAAGTGCTGATGTCTCCTTGACTCCCTGGTTAAGCAGACAAAAATCCAACAAATCACAAGCAACAAGAGCTCGCAGCGGCTCCAGGAAAAGCCGTGTGTAATGCGAGCGAGTCCTCCTTCGGTTAACCAAACAGACAACACAAGGGTCATCTAAAGCTCATCCCTGTCCAGTAAGGAAGATTTCCGTTCTGAAGTTATCATGTAGGGTGAAGAAAGCGTTCAGGTTGATCAGAATGAACCTGCTGGAACCTCAAGGAATGCCCCCTGCTGGGGGCTCTCACTTCTTTCTCTGGAGAGGACCACCCCCCCCCAACCCCCTTGCTTCTTGACTCCTGCAAAGGAAAAGGGTACCTGTGTACTGCTCAGTTTTTGAGATGGGGGGGAAAAAACTCCAAAAAAAAAAAAACAGAAAAAACACCTTAGAGATATCAGATGTCTGTCCTCCAGGAAGCTTTCCCTGCCCTCCTCAAGGAGAGATTTAAGCATTTCCACCTCTTTACTACTATCACGCATAAAAAGCAGGAATTGATGTTATTTGTTTGTATCCCCAGAACCTATCTCAAGTCTGCACAGGAATCTGACTGGACTTTTAATTAATACAAGTACAGTTTTAGAAAGATCATTCTGGCAACAATAAAGCAAAGATTCAAAGTCTGAGGTCTGTAACTGCAGTGAGATTATGTGTATTACGCACAAGTGCGCTGCTCTCAGCTCCGGCGGAGGGACAGTATCCATTCATGTTCGACAAAGGTTTATTAAGGTCTTGCCACGTACAGGTTATATCAGAGTTTACGCAAAAATGTAAAAGACTGACATGGTCTGTGCCTTCATACAGGGTTTCTCCAGGGAGAAAAAAACCCGTAATAGAAAGGTAAATAAATACAAATTTTAGACTGCAGTGAGTTTTATAACGGAAATTTACAGAGTATGCTGAAACTCTATCACATGCATTAGACACCCCAAAGGGCTGAGACTATTTTCTAGAGGACGCATCCCTAGGCAAAGACAAGACCTCAGGTAGTTACAGCAGGAATACAGGTAAAGAGCTTAGAAGTTCAATTCAAATCAATTAGCTTCCAATGAATCCTACAGTGTCTCATGTACCATGATGCAAGCATGACTAAAACCCCATGTTAGCCCCTGAAGAGCTGGAATTCTAATGAGGGAAAGACACGCAAGCAGACCGTCTTGAATGGACAACACACAGGGTTTGTAGATTCGCAGAAAGAGCACCTGGCTGACTTGAAAGATGTTAGGAAGCTTCTCAGAAACAAAACAAAAAACTAGAATAATAAAATGCAAATAATTTACACATTTTAAAGGAAGAATTAATAGGAAAAGATAATAGAAAGGAGACTGGGGAAAGAGGAAGAGAACATTTTCAGCCTCGCGATTTGAAGAGGCAGCCTGGTGATCTGTCAGTAAAGGAAAGCTGACGGGGAACTGGCTCAGTTCTGAAGATCCAAACCATGAAGACGCTAGGATATCCACAGGAACTTTTAAAATAGCCAACAAGAATGTAATAAACAGGTTCCTTCATTCACAAGTAAATATCTGGGATTCACTAACACACAGATATTGTACCCGACAGCCTAGAGAGCAGCACAAGTGTTTGCAGAGAAGTCGCAAGAGGCCGAGGGGCAGAGCAGGATGGGACACAGTAGCATTCCGAGGGTCTCAACAGCAAATGTGTCGGTGAAAGTGTGCCCTGATGCGGGGACGAACCGAGAATGTCAAACGTCAAGGAAGCTGAGAGAGACGTGTCCGATAAGGAAGTAGTGGGCGGTAAACGACATTACATGATACAAACACTCTTAGCAGGCAGTCAAGGCCATTGACTATGGTCAAACACAGGTAATTACTGTAGCGTTTTATCATGTGTTAAGTCCTAGTTAATCACAATTAGTTGTGCATAGGAGCATAAGGAATAGTATGTGAACCATATTCTTGTAACATCAATTTATTAATAACATAAGCATACCTAATATTTATTCGAAAAAATGAATGTATAAACAAATTTTTAAAATCATATAAAAGACAGGCACCTGGGTAGTTCTGCTGGTTAAGTCTCTGACTCCCGATTTTGTGATTTCAGTCACGATCTCACAACTTGTAGGTCCAAGCCCCATGCTGGGCTCTGCATTGACAGTGCGGAGCCTGCTTGAGGTTCTCTCTTCTACTCTCTGCCCCTCCCCTGCTTTCTCTCTCTCCCTCCCTCTCTCTTTCACTCTCTCAAAATAAACTATTTAAAAACATATAAAACAGTAACCGTAAAAATTTCCAGTAATAACTAACTTTTAAAATAATTTGTTTTCATAAGAAAAAATATTTAAGTTAAAAAACACTCAATGTTTTTTTTAAAAAAAGAATTCTTGTCATTTAGAGATAAGTGAAACATATTAATGAAATAATGTGAAGTCTGAGACTTGCTTCCAAATAATCCAGGAGGTAAGGAACAGGTGAATATATAGAAGACTGGCCAGGAGTTGAAAATTTTTGAAGCTGGTATTGATTACATGGGTGTTAACTATATGGTTCCATCTACTTTTGTACACGTTTCAAATTTCCTAATAAAACATTTTATTACCTCAAACAAAAATACGTATTTGTATTTATCTGAACTCCAAAATAAATAATGCCTACAAGGATCCAAAATTAATCTCCAATTGTCAAAAAGAATGAAAACAGTAGAATTTCTACAAACTAGATTTCTAAAACACATAAACAGAGGAAAAAAACCAGCGCAAGTTCTAGACGCTAGCTTTCGCTTCATGAATTTTAAGTTATAAAATGCCACAGACTTGAAAATTTTTAATATTTGCAGTCGAATCATGGAATATAAACGTTATGTTTTTCTCAAGAAGGAGAGAAGCACACATACATATCTCATAATCAACACTGCAGAGTAACTGAATTACTTAAGCAAAAGGTCTTTGACAGACTTCTGTGGTGACAGCAGTAGGCGCTTAGCCCTGTCACACTGGCCGGAAGCTTCAATCTGACACATTCTTTCCTCCCAGCTTCCCCATTTCCTCACTTCCATTACAACCTGTCTTTTCACCTGAATAATTCCACTTCATTCTTCCGGTCTCCATACGACGTATTCCAGGAGTCTGATCCCACACAAGGGGAGAAAATGCCATGTGCCGTATCCTCCACAGAATGCTTTTCTATCTCTATCACATAAGCCATTCAATTTAGCACCGTGAGGAAACAGCCGCGTCCTCCAAAAATTTTGAGATATAATTCACACACTTTAAAAAAATGACCCAATTTTAGTGATTTTTTTTTTTTAGTGTAAAATTTGTGGGTTTCAGGTTATTCACAAGGCTGTGCAACTGTCAACACTAATTCCAGAATCTTCCATCACCCCAGAGAGAAATGCTGAGCCTCTGGTGCTCCCTCCCCTCTTCCCTCTTCCTCTAGGCTCCTGGAAGCGCTGGGCTGCTTTCTGCCTGTGGACTTGCCGGACTCTGGACATTTCAGAGGTGCGGGATCGTACAGCGTGTGACCTTCGTGTCTGACTGTTTTCAGCCAACTCCGGACATTTCAGAGGAGTGAGATCATACAGTATGTGACCTTCGTGTCTGACTGCTTTCACTGAGCATCAAGTTTCCAAGGTTCATCCTGGAGCATGGATCACTTCACTTCTTTTCCAGAGGAGGAATTCTCCAGTTTATGGATTACATCTCTGGTGTGTATTTGCGTTATTTTCACTTTAGGACTATTATGAACAATGCTACCATGAACATTCACACACAAGTTTTATGGAAACACAGGATTTCAATTCTCCTGGGCATTTACTCTCAATTCTCTGGGTGGGGAGCTGCCACGTCACGTGGCTAACTCTGTGTTTGAGGTTTTAAGAACTGCCAAACTGATTTCCAAAGCAGCTTCACCATGTTTCAATTCCACCAGCGTGTCTAAGGGTTCCGTTGTCTTTGTAACCTCACCAACAATTCTTCGGATGTGTCTTTTTTATCACAGCCATATATCCTAAACGGTATGAAGTGATAGCTCATGCGATTGTGATTTCCATCTCTCCAGTGGCTATTAATAATGTTGAGCATCTTTTCATGTATTATTGGCCATTTGTGTATCTGCTCTGGAAAAATGTCAATTCAGATCCTTTGCCCATTTTTTAGTTGTCTTTTATTACTGTGCTTGAGATATTCTGTGTACCAGACCTTCATTCGATATATATCTTCAAGTTTCTGCTCCGTGGGTCTTTTCACTTTCTCAATACTGTCCTTTGACCCATAAAAGTCTTCACTGTTGATGAAGTCACACTTGTCAGCTTTTCACTGGTTGCTTGTGCTCCTGATGTCAAATCTGTATCACCCAATCGAAGGTCACAAAGATTTACCCATCACTCCTGAAAGATTTATAGCTTTAGCGCTTATGTTTAGGTCCACTTTGAGTTACTTTTTCATATACGGTGTGAGGTAGGGGTTCACATTCATTCTGTTGCACGTGGAAACCCCAGTGTCCATACCATTTGTTGACAACTGTTCGGCCCCATTGAACAGTCTTGCCAACCTTGTCAAAAATCAATTGACCACAGATGTGCAGGTTTATTTCTGACTCTCAATTTTCTTTCACTGCCTACAGGTCCATCTTCCATGTCTTTTCTTCACTGCATGCAATGTGGGAAGCACTCAGTAAAGATTTTTGTAAGTAAATATGCCTGTCAATAAGGCAAGGATGAAAACTTTGAGCCAAGCGATACCTCAGAGAACATTATCCTCTACCCTTATTAGAAAACCAAGAAACTGAAACCTAAAAGAAATTAACTCAAAGGCAAAGAACAAGAGACCGAGGCAGGACCAGAACTCCGCTCTTCTGACTTCTGGCGCAGGGTTCTCTCCACAATGTCATGCAGCTTCCCAAGTTCACCCAATTGCTTTACAATCTGTCAACATGCCTGCGAAAACTGCGTGTGCATTAGAGAAAAGCACATACAAGAATACCCGATCACAGGGGGGCCTTTTAAACGTGTAACTCACCGAAAAGCCTTCCAACCAAAACGGGCTAGAAAATCATATACCACTGAGAACCTTTCTCTCCAGCCAGGTGCCCTCTCACTGCATTTCCAGCTCAAGAACGCAGCAACCTGTGTGGTTGGCCCCTCGATTATTCTAAACAGAAGAAAACCACTTGTGTAACAGTGAAAGTGATCAAGCATCAGGTACCTCGCTCCACGACCCTCCTCTCTTCTCCATTTCCTGCAACCACTGTGACCCCTGAACACACTCCCAAGTGCGGTGAAAAATGCAGAAATCGACAATCAACAGTAATCTGACTTTGCCTCACAACCCAGAAATGTTACTTGCCTGCTTCCAAAAACCAGAGAAACTTAAGAGATAAGAAAAACAAGATCAAAAGAACAGTTATAAGACAAGCTTTCTAAGATACACGGAGAGAAAATGGAGATATGGGACTATGTATGACTTAGGGGACAAGAGAAGAGGTTAATTAGTCCAGTTACATGTCCACATGAGGGACCTGATGTCACTATCGGTGCACCGTACGAAGCACGTGGAAGCTGACAGACAGCCTCTTGTAGTCAAGGATATATTCCAGCTCCAGTGAAACTACGCCCTCTTCCCTGAACCCCTCCAGGAGCCCCCCAAGCACAGGCAGATGCTCCTTCCAGAGCCCCGCCCACTCCTGCACACACTTGCATTAGCGTATGAGGACAGTGCATTCTACTAGGGGCCACCCTCATTTGTCTCCCTCCCACCACCATCTCACGGTAGGGGCTGGACCATGAGTTTTCAGTGTCGTGATCAGTGGAGAATCTGTCGTTGGCCTGGCACACGGTAAGCACTTTACAGTTCTTTGTTGAATGAACATTTTCAAACTGTCTGTAACACTTAACACACCTGTTCAAAAGTGTCAAGAAGAAGAAATTGACCAGTTCTTGCTGTGACTGTTCCCAAACATTACTGTTCACACTTCCTTACTCTAAGTGTAGGCTTCAGAGTTGGCCAATCGGCCAAAACCCAAACCAACATAACCGAATGGGACCAGGACTGGTGTCGCAGCGGCTGGCCACCTCTGCTAATAAGGCATCTCTATATCCCCAGCCCGAAGCCCAGCGGAGGCCCAGGAAGACTGAGCAACCACAAGCAGTGGGGTCCATATGGCAATTCATAAGGCAGCTGGGGAACCATCTCTACAGAAGCAGGTAGAGGAATTCTTAAGGGCAAGACACTGAACATTCACAAAACAGACACCTGGGTAAAACAAACAGTCTTGGAGTAAAGGTAAAACCTCTAGAGGCCGACAGTCCCAACTTGAAGATGTGCCTTCACTGTGACCTCTTTAGAAAGGTCACTTAATCTTTCTGTGCCGCTCCCAGTTCCTCTTCTGTAAAATGGGAGTAAGAATGCTGAGCTCACTGTACAGATCAAATGATTGATGTCCTGTGGATTGAAGGCCCAGCACAGACGCCCAGACACTAGCGTGTAACAGGTTCCCTTAATTCCTTTCTACCTCGCAACGGACTGTGACTTAGGAAGCAGAGTCAAAACACTCTCTTCCCTAAAAATACTTCCCCCAACAGATGTCAATGTCTGAGCTTTAACCATAGGAAATTCTGCTTGGATTTTCAAGAGCCTCAATTAAATGTATAATAATTTGCCAGTAAGTGTGTCTGTTTGTCTTTCAAAGATAATCTGTCAAGGCTCAAAAGTACTATGATTCCTTCTAATCATGATAAAACAGAGCAAGACCTACGGAAAGGGATCCTAAATGAGGAGGTTGAAGGAATAAGAAAAAGAACAGCAAAAGAGACCCAGAGACAGAGCTGTTATAACATTTATCATCTTACAGTGAGTCTCATCTAGGCAACTACATACATTCCACCACATACATTCATAGAATGCTCAAGAATTCATCAGGAAACCAGTACAACAGATTTAAGGTTATTTTTATGTTCAAAAATAGACACTTTCCATAGTAAAGGCCCACAGATTTTCCCCTTTTTAATGGTTCCACTTTTACAGACTCCATCCCGTTCCTGATGTCAATTCCCTTTGTATCACTGTTGCAATATTATGTTGTATAAAATCACAGCTCAGAGTTTATAGGATATATAATAATAAAGTTGATCTTGGCCCCAGATCATCTTTCTTCTGAATGAAAATGTCTGTCACTTGATAATTATTTTACATGAATATTAACACCACCTTCCTGTATATTTTCTTACTGTCACTCAAGTTTGATTTCTGTGTCTCCAGAAGCATATTTGAAACTAATTATAATTAAAACAGTATTTATTAATAAGAGTTGAAATGTTTATTAAAACAAAAAATAACGGGGGGCGCCTGGGTGGCTTAGTCGGTTAAGCATCCGACTTTTACTTAGGTCATGATCTCGTGGTTTGTGGGTTCGAGCCCTGCTTCGGGCTCTGTGCTGACTGCCAGCTCAGAGCCTGGAGACTGTTTCAGAGTCTATGATTCCCTTTCTCTGTGACCCTCCCCTGCTCACGCTGTCTCTCCCTCTCTCTCTCTCTCTCTCCTAGAAATAAATAAAAAATTAAGAAAACAAAAAAACAAAAACAAAAATAACGGCCCAAAACTACATTTTAATGATGTACTTCTGACCACTAATCACCAAAGAACTGATGTACTCTGGGATCAACTATTTGCCATTTCCCCCAACTGTCAACTGTGTGCTGAGTCACTGTGTGAATTCTGACAAAATCTTAGCACAGGTGGCACTGATAACAATGCCATACAAATTATTAATGAGATTTACATACAGAAAAAAACATGACATTGTCTCTATTGTCCTCACCAAGACAACTCAATGTCCAAGCTTCTACTTCATGTTCTATCCAGTTACTAAGGGACAACCACTACCACATTTTTCCAAGTTTCAGCCCAAATTCCCAGCTGCTCACCCACCCATCATCTTTTGAACCCTGTGCTTTCTCTCTGCCTATGGGCTCCACCAAAGAGGACTCTATAAAGTAAATGTGGAGACAATTACTGCCAAAAGTGAAAGAATTAGACATTCTTCATAGTTCTAGAAAGGCTCATAAATTAAGTCCTTGATCATTAAGTTAGAGGGGAAAAGGTCTAAATCCAAAAGCTAGTGAGTAAAATTAGATTATATACAGATTTTAAAATACCGAAATAGGTCTTAACGTTTAAAATACAACTTTTCAAAATCCAGCAAAATAAATTTAGTATTATTTGTAAGAAAGATCTAAATGGTACTTCTGTTTTCCCGGGCTCAGAGAAAAACTCAATCAATCAATGAAGTCAGAGAAAAGAAAACAAAGAATTGAATAAAACAAAGTAAGTACATTTTACATTTTTTTAAACGTTTATTTATTGTTGAGAGACAGACAGAGCATCAGCAGGGGAGGGGCAGGGAGAGAGGGAGAGACACAGAATCCGAAGCAGGCTCCAGGCTCTGAGCTGTCAGCACAAAGCGTGACGCGGGGCTTGAACTCACAAACCATGAGATCATGACCTAGGCTGAAGTCGGACACTTGACTGTCGGAGCCACCCCGGCACCCTAAGATGTACATTTCAAAGATCACACACATAGACAGACTATTAAAGTGCTCTTGTCTTCCGGTGGCATGGCGAGGCCCCATGTCTACACCAGACATTCGCATCTATTTTCTCCTCCCCTGTGGGTGGAGGGAGGCAGCATTTCGGCCAGCATGCCTGATCTCCTGCCCTTCTTCCCATATCCCTTTCTTAATTAACATTATCACACAGTCCCCATGGTGAAGAGCAAAGTCACCACATCGTTTTGAATTTTCCTCCATTATCCCATATGTAAAATGTATGCCAAGTCAAAGTCATGGCAATGATGATGATGACGGGTTAAATAACCACAACCCTTGTTATGTTAGAGGCACAGGGCTCCTTGTGCCTCAACCACTGTGTTAAGACAGTGTGGTGGGCTGAATGTTTATGTCCGCCCTGCCCATCACCACCAAATTCATACAGGGAAGCCCCAACGCCCCACATGACAGTGTTGGAGATGGGGCCTTTGGTAGGTGACTATGTTTACACGAGACAGTACAGGTGGGATGCTCGTGCCTTTACAAAGGGACAGACCAGAGAGCTTGCTCAGTCTCCCTCCACCATGCGAGGGTGCAATGAGAAGGTGCTGTCCACAAGCCAGGAAGAGTCCTCGCCAGAACCCAGCCGTGCCGGCCCCAGGATCTCGGATTCCCACTCCTCACAGCTATGAGAAGTAACTTTCTGCTGTTTAAGCTGCTCCATCTCTGGTGCTGTGTTATGACAGCCCAGGTTAATTCCCCGTTTTACAGATGACACGATGATGGCTTAGACAGGCTTAGGTAACGTCTCTGCAGTGGACCCCCGCTACAGTGGTAGAGCCATGATTTAAGCTTAGTTTTTAACCACTACTATTTTATGGATGTCTCCATATCACTGAATGACTAATCTATATCTCCAGCTATGCTGAGTGAAAGGGATCAGAATATGGTCCCCTCAAGAAACTCACACGCCCAATCATACATTACTGATGAACTTAAGGATCGCCAAGGCTTCCTTGAGATTTAATACCCGAGAGACAGTTACTGAAACAGACAGAAAAACCATCAAACGATTAATACAATGTGCTGGTATGTGACTGGGCCATATAAAGTAACACAGGTTTCCAGGAGAAAGCAACTAACACGGAGGGTGATAAAGACAACTTCTAAAAGCCAGGTACCAAGTATGGGAAAAGCTGTAAAAGAAGTAAATGGGGGCACCTGGGTGGCTCAGTCGGTTAAGCGTCGGACTTCGGCTCAGGTCATGATCTCACGGTTTGTGGGTTCGAGCCCTGCGTCGGGCTCTGTGCTGACAGCCAGCTCAGATCCTGGAGCCTGTTTCAGATTCTGTGCCTCCCTCTCTCTCTGACCCTCCCCTGCTCACATTGTCTCTCTCTCTCTCTCAGAAATAAATAAAACATTTAAAAAAAAAAAAAAGAAGTAAATGAAATGCAGTCAGAACAGGGCACACTTAATTACATTTGGGGGGAATCTGTCAGGGATCGCTGTAGAAGTAACGCATGAGCTGTGTCTTCCAAGATGAATAGGCCCTCGCTGCTGGAATGACACACGAGTCCAGGCTGAATGGACTTGATGGACAAAAACATGGAGCCTGAAAATGCGACTTGGCTGGCCCTTTTCTGATCCCAAATTTAACACTGTAGTTTACAGTATAAAATATCGTAACAGGTGCCTCTTGGTCTCATCTCCTCCTCTTCCAAAGCACCCTACACAAAGCGTAACCGTAGCCATCCTGACACAGATCACATTGACTCCCTGTTCAGAAACCGTCCTTAGCCCTCCTCTGCCCACAAGATGCTATTTAAATGCCGAGACTAGAACGGGAGGCCTCTCACAATCTGTCCCTGTTTTTCCTCCTCTTCCCGATTCACCTTGAGTCATGATTCCTTTATACTGAAGCCTCACCAGATTATGTGCTGCTCTTCCACGGGACCTGTGGAAACGTGTCCATCTGGACACTGGCCCCACGTCGAGACCATGCCAGAGGCCCCGCTGGAATAGAACTCTGCCTGGGCCTCACTTACCATGCCTGCCTTGCAGGTCTGTCTCCATTAAGACTGTTAGCGGTTTCAGGAATGAGCCTCACCCTACAGCAAAGATATTTAAGAAACAAAAAGTTACAGCAAGTCCTTGAGTGTCCATGTCTAGTCACTATGAAGGAGCTGTTCGTGATGAGCCAGTGTGATAAGAGCAATGAAGGACAAATCCGCAGAGCATCACGAGAGAATTCCCTAACTCCGCCTGTAGAGAAGATGACAAATGGACTCTTCAAAGATGAATATGAAGAAGACAGAAGTAAAATAGACACAAATATGACACGGTGCCACATGAGTGAAGAACCACCAGAAATTCGATGCTGCCGGAATGTGAAATATGGAGCCAGAAATAGGCAAATATGGTGAGGTAAGGGCCGTGATGCTGGGCTAGTGGTTTATAACTTATACAAAGTATAAGTTCGTGCTGTGTCAAAACTAGCTTTAAGTTATACTAGGCACATTTTAAAAACTAAAGAAAGAGGTAGTACCTTCACATGCCACAAATCAAAAACCACACTCCCGTCTGTCATCTGCCCAGTTCACACCCTGCTTTCTGGGGTAAAGTGTTAGTTTCTTACTTTTTCCTTCCAGACTTCCTTTATGCCAATTGAAGCAAACAGAATGACATAATCTTATTTCCTCTCCTTTACACAGAAAGTAATATATTATATAATATGTTCTGTACCTGGCTCTTTTCCCCTTTAATTGTAGTAATTTTTCCATGGTTTTCCATATAAATACTATTCTTCCTATTTTTCAAATGTGTAATATTCACTGTATTGCTATATCATAACTTACCCACCTAAATCTACCATTAATAGACATTTGGGCTTTTCCCCGCTTTGTTGCAATAGGTTGTTATGGCTCATACATATAAAGAAACTCAAGCCTCATGCAGATATGAGTCGGAAAAGGAAGAAAAAGTTAATGAGCTTTTCAGGTAAGTGTGGATAATCTCCAAACCTTTTACTATTGAATACAATATTCATATGAATGATCCTGCATATACATTTTCATGAAATATGCAAATACACCTGAAAAGAAGTAGGAAGACACATTTGTAATTTTCACATGTATTATCAAATGGTCCTAGAGGGACAGAGCCAGTGTAGACTGGGCAATGACAGTGCCTGGTTCCCGAGACAAAGGACAGCACCCGAGGCAACTCTGCCCTCTAAAAACCTAATCAAGATGAATAATCCAGAACAAGAATGACATCAGCAGTCAAAGAAGCTAACAAAAGAGGAACTATGGGTTTCTAAAAGACAAGCAAGAAAAGGTGATCGATCGTTCACCAGTGCCAAATATACAGCAGGGAGATCTAATGAAATAATTAACTAAAATACAAAACTTAATCATTAAAGCAACATGGTACTCATGCAATAAACAAATGGATTGAGACAGCATAAAAATACAGTAATGAAGAATAAAGGTAATTAAAAATAAAAGAATTAAGACTAAAAGAAAGACAATACTATTATCCACTACAAGGAGCCAGAACTCCGTGCAGAAATGGCTGGTTGTAAAGCTTGGAAAAGGGAAAGGATATGATAAACCTGGCATTTCTTACTACGTCAGAAAGTCTCCACAAACTGATAGGAACATGTCAAAAGAACACAGGTGTTAACTTAAAGGGGCTTCCATGGGCCAAATGTAGGATAATTTGAGCACCTAAAAATTAGTAATAAGGATGAGCTATCACTTCCTACCTGTCAGAATGGCTAAAACCAGAAACACAAAACACAACAGGTGTTGGCAAGGACGAAGAGGAAAAGGAATCCTTGTGCACTGACGGTGGGAATGCAAACAGGTGCAGCCCCTGTGGGAAACAGTATGGAGGTTCCTCAGAAAATGAAGACCAGAACTAGTACAAGATCCAGCAATTCCACTACTGGGTACTTACCCAAAGAAAATGAAAATGCTAATTCTAAAAGATACACGCCCCCTATGTTTACTGCAGCATTTCTTACCAAAGCCAAGATAATGGAAGCAACCTAAGCGTCCACTGATAGGTAAGTGAATAAAGAAGAGGTGGTGTGTGTACATAATACAGAATATTAGTTAGGCACAAAAAAAGAATGAAATCATATAAATATATTTTTAAATCTCTACATAAACATATTTAAAATATCATATATAAAGAGGGATAAGGAAAGAGAGAGGAGAGGAGGAGGAGGGAGAGAGACAAAAGAAAACACAAACGTAAGAAAATGCTAACGTCTGAGGAAAGGGTATATGCACTTTACATCCTCCTCTGTCAAATGCCTGTTCCTATTCTTTGCCTATTTTTCTATTGGGTCATTTATCTTTTTCTTAATAATCTATGGAAGCACAATGTATAATAAGAATGTTAAAAAAAAAGTTAATCCTTATTTTTTCCCCAATGTATGATGCCCTCTGTTATAGAGCAGGTTTAACTTTTACATTATCAAACCTGTAACGATTCCTAATGTGTATTCCTAATCACAATAATGGTGATGTTTGGGTGATGGGGTGCTTTTCAAATTTTAAATTTCTTTTTTTTTTTTTAATATTTATTTATTCTGAGAGAGAAAGAGAGAAGGAAAGAAGTAGACAGAGAGAGAGAGAGAGAGAGAGAGAAGGAGAGGGGGAGGGGAGAGAGGAGAGAGGGAGAGAGAGAGAGAGAGAGAGAGAGAATCCCAAGCAGGCTCCACATTCAGCACAAAGCCTGATGAGAAGCCCGATCTCACAACCATGAGATCATGACCTGAGCTGAAATCAAGAGTTGGACACTGAAGGGGCACCCAGGCGCCCCTTAAGTCACTTTTTATTTATCAATATTTCACAAATCTTTATAGACCATTATCACTTTTTTAACAAAAAAAAGCCATACTTTTATATTTCTTAAACAAAATCCTATCAGGACCTTACACGGAACGTAGAAATATGATCCTAAAAGTCAACTAGAATTAGCTAACACATTCTCTATTAATGGCCCTTTGGAGACCAGAAGAGCCAAGCCAACCGTGGAGAAGAACAAAATGAGTCTGAGACTTGGTAGAGAGAACAGTGCCCGTCATAAAGCAGAGTTGGCAGAAGACGACAAAACGAATCTGAAGGAGTACAGACAGTCCAGAAACAAACCCACATGTAAACAGAACAATGATCATTCAGTCAATGGGACTGGGGCAAATTATACCTTCAGAAGAACAGGGTTAGATCTCCTTCCTAACACCACCGGCACGCGCGCGCGCGCGCGCGCACACACACACACACACACACACACACACTACCATCCTCAAAGTGGAGTAAAAGACCTAAATGTGAAAGGACTTTGAGGCACCTTGTAAGCAAAGGTAAGCCACTCAGGTAGCCAGCCTGCAAGTCCAGCTCCAGAGTCCTCACCCTGCAACCGCTGCCCCTGCGTGGCGAGCACCCAGCTGTACACGCAGCGAGCACCAGCGAGCGGGGCTGAGGAACCGCCTGCGACTTCAAAGGCTGGATCATAAAAGGCTCTTCCACTTCACGCCCCCAACTACCTCACTCGGGAGAAGCTGGCCTCCACCTCATGAGGACACTTAGGTGGCTCTGGTGAGGGACCCACAATGATGCACTGAGGCCACCCGCCACCAGCCAGCACCCGCCACCAGCCACATGAGCGGGTTCCCTTTAAAAGCAAGCCCTCCGGCTCCAGGCGAACCTTCAGATGACGGCAGCCTCACTACTGCCTCGCCCACAAACTTCCCAGAGACAAGGTGAGAAGGACTCAGCACGCTGCTTGCAGGGATGGACAGAGGTAAGAGATCGTTACTGTTTGTTTTAAATGAATCGAGGTGGGCAGTAATAGGTAATAACGAAGAGATACCGTTATGACCTCAACGTAGACAAGGAGGTTCTTAAATATGATACCAGAAGCCAAAACTAAAAAGGAAAGATTGATAAATGTCTCTATGTCAAAATGAAAAAGTCTGGAACAACAAAAGTTAGAGCAAACGCAACTAAAAGGACAAGCCACAAGCTGAAAGATGTCTGGGCTTCAAATAAATTATATCAATACCTGGTGAATTCCTACAAATCAATAGAAAAAGGCCAAATCGTCCAATACAAAAAAGGGAGTGGGGAAATAGGAGGGAAAAAAAACAATTGACCAAGGAAATTAAATAGCAAGAAACACACAAAAAATTCGGAACCACACTAGTAACCAGAGAAATGCAAATTTTAAACACGAAATACCAACCCTCACACATCGGAATGACAACCATCATGTCTGACGACGCAAAGCAATGGCGAGGAAACTACACCATCTCCTGAACTGCTGGTGGCATCGGCCGGTAACACCCACCTTAGCACACAATATACCAAACCTAGCAGAGGGGAAGGCAGGGAATTGCCTGCCACTTGGCAATTTCTACTTGCAATAATATATCCAGAAAACAGTTTCACATATGCATGACAGAGTCATTCACTGCACCCGTTTGTGATAAGGAAAACAATCCGCAACCACTTAAAAGCCCCTCAACAGAACAGTTCAGCTAAGTGTGATATATTCATGCAAAACCACACAGCAAGGAAAATGAAGAAATGAGGACTCTGGTGCATCAATATAAACACATCTTTAAAAAAATACATGTTTAAAAAAAAGGTGCAGAATATACATGCAATATGGTACCACTTACATAAAGCTTGAAAACATATTAGTTCTATTGTTAAACATATATATTATTTATACATACACTTACACATAAGGAAAACTTAAGATGTAAATGCATCAGAATGCTAAACACCGAACTCAGTACACCCCTGGCTTAAGTCGGGTAGAAGGGGACGCAGCAACGAGGGAGGGATGCAAAAACCACAAGCACATCTATCAGGTGTGACCAGTAAAGGAAGGATCTGAAAGCAAGACATGATCGAGCTAGGAGATGGGTACTTGAGTACCAATTTTATTACTCTCTATACTTTTCTGTGTGCTTGACTATTTTTTTTTATTTATTTACTTGGGGGGGGAAGGGGGGACGAGAGGAGGAAGGGGCAGAGAAAGGGACAGGAAGAGAATCCCAAGCAGGCTCCACATCATCAGCGCAGAGCCTGATGCAAGGCTCAAACTCACGAACCGTGAGATCATGACCTGAGCCAAAACCAAGAATTCTGATGCTTAACCGAGCCCCCAGGTGGCCCCTGTGTGCCTGGCTATTCTAAAACGGGACATTTTCACCCAAATGGCAGATAACAGACTTAAGCAATATTTGCAGCAGAAAAAAATCAAAAGGGAATTTACACAGTCTGATAAGACAACCCAGCATCACACAGTGAATACACAAATCACCTGCCAAAAAAAAAAAAAGAAAAAGAAAAGAAAAAATTTAGAAACTACTAGCAAATACACAGCAAAATATATAAGCTCAAGCTTATTCTCACTTTTCCCTCAAGAAGTATCCACTGAGTGCCTCCTAAGGTCCAGGCACTCTCCAAGGCTCCGGGGACACCGCAGGAACAAACACCTCTCGTCTGCGGGGCTACCGTTTGGAAAGGCGGAGGCAGCCCATAAAGACATGACAGACAGTCCGATGCTCGTAAACGCTATGAAAATAGAGCAGGCGATGTGTGGGAGAAGAGAAAAGGAGACTTCAGACCCAGTGGTCAGAGACTCCGAGGACAGAGTCACGAGCAGGAAGCCCTGCAAGAAGCCCCAGCAGGAGCATCACGGCCAAGGGCACCGGTCCTGCTGCGAGGACAAACCGGATCCCGCTGGGCAACGGGGTGAAGATGCCGCGACTCCATGGAATGAGGAGGTGCGCCCGGGGGATGGGGCGGGAGACATGGGTTTCCATGGGGCTGACGTGTACACACTCAGGGGAAAGGCTCCCTCATGGAAAGGAACACACTGCCGGGAAAATGAAATCAGGTCCGGAGTGTTTCTTTGTTATGAGAAAGGAAACCACATCAAATTATACATCTGTAAACGGGGTCGCCCACATCCAGAGGCCCTAAATACAGTAACATGATATCTTTCATCCTAACTCCCTGGCACAATTTTATACTGATTTTAGAGAGAATAGTTTAGTCTTTCATCTAGAACACAGGGTGAAAACTTATGTTTGATTACTGATAGTTTCGAAAGGTTTCTTTCAGCTACACAGCTATGGTGATGCCATGTAAATATTTCAAGTTATCACATTGGTGAAAACCTCTGTTATGTGTCTTTCACATATGAGCTGTAAAATCAGGAGAATATCCAACAAACTTGCAAATGGTCCATCTTGGTTTCTCAACCATTGCCCACACTCTTCCGGCGTTGGTCGGGAGCCACAGGACAAGTTCACATCCCCACTTGGCCTCTGGCCATGCACCAGCACGTGAGATGCCAGCTGGGAGGTGTTCTTATCCAGGGTCAGCTTGCAATCACCACCTGATCCGCGAACAGTGGCTGCAAACCACATCAGTGTGTCCCACACCCCTCTCCTGAGGGCCCCCAAACTGCTGGTGTCCACTCCACTCCGATACAGCAGGACAGGGTGGAAAGTGTGAAGGCAAGAAAGTCGCAGTGGAAAACTATTGTGGCCTTAACAGATTTTGGTCCTGCCTAGGAAACACCCCGCACAAGCAAGAGCTGTAAACTTGAGTTACCTTCATGGTAAACCCACCTCTGTCCACAGCATTCTGAGCCTTGAGAACTATCCAAAGCAATTTGGATATTTAATTCTACACAAGAAAAGAAACCAGAGGAAGATTCTGATCAAGGGATCGGAATTCCATCGGAACAAGAACACACCGAGAAATGTACTCACCTAAGGCTGTCCTCCAACCCTGCTCAAAAAAGGATTATTTGACCACAAAACAGCCCAAATCTATGCTTTCACCTCCCGAAAGTATACACTGTCCCCTTCTCCCATCTCTGGATTTCAAATCCCAGGCACTACAAACCCAGTCATCCCATCATTTCCTCCCACTACTTGAAAAGGAGTAAGTTCTCAGTTTACAGGTTTATCCCTCAAGAACAGAGTTGTGGTATTGATGTAATAAAGGACGACCTTTAAAAGCAGGATGCTCAGTTACAGAGTGCCCTTCCACAGCTATTTGGGAAATGGAGATGCTCCCTGCTGTGTGGCCCCAATACTGAAATCGAGATCCTAATCCTGGCCTTTCCATCAGTTCGGGGAAACCCAGAATAGGGCTAAAAAATCCCCATAGTGCTTAAAATAGCAAAATGTAACTAGTAACCTTGTTTTTACAAACAATCCAGAACTCTGAATCAAAGAGAAGAGTGTGCAAGAAGCAAGTAATGGTAAGCCAGTCACTCGTGAACCTTGAAGTTATAAAAAGCACTGGGGATGGAGACGGAGAAGTAATTAGAAGGCACTGAGTGACAGCAAGGTGACACGTTCCTCAGCCCAGGTCTCCACCCACCCCTACTTTGGGGAAGGGCTCAGAGAGAACCAAAGGGCTTCTCCCCACACAAGCGTTCCTGCTACTGAAATGCCACAAAGGAACAGAAGCTGCGAGGAAAAGGAGCTCAGGGAAGACCTAATGGGGGGCGGGAGGCTGGGGTGTCCACGTAAGAATGGGTTTGAGAACACAGCTTAGTGCAGCACACAGAAGAAGGAAACACAGACAGAATACGACTGAGCAACACCACTGCACGAAGAGGAAGCCTGGGAAAACCAGACCTCGTGTGGCCCAAGCTGAAGAACTCCCAGCCATCGCCTCACCCGCAGGTACGATCTAAACAATGACAAGACGTATTTACAGGTTTCAAATCCGACTATACGCCACGGAAACTTTAACTTAAGATAGATAACATGTAAGGGAAAAGCAAAAGCACTTGAAAAATTCTAGCTAGAAAAACTCCACTGAAGTTAATGAGTTCTCCAAAATCTGGAGTTTCGGAAATAAATGGCACACACGCAGAGAGTTTTTAAAAAGTCAACTGGCCTGCCAAGGTTTCTGAAGAGAAACTAGTCTCTGGCCTCCCCTTCACCAACACTGTCTTCTCCCCGACTACTGTCTCTAATCAGTAGTGTTGGAATGTACCTCCATATCTCTAAGTGATAGGGCACGTTTGTATCTCTGCTTTTTTTTTTTAATGTTTTATTTATTTTTAGGAGAGAGAGAGAGACAGCGTGAGCAGGAGGGTCAGAGAGAGAGTCACAGACTGAAACAGGCTCCAGGCTCTGAACTGGCAGTCAGCACAGAGCCCGACGCGGGGCTCGAACCCATGAACCGTGAGATCATGACCCAAGCGAAAGTTGGACGCTTAACCGACTAAGCCACCCAGGCGTCCCTGTATCTCTGCTTCTTAAGTGGCCAGTCTGGGGTATTCTCCAGTGGCTGCTTGCTGAGGATGCTTCTGATCTCCGAGTCTCACCACCCTCCACACTGCCCACCCCCGTTGTCTTGATGCATCGGTCAGATTAGTATTGGAGGCTTATTTCATTAGGACTACACAGGGTATTCAGAACTGAGCCAAGTAGTAAACAATAATTACCTTTCTTTTCCTGCACAACATTTTGTCTTCCTTGGAATTAATAATCGCCCAGCTTCTCATTTACTTAGTTTTCTGCACACTTCTCCCTGTGTGTTTATCCAGTATATATTTATCCTTAATTAACCTCAGACTCTCCAGTCTGGCAAATCCCCTCTGAATATATCCATTCACACCAGGCTTCCATTGGTTCTTCTTGAAGAAGTCTCTCCCTGCCTTTTGACTTCCTCTGGTCTGACCTGGCTACCCTGGGCCGGCTGCATGGCCACCACCTTGGTGTCACCCGCGGCTGCGTCTGAAGTCCTCTTCTGGATATACGCCTTTCTTGTGATGGGGTACATTCCTCAGCTTTCTGAGGCTTTGTGGGAGACATGTGCCTCGATGAAAAGATCTTTATTTTACTCTCAAGCTTAATAGATTAAACTACTTAGACTAGTTCGGATTTTTTTCCCCAGAATCTTAAAAGCACCACTGCTCCATTATCTTCCTGCTTTGATTACAGAGGGAAATTCTAAAGACACTGATTCCTGTTTCTTCATATGTGGGTCTAGTTCTTAATTTCACAGTAATGCGCCGTATTGTGGGATTATCATCAACTGTTGTTTGGAATACTCAACAGGCCCTTTCAGTCTGAAAACACCATGTCCTTCGGGTCTAGAATATTTTCTTGATTTATTTCATTAATGACTGTCTCCCGTCTGTTTCTTCTGCTTCTTTCTAAAGGTCTGTAACCCTGGTGTTGGAAACTTCTGAACCAGTGTTCTGATTTTCCTGGCTTCTTCTGTCCTATTTCCTATCTTCTTCTTTTACTGTACTCCTGGGGAGGTGTTCCTAAGTTATCTTCTAACCTCTCCAAAAATACTGTCCATTCTTCTTTTCAAAGTATGTGTCTGAAATCCTCAATTGGTAGGAATAATATACACTTTGGAAACTTTGGAGATATTGTGGGTTGGATTCCGGATCACCACAGTAAAGCTAATACTGCAATAGAGCGAGTCATGTAAATGGTTCCACTTCCCAGTGCAGACAAAAGTTACACTCCCGCTGTGCTGTGGTCCGCTAAGAGTGTACGGCATTACGTCTAAAAAAGCAATGCACGTACCTCAATTTAGAAATACTTTCTTGCTAGTGATGAACCCTGACATCATTACTACAGTATACGTTAACTAACTTGGATTTAAAATTCTTAAATAGTGAGAAAAAAAATATTTTGTTAAAAACAAATTGCTAACCCAGGCGCAGTCCGGGTGGCACAGTTGGTTAAGCATCTGATTCTTGCTTTCAGCTCAGATCATGATCTCACAGTTCATGAGTCAGGCTCTGTGCTGACAGTGCAGAGCCTGCTTGGGATTCTCTCTCTCCTCTCTCTGCCTCTCCTCCGCGTGCACAACTTCACATATGCACTCTTTCTCTCTCTCTCTCAAAATAAATAAACTTAAAAAAAATTGCTAACTGTCATCTGAGCTCTCAAGTAATTCATAATCACAGATCACAATGACAAATACAATGACAAAGTTTGAAACATTGCAAAAATTACCAAAATATGACACATAGACAAGAAGTGAGCAAATGCTATTGGGAAAATGGCACCAACAGACTTGCTCCGTGCAAAGCTATCACAAGACTTCAATTTGTAAAAAAACAAACAAAACAAACAAACAAAAAAAACCACACATACTATTTGCAAAGTACAGTAAAAACAAGGTATATGTATAGCATAGTTTCTAAGTTGTGGTATAGACAGATCTCTGATAGATCTCATCAAAATACTATTAATGAAAGAACAGCAGTGACGACACAGGTAACTCCTAAAACTAGCCATGTTTAAACAGATGTTGGTGAAGATGTGGAGACACGGGCACCCTCCTACACTGTTGGTGGGTATGTAAACTGGTGCAGCCCCTCTGGAAAACAGTGTGGAGGTTCCTCAAAAAGTTAACAATAGAACTCCCCTACGACCCAGCAATAGCACTGCTAGGAATTTACCCAAGAGATACAGGAGTGCTGATGCACAGGGGCACATGGACTCCAGTGTTCATAGCAGCACTCTCCACAATAGCCAAAACACAGAAAGAGCCCAAGTGTCCATCAACAGACGAATGGATCAAGAAGATGTGGTTTATCTATACGATGGAATACTACATGGCAATGAGAAACAATGAAATCATGCTATTTGCAGCCATGTGGATGGAACTGGAGGGTGTTATGCTAAGCGAAATAAGTCAGTCAGAGGACGACAGATACCATACTGTATGTTTTCATTCACATGTGGATCTTGAGAAACTTAACAGAAGACCATGGGGGAAGGGAAGGGGAAAACATAGTTACAAATAGAGAGGGAGGGAGGCAAACCATGAGAGACTCTTAAATACAGAAAACAAACTGAGGGTGGATGTTGGGATGGGGGAAAGGGGAAATGGTGGATGGGCATTGAGGAGTGCACTTGGAATGAGCACTGGGTGGTGTATGTAGGCAATGAATCACAGGAATCTACCCCCGAAACCAAGAGCATACTTTACACACTGTATGCTAGCCAATTTGACAATAAATTAAATAAATTTTAAAAAACTACCCATGTTTAAAGTCATCTAACAGTTATTTAATAAGCACGTATGCAACAAAGGTCCAAGATATGTCACTAAGGACGGCAAAAATGGGTAACATTTATTGAGTAATTACTATATGCCAAGCACCGTATGTGCATTATTACTGAAATCTCGCAGATGGAAAGAGAAGTAATTTGTCCAAAATCGCATGGCTGATTGGGTGCTGCAGCCAGAAGTAAAATCCTGGTTTGTCTGACACGAGAGCACAGGCTTTCCCGTGCTCTGACAAACTGCCTGGATTAACAAAAAGCTCTTCTTCCCGGGCACTTGGTGCCCTGCAGTCTCCCTGGCTGTCAAACGTGGCCGGTGGCCGCCTGATGGAGCTCCACCTGCTGAACTATGGCAAATGAGGAGCGCGACTTTCAGGCTGGGCCCACCCCAAACATGTCTTTCCCTTTCTGGCTTCACGCAGATGAGCATGTGTAAAACCGTGTGCTGACGACAGGGGAGTCACAGGACAGAAGGAGCAAGAATCGGGGACACAGTGCTCATTTTGGACTCTGGTGAGCAAGAAACAAAATTCAAATTATCTTTAATCGCCTGAGATGTGAGGTTTATCTGTCTCAGCAGTCAAGCTCGAAGCCACGTTGCCTCAAGAAACTCAAACCTTTACTGGGGGTAAGCCAGGTACTGTGATGCGAACAGCATCAAGTGTGGTACAGGCGGACACTTGCAGGAAAAGAGCGCTGGTCGCTGGAGCATCAGGGAAGTATCAGCTTTTAACCTGAGTTCTGTTAATGGGGGAGATTTGGGTAATTAAAGATGTGGACAAAAAAAAAAAAAAAAAAGGTATTACAAATAGAAAACAGAACACATGCTTCCAGGTGAAAAGTGTAAAGGTAAGAACGTCATGGCCAATGGTGAGCTGTAGTATCAGTGGAAAGAGCACAGGGTATAAATGAAAAAGTAGTGAGGGCCAGGATGGAATGAATGGTGGGCAGGTGCCCACAGAACCAGGCTGTGACATCTGGGCCACTCTCCCATGCGACAGTGAGGGCGCCCAGGACAGAAAACCAGCGCAAGTCACCGAGTGCAACGTAAAGTGGTTCAGGACTGAAAGATGTCATCATTTGACAAATATTTACTGATCAGTCGCTTCATGTCAACCAAAGCAGTGGGGATGGGGGGAAAAACTGATGAATGGAAAGGAAAAATTATGCAGTACTTAGTTATAAACACTGGGGCTGTGGTGAGTAAGACAGAGAGAAGAGTCAGTAATGACTGAGATCTCAGGTCTGACTGCCTAGAAAAGGGGCAAAACAGTATAATCAAACAGAAAAGCTGGGGGGTATAACTGTCTTGGAAGAAATGGTAAGTCAGCTTCAAGACAGGCTGAATTCCCCAAACCAGGCACCATTTTTCATATTAATTACTAGTCCCCACTGCCAGCTTACTTATTCAATCAGAAGACCCAAGCCCCCCATCTGACCTCAAAGGGGATTAAGAAATGAGAACGGAGCCTGAAGAAAATATGCTGGCCCAGTAAGGCAGCATCCTGAGGCCGGGGCTATGTGAGAATACTGCCCTAGTCCAGCGCTTCCCAAAGACTGTCCGGGACTCATTAATCATCGTCTTCCCGCACATCACTGCCCACCTCTCCCCCTGCCCTACCCCTCAGATCCCACTGCAGAAGTTTTGTGAGAAAAAGAAATTGTGCCAGGGAATTTTGGACAGTCTTACAAAGCAGAAGTTTTGGAATTCCACAACGGGCACTTACCCTACACTAAAGAAACCTTTAATTTTGTATAGCCCAGGTGCTCCCAAAACTTACTCAGTGAGAGAAATCTATTTTTGATGAACACTTACCTACGAATGACGTACGCTCTGGGAAACGGTACACAGATGGTGTACAGACAGACCTTCTCATTAATCTCTGCACAGTGACCGCACCTAACATGGTCCGAAACACACAGGACACGATGTGGGCTGAAACAATTAGCTCACGGGGCTTCACAAACAGTAAAAGCCACATATTTTGGTCATTTCCTAAGTACTATTCCGAAAAGCCAAGGCTCACCCTAGGTCTCTCAGAAAAATTCTTTATAAAATCTCTGCATCAATTCACTACATGTGAGTCTATTATCCCCACGCCACTGGAGGTGGAGTACTTCTCTTTGCTTTCAAAATGAAGTCCATCCTCAAAGTGAATCACACTTGACTCACAATAGAGGAGTTACTCAAAACGGAGCATTCCATAAACTGGCTTTGTAGAAACTGTGGAGCCACGTGCGGCGGTAAGTTACTACACCACACACCCCGTACGGGGGGCACTGGACCAGAGGCACATGCTGTAGGTTGACGATAAGAACAAACGCAAGGGAGAGGAGGGGGAAATGGTGAACCAACTTTCTCCCTTCCCTTCCCAACAATTCAGGTGAGCTTAAATACGGGGGGCAGGGGGGTGTCACCGATTCCAGTCCCCTGCCCTCAACAGGGCGGAGAGGAAGAAAAATGTTCTCCCGCTGGGTGGGGGAAAGAACAGACTGTACCCCTTCGGGCTTCACTCAATAGCTTTGGGCCAAATGAATCAACATGTTTATCTGCTAATACGGCTGAGCTCATTTTTACATGTTATGCACTTGAAAGGAAACAAACTTTTTTTAAATGGAACCAGTGAAATTCAGAAAGTTTCTGTTTTCCGTTGTAGCAAACTTAGTTAAGCTCTTTGTTTACGAAGACCAAAAATTACAGAATAAGTCTTTCATTGTGTCAAAATGTTTATTCCAAACTGGAGAAGAGTTAAGGAAACTCGGGCTCTAAGACATCTGATCTAAGGGTCAAGGACAATGTGACTTCTTAGCTCTGCCAGCAGTTTTTAAAAGTTGCTTCCTGTACTAGGGAATGTTCACTGTTCTGGCACAAACAATAATAAGCGTCATTTATGCAACCACCTTGATTATTCTTTCCTTTTAAACTCACGGCTTGGAAATACCAAAGGCTACAGTCATTAATTCTAGTAAGTATTTTGAGCTTTTAATTACCATTATATTTCTACTCACTTACTATGCGCAGGGAAACAATTTTACATTATTTGTGCATTCAAAAAAAACATGCCCTGAATGTCAATTATGTGCCAGAACATGACAGATGAAATTCAGCAAAAGAGATGGGTCGCTGCCCTCCAAGAGTTCTCAATCCAGCTGGGAAGAAACCTATTATGAAATCAGACACACATGTAATCCAAACAATAAAAAGGGGGGTAAAGAAAAAAACATGTAAACATACATGATCTGGCCCCGGGTCAGAGACGGAGTCCTTTGGTAATGATAACTGAACTGAGATCAGCACAACGAACATGAAAGATGAAGTGTACACACACACACACACACACACACACACACACACACACACGCACACACACAATCACTCTAGGAACAAGAATATCCATACTGTTGAGAGGAAAGGGGTTTGTAGGAGCAATGGTAAAATCCATAGGACTCTGAAAATAATGGCCACAGCCTCATGTAAACAGTACCTAAGAGTGTTTATCTCTGTAGGAAGGAAAGCAATGGCCACTTCTGGTATATTTCCATTCAAAAATAGGTTTCACAGCTAGAACTATTTTCCAAAGGAAAAGCCAAACACCACCGATTAGTCTAGCAATGTCCAATCACCTCAAGTCTCCACACACATAAACCGAATTTATGATAATCAATGTGCCCCAAGCCTCAACACCCCATAAAACCCAGGTCCCACAAAGGCACCTACAGCTTTATGGGCTCAGGATCGTACCTCAGCGCAGAAAGAAACATTCAGAAATCATCTTGTAACCCACAAAACACTTCCATCTTGCAAATAAGGAACGGGACCCAAAGTGGGGAAGTGACGCACAGCACAATACGTTCTTCCCCTTAGCAGGCAAAAAGGAGGTTAACTAGACCCCCGATCTCCTGAGGCCTGTTCCCACGCTCTTTCTAAGGCACTACCAGGGCGAATCTAGCAAACGACAAGGAACACATGATGCAAATAAATAAGGCAAAACGTTAAAATCAGGAATTACATTTTGAAAATGTTAATCGCCTTCAACTGATCTGCACTTCCCTGCAGTCCTAGAAAAATAATGGTCCCTTGTATCTCATTCCACAGAAAAGGTGTAAGTGAAGGAAACAAACACTTCTTGACCTTATGGGGTCCAAGCGCTGGGCTGGGTGCTTGATCTACTTGAATTTCACCTGATCATCACAACTACCCTCTGAGTTAGACACAGTCTCATGCTACTGAGACTCGGGAGACAAGTAATTCACCCAACATTACACAGCAGGAAAATGACAGAGGCAGAATTTGAATTCAAGTCTGTCCAACTCCACACCCATAGTCACTTGACCACAAAAAAAGGATTTTTTTCATAGGAAAATGTTACACAATGCAGGGAGGTCTCCCAGAGAACCCACCAATGCCCATCTACCTGCTGATGAAAAGTCTTCTAAAGTCCGGGAATCCAATAATCATGCTTTAATTATTACTGCAGGAAGTACTAAGTTTTAAACAACTACTTTACAAACAAAACGTAGAGCACACTCTGAGGTTAAATGTTGCTTCTATTCTCTTCTCGGCATCCTTCTCAGCCCCACTGCCACTGGCACCCAGAAGAGCGCCAGCTGCGCGCCTGTGCGATGTCAGCTCGCCAGCAGTAAGGGGCGGATACAAGAACGCAGGACCGCGTAGGGGGAGCGCATGGAAATGGGGACAGCACTCTAGCGATTCCAGGCCTCTACTGGCGGACAGGACAGCTCATTCACAGCTCCGACCAGGAAAGGGCGCCCGACTCAAAAAAGAACCAGTGGTCCAAGCAGGGCCTCGCATGTCAGAATTAAAGGGAAGACCCATCTCTGGGTGCACAGCCACCACCCACACTCTAGGACTCCGTTCCCACCTTCCCGGCCCTGCCGAGTCGGTCACCGCACCACCCGGTTCTCCACTTCCAGAGTTTAGTCGGCATCTCTGGTTTGCTGTCATCTCTCATCCTGTTCTCTTTACCCTCATGGAACTATCCTTGGTTTTCTCCATCATTTTAGTGGGAAGAGAAGAGTGTATTTTCTCTGATTCTACAATAGAGGGTGGATTTTTTTAAGGTTTTCTCTTGATGCCTACGGTGTCTGTTTTCTCCCAATACCCCACATACCATTCCATCCTCCACCTCTATTTCTGTTGGCTTATTTTGACCTCTCTTTTTGTACGGAGGCTTTCTCCAGATGTCCCATGGTTTTGGAATGCTAAGAATCCATATCTAAGAATGAGGTTCTGACAAAAAATTGACTATCTGTGTGGGGAAAGGGGGCGTGTCAACCGGCAGCATTCAGCTAAGCATGCTCTGGTAGTGAGCTTATCGGTATCTGAAGACATTTCAGTCGTCTGCAGGAGAGGAGGACCATCTTCACTGTGGGTTCTGCAGGGAGAGCAAGAAAAAAGGCTCAGACTTCCCACAATTCAGGCACAGAGTTCCCGAATCTTCCTGTTTTTAAATCAATCGGCCACCCCCTGCCCCCGGTTTCAAAAATGCAGGCACTTTTTCAGTTTTATATTTTATCATCTTAATTTTATAAAGAATAAATTGTGGCGTCCCAAGGCCACAGGCTGGTGACGGACAGTCACCGACCCACACAGGGTCCTCAAGGAGAGAACCTAAGGACCCCGCCCGGACACGTGCAGGTTTTCCGACCAATCCCTGCTCTCAGCTCCACCGTGGACCCTGCCTCCTGGACGGTCTTCAGCCTCCCAAGGCCGACTCTCCTGGGAGCCTCAGGACACAGTACTGTGCACTTACAGACCTTTTTGCTCTGCTAAGTCCACTGCCGCCCATCCACCCGCTTCCTCCTTTCAGAAAAAGCGCAGCAATTTCTGTCTCCTGCTGTCATCTCATTCTGAGGGGTACAGAGTTACTTTCTAAAGGGTTACAGATTTTCAGCTGTGCAAGATGAAAAAGGTTCTGGAGATGAGTGGCACTGATGGCTGCATCATGCTGTGACTGGACCGAATACCACCAAACCGGACGCTTAAGAATGCTTAAAATGGTAAATTTTCTGATGTATTTTTAATAATTTAAAAAAAATTTTTTTTTTAAGCAATATTTAGAAAAAACTAAAAAACTCCTTCTAAGATCGCCCTATGCGGCGTTCTCTTTCTCACTGGCCACGTCCTCTCTATACGTCCTATGATTTCCCCTCTCAGTAGCACGAGTTCTATCTGAAATTATACTCTTTATTTCAGTAATGGTTTACTGCCCCTGCCCTCCAATAAGCAGCAGACATTGGGGCCACCTTCTAACATCGCCTATGTGTCATGGCGGTAAGAACAGTAGGAAAGCACCTGGTAAACATCTGGCTGGTAAGTGAATTAGCCGGTTTCTGGGCCCCACCCAAGCAGACCAAATGAGATCGTTGAATTCTCAAACCCTGATTGACAGAAACAGAAAGTCTGCTATTGATGACCCAAACAGGACCCTCTCTCTAGCTGTCAAACAGTTTTAAGTGGAACAAATATTCTACTCTCAGTGGAGACCCGTTTGCTTTTGATTAGAGGGACGGGCAATGGGAAAGGTGTGGACAAAAGAGGAGTTTCTCATTATTTCCAAACAAGAATTCCTGCTAACATGGCAATATTCTTCCTCTAACACAGCTCTTTTTAAATGCTGGCATACATGCCTTACTATACGAGCCTCCACATCATAAAGAGGTTTAATGTGTAATTCAAATGTTGAGTTAGGACACACACACACACACACACACACACACACAGAACCCTGTTTTCCACTTAAGTTCTTAAAAGCACCTACATTTCCACAGGATTTTGTTCTAGTATCTTCCCCCGCCTGTCTCTAAATCTCATGTTGCCTTTCTGTTGCTCTCTCCTAGACAGCAAGTGCACGTACCTCCCATTATAAAGAATATTCACTGACTTCCGGCTTCCCTCTAGCTGCCATCTTGCGTCCCCGCGTGTGTGCGCCTAGTTTCAGCTGGTCCACCCGAGACCTCCTGAGCGCCAACCCTAGTCCCCCGCGCGGTCCCATTTCCGCTCCAACAAGATGAAAGAGACTATCATGAACCAGGAGAAACTCGCCAAACTGCAAGCACAAGTGCGCATTGGTGGGAAAGGAACTGCTCGCCGAAAGAAGAAGGTGGTTCATAGAACAGCTACAGCAGATGATAAGAAACTTCAGTTCTCCTTAAAGAAGTTAGGGGTAAACAATATTTCTGGTATTGAGGAAGTGAATATGTTCACAAACCAAGGAACAGTGATCCACTTTAACAACCCTAAAGTTCAGGCATCCCTGGCGGCGAACACTTTCACCATTACAGGCCATGCTGAGACAAAGCAGCTGACAGAAATGCTACCCAGTATCTTAAACCAGCTTGGTGCAGACAGTCTGACTAGTTTACGAAGGCTGGCTGAAGCTCTGCCCAAACAATCTGTGGATGGAAAGGCACCACTTGCTACTGGAGAGGATGATGATGATGAAGTTCCAGATCTTGTGGAGAATTTTGATGAAGCTTCCAAGAATGAAGCAAACTGAATTGAGTCAGCTTCTGAAGAAGATAAAACTTGAAGAAGTTACTGGGAGCTGCTATTTTATATTATGACTGCTTTTTAAAAATTTTGTTCATGGATCTGATAAAATCTAGATCTCTAATATTTTTAAGCCCAAGCCCCTTGGACACTGCAGCTCTTTTCAGTTTTTGCTTATACACAATTCATTCTTTGCAGCTAATTAAGCTGAAGAAGCCTGGGAATAAAGTTTGAAACAAGATTAATAAAGTTCTTTGCCTAGTAAAAAAAAAAAAAAAAAAAAAAGAATATTCACTTCATCTTAACTGCACACTCAACCTTCAATCATATCTACTCCCCTCCTTCATGGCATCAAGCTTCCTGGAAGGATGCTTTCTCACTTCCTGTTGATTCCTCAACCCTCAATGCACGGTAACTACATGGCTGTCGATCCCTTAACACGGTGATGGCCCGCTCCCCAGCCGCTGTGAGCTCCCAGGATACTAACCATGGATTTTCCCATCTGCTCAAGTTCCCTGCTCCTTCCACGTGACTTAGCTTCTGGTCGTCCCTAACGGGCAGCGGACAGGTCTGGGTGTGAACCCGGCTCCATCACTGACCACACTTGTCTGAGCTGACTCAGGGCCAGTCTGTCTCCCTAAGGCATAAGTCACTTGAAGGCAAGCACTACTTATTCATCTTGATCCACCCAAGTGCACACGCTCCAGCACAGAGCAGACACTCAGAGAAGCTTTGTGGGAGGTGGAGAAGAAACGACAGGGGGAGGGGTGGAGAGGAACACACAGCACACAGGTTCCCTCAATCTTTTTAATCCCTAAGTACAAAGCACAAAAGTTAAGCATAAAAGAACCTCAGTCAGTGACTGCTGAATCTAACTGAATGCATATACATATATATGTATACATACGTGTGTGTGCGTGACTATATACGTGTATACACACACACACACACACACACACACACACACACACACCCCTATGTAATGGTTTGGTTTGGTTCATTTCCACTGGACATTCATAGCTAAAATTCTGAGAATTACACATTCACCTTAAAGGTTTGGTTATAAAATCACACTGTTACCTACAGCTGTAGACTTATTAATAAGCAAATTCAGTTTTAGAAATCCCTAGTCAATGAAGTAATAATATAATTTAGCATTCTTCGACTCCCAGAGGGCGTGAGGGAGGGGCACACTTAAGTTGGAGTCTACGTGAAATGAGGGGGAAATACAAGGTCAACACTGAAGTCTGAGATAGGGGAGTAAAAAAATCCATACATGTCTTAAAATCAACTTCTCGGTCTCTGAAGAAGCTGTTATAAATAAGCTGGGACAGGTTTTACAGGGCTTTTTCAGGGGTGCCTGGGGGGCTCAGTCGGTTGAGCGTCCAACTTCAGCTCAGGTCATGATCTCCAGGTTCATGAGTTCGAGCCCCATGTCAGGCTCTGTGCTGACAGCCTGGAGCCTGCTTTGGATTCTCTTTCTCTCTCTCTCTCTCTCTCTCTCTCTTTCTCTCTCTCTCCCCCTTCCTCCCTCCCTCTCTGCCCGTCACCCATCTGGGCATGCACTCTCTTTCAAAAATAAACATTTAAAAAACAAATAAAGGGCTTTCTCCAAAGTCTGATATCTGCTACTAAAGGAAAAAGACGATATCCCCAAATTAAAACAAAATACACATAAACAAATTGCTTTAAATAAATGCTCTTTTATTGTATTTCAAGGGAAAATGGGTACTTCTGGACACTAATTAAAAGTGAAAAGGCAAACATCCCTTTGCAGTTAAAAGAGGATAAGAACAATTCCCAGGGGAAAAAAGAAAATCAACTTCACCGAATTCTACTGTATGTAACTTACAGTTCATTCCACTCAGCTCCTACTCTCTGCCTTATTTCCAAGTCTCTATGCCTTTCACTTACTCTTCAATGTCCGCACTCCCGAGGGTTCTACCCTCACGCTCACTGAGCACACACGTCTACACCGGCCCGGCATGGCGGTTAGGAGCAAACCCTTCAGGACCAGATGCACCTGCCTGTGTCTGAATCCTGACCCCACTTCTAATTAGGTGTGTAATCTGAAGACTTAACTTTTCTGTGCCTCAGTTTACTCACATGCTATAACAAAAGAAAAAAGGGGTCGTGAGAGCTGAGCTCCTATATATCAAATGCTCAAACACTGTCTGGCACATACGTGATCCGCAAGTGTTAGCTATGGGAGGGACCGCACAATTTATCATCCAAACCAGGGCACTCTGAGATTTAAAGAAGAGACTATTAATAACCACACTGGAGCATCAGGGATAAACCAGAACTGACCTTGGCAAACCAGGACAGAGTCACCCGATTAGCCTAAGATGCACCATAAAGTACTGTTGACAGGCAACAGGTTCTGCCCCACAATTATACAGTCAGCCTCATGTTGTTCACTTCCCATTACACAGACCTACCTAGAGGCTATTAAAGTGGGTTCAGGGAGGGAGGGGGGTAGAAGGGGAGAATAGGTCAAAAAAAGTTTCAGAAACACCACATTAAATAAAGGTAAACAAGGTACTTTACCATCTAGTTTCTACCCAAAAGTCACTGGTCTACTTATGTGCCTTATATGACTTTATAGCTTCAATTAATTTCATCTTACAAATACAAAGCTATTATGAAATAAAATTTAAATGAACAACTGGTTTTTTTAAAATATAAAACAGGCACCTAGCTATGGGCAGTGCCCTTTTCCTTGGCACCTAGCCCCTAATGAGTACTACGTATCTGCTGAATGAATGAATGACTACCAGAAACCCTTCTCATAAAAAATGATTTCAGAAACTAAAGCTAGATCAGAAAGAAGTAAAGTCTAGGTTGCGGTTTTGGGTGAGCTTCTTCAGCTTTTTTGGATGGAAGGTTCCAGCAGAACCCTGGATAAGAATGGCACTGGCTGTTCCACTGGATTTGCTCTGGACTAAATGCGGGTTGGTGATCCAAGAGGAAAAATCCTCCTAGAGGATAAAAATAACAGAGGTAGTAGCCAATGAAGAAGGAAGATACTACGCACAAGGGCCTACATCATTGCCTTTGATCTTCACAATAATCTTCTTTTTTTTTCTTTTATAAATTTTTTTTACTTTTTTATTTGTGTGTGTGAGAGAGAGAGACAGCATTAGCAGGGGAGGGTTAGAGAGAGACAGGAGATACAGAATCTGAAACAGGCTCCAGGCTCTGAGCTAGCTGTCAGCACAGAGCCTGACGGGGGGCTTGAATTCACGAACCGTGAGATCATGACCTGAGCCGAAGTCAGACGCTTAATCGACTGAGCTACCCAGGCGTCCCTTCACAATAACCTTCAAGTGATACCCGGCTTGGTCATGTGAATTTTAGTAGATCTCACTCATGTCCGCAACTTATTTCCAAATGTCTGACCAAGACTTTCTTTTCTTTTCTTTTTCTTTTCTGTAGGTCTGTACAGCTCTTTTTTGCTGGCACAATTTTTTGAGGTATATTCCAACACAACCCACCACCAAGCCTAACTACTGGTAAGGCAGCTAACCATCAAGTGCTCCAATCCTGTTATGAAACAGTCCATGTGAACTCTACACCACGTGGTCCCAAAGGGCAGCACATCACAGGCATAATGCAGCTGTGAGAAACATCACATTTATAACCGTACATTTATAACCACACACTTGTGACTTAAAATAATCTTCCTCTCTGGAATCTATCAGAGAAGATGGAATTAAAAAATATTCAAGCATAAATAATTCCACATATCAAATGTGGGAGCTGGAAGGAACTTCACAGAACTAATCAAAGTAAAATGTTATTGAAGATCAATTAAATGCATTTCTTGCCATGAGCTACACAGCCGGTATTGTTCTGTTGCCGTTCTTTACATGAGGGGACCAGGCTTAGCAACTTGCCCAAATTGACCCAGCTGGTGAGCAGAGGACTTGAAACCCAAACCCAAATCTGTCTAACGCCAAAACTAAGATCGTTAATTTTCTTTTCAGTACACTAAGATTCCTCCTACTTAACAGTCTTCCGTAACCCAAATTGCTCTGTCAAAAATAGGACTTCAGGCTAGACAAGACCTCTTGCCCCCTTCTCCACCTTACAGCCCCAGGGACAGCAAGTACTATTCTATGTTGGCTGCACACAGCTGGCCACTGAAAGAGCACACAAAACCCAGGGTTTCCTCCAGACTCACAGCCAATGCTCTTCTGCATCACAGAAGACCAAGGCTTATCAGTAAGAACTATAATGACAGCCACCGCTTACCCAGCACCTATGAGAAGCCCAGCACTACACACGGTGTTCTACAGAATTATCTTGAATCCCCAACTCCCCAATAACCTCTCTAAAAGCCCACAGTGGCAGACTCCAAAGCCAGCTACATGTTTGTGTCCATCACACCGTTTTCACAATCCCAACTAGAAGCCCAGGTGTGTGTGTGTGTACGCACGCGTGCGGTGACGGTTGTTGTTTTTGTGTTTGTTGCTACTAAAATCGACCCATGTACACCTGCTGCATTTTTGTGAAGACATAAAAATATTGTGATACATGACATGGATAACACTTGTCCTTCTAAGAAAGAAAAGTCTTCTAGGGGTGCCTGGGTAGTTCAGTTAAGCATCCGACTTTGGCTCAGGTCATGATGTCACGATTCGTGGGTTCGAGCCTCATGTCAGGCTCTGTGCTGACAGCTCAGAGCCTGGAGCCTGTTTCAGGTTCTGTGTCTCCCTCTCTCTCTGACCCTCCCCTCCTCACACAGTCTCTGTCACTCTCTCAGAAATTAAAAAAAAAAAAAAAAAATTTTTAAAAAGAGGCTTCTAGAGTATCTTTTTATGAAATCATAAACTAAAAGACCTGATAAGGCTCATTTATACAAGCAATCAAAGACTGATTCTTCCCTAAGGAATCTGATTTCAACACAAGGCTTTCATTAGACAACCTGGGTAGAGCACAAATCTGTATGTGCACATACATCCCTATCTGTATGTCAGGCTGGAAGGAAATGTGCCAAACTATAGAGCCACCACCCCTGCCACAAACATGGTGACCTCCCTCAAGAAATGGTCCTACAACCCAGGCTCTCCCCTAGCAGCGGCTGCCGTCCTCCTGCTACGGTGATAACTGGGGATGGACAAATGACACCAGCAGAATCCAGTCTGGTCTTGGGGCGCCTGGGTGGCATAGTCGGTTAAGCGTCTGACTTTCGCTTGGGTCATGATCTCGCGGCTCGTGGGTTCAAGCCCCGCGTCGGGCTCTGTGCTGACTGCCAGCTCAGAGCCTGGAGCCTGTTTCAGTCTGTGACTCCCTCTCTCTCTCTGACCCTCCCCTGCTCACGCTGTCTCTCTCTCTCTCTCCTAGAAATAAATAAAACATTAAAATATATATATATATAAAAAAAAAAAAGAATCCAGGCTGGTCTTTATCACAGGGCAGTGGGAAGAAGTCTGCCTTCCTTGTGGATGGCGAGCCCCCACGCTGCCGCCCGGGAACCACTGCCTGCGGCCTCCGCGAGCAGAAGCCTCCACAACGAGACCATCACCGCTGGAGACAGGGCAGGATGAAGCCCAAGAGAGAGCGCAACATCACCACCAGGTCCCTGGACCAGGCACACCTGAATCAGTCCAGCCTGCTTTCCCCACTTACCCGATCTAGTAAATCCACTCCCACTTTTAATGTTCCCTTCATTGCGTAAGCTTGTGTTGGGTTCTTTCTGCTTAACCAATCTTTTTTTTTTTTAATGTTTTTATTTATTTCTGAGAGAGAGAGAGAGAGACAGCGTGAGCAGGGGAGGATCAGAAAGAGAGGGAGACACAGAATCTGAAACAGGCTCCAGGCTCTGGGCTGTCAGTGCAGAGCCCAGCGCGGGACTCGAACCCACGAGCCGTGAGATCATGACCCGAGCCAAAGTTGGATGCTTAACCGACTGAGACACCCAGGCACTCCTCTGCTTAACCTTTTTTTAAAAAGTCTTGATGAATTATCCTCCTAAAGACAAGTCCTCAGTTAAAAAAGATAACAACATGCTGCAAAATTTTAAACATTTGAAAATTTGATCAATAATTCTTTCTACTTAAGACATCCTTTCAAGTGTACACACTAACAAAACTTTTAAGCCTAGTAATATTTTGTTCCTAAATAAGGTGATCTTAAGTCCTTACACAGTAACGTAATTGCATTTTAGGAAAATTATTAGAGTATTTGGTGTTCAATGTTTTTTTTGTTTTTTTGGTTTTTGCCTTAACGTTTTCCTAAGGGTAGGAAATACTACGTGTCTACTCCCTGCCATCAGCCTGCTGTCATGCCACTCGCCAACCTTAGAGTTCGCTGGGTGGGTAGGGACTTCGTCCATGCAGGCTCCTGGGGTGTGTCAGCAGAGAAGCAAGGTCTAAAACCAAGACAACTCTGCACTCTGCAAATCCAGAGGACATACTGACCACCACACACAAGTTCCTTCTTCCAGAAGTATCCTGCCTTTGCTCTGCTCCCCCGTCACACTCACTTCTTCCCTCCAGACCGGCGCTCATCTCTCTTCCTTTCCAGGAGGAACCCTTCCCCCAAGTTCTCGACCCCTCCCACCCTCTGCTCCTGCCCAGCAAAGGCCGGGTCTCCCGCCCCCCACCACGCTCCCCTCTGCCATCACGCACATATTATACTTCCCATGGCCATTCTTGGACTGTCCAATCCAATGGCCTTTTTCTGTTTCATTCCCTCTGTAGACTCCACTGCACGTGACATCAATGATCCTCTCGTAAAATCTCTTGTCCGTTGGCTGTGACCTTCCTATTTTAGCTCTCTTCCTAAGAAATCACTCCTTTGGTACTTGCCTAAAGAGTCTCTTTTCCCTCCCACTGCCCACTCCTGAACTCCTTCTTCAGTCCGCTGCTCATCTTCCCTTATGCTTTTTCTGCAGAATTGTACCTACCAATAAAATCCAACTGTGTTGTTCTCCTGTATGAGAACTGTTCACAGCTGCACACACACCCAGACACAAAAGGCTGAATAAGCATGTCTGTCACACCTTCTCACGTCAGGACCCCTCGTGACCTGGCTGAAAATGGCATCTTAGTCTAATACCATGGCACATGCAGCCACCTGCTGGCCCGTGGGCCCAGTATTCTTCCATTTCTCCCACAGCGTCCTGACATCAGCTTCAAATGCCACTTCGCCCACAAAGCAGCCCCGGTCACACACCCACACCCGTCTCCAAAGCACCATGAAGTCCCCCCAGGTCTCACCTCTACACAGCCAAGGCACTAGAGAGAGAGTGTGATTAGAGCGTTTTTATGGTCAGAGATAATATACATTCCTGGGCTTTTCATCTCACTCCATAATCATTTCAGGGGCAAGGAACACACTTTATCCTTCTTCTGGTTGCTAGAACATGGCAGGCACCTGATACGGACTGGAAAACATGCCTACAAGGCCCAGGTTCCGACCGCCAGCGACATCTTGAAACATTTCATGTACCTACATGGCTTCGCCCTCGTCAAAGTTCACCATGATGGCCCTCTGAACACTGAAAACGTTTACTGACTCCACCAGTAATTTGGCATTTGTGATTTTCCGCTGTGAACATTATCCTATTTTTACATCCATACGGTCTTATCTTCTCAACTGGAAAAGTACTTGAGAGCCGTAATTTTTAATGTTAAACATATTATACTAGATGGTGTGATTCCTCGCACCCTACCGGGCATTCAGTAAGTATTGAACGACTGTTCCATGAGCCTCTCTGTCAGCAATTCTAAGGACTATCTGACCTGTTACTCCCTTATTGTTTTAATTAAGCCAAGGCCTCTCAAAATCAGTCATTAAGAAAATACACATACGTGGAATGCAGACAATGAATATCTTTTAAATTCTAGCCCAAAGCAACAGTGTGTTTTTCCCTTGCAAACACAAATCTATTACACATGGATGCTAAAAAGCAATTTCCCAGGGCACCTGGGTGGCTCAGTCGGTTAAGTGACCGACTTCAGCTCAGGTCATGATCTCATGGTCTGTGAGTTCAGGACCCACGCTGGACTCCAGGCCTGCAGCCTGCCTCGGCATCTGTGTCTCCCTCTCTCTCTGCCCCTCCCCAGCTGCTGCTCACTCACTCTCTCCCCCTCAAAAATAAACAAACATCAAAAAAATTTTAATAAAGTAAGGAATTTCTCTAAAATTCATAATGTAAAAATTGATTCAGGCCAAGTAGCATCAATGGAAGTTTAAACTGAAGTGAAGGGCTATTGGGAACGATGACCCCACAGATTTATGATTGAGGCAAATACATCTTTAGAGTGAAGAGACCCGGACACCTTCTTGATCAGGTACATGTCACCTGTGTGGTATTCTCACCCAAAAAAGCTCAACATGAATCTAACAGTGAGGAAAAATCAGACAAATCCAGAATGGGGGACATTCTCTAAGGCAACCTGAGGCATAAAACCCTCAGAAACCTTAGAGTCAATTTCACAGAGAAATACAATGTCATATTATTATTATTCCAGAATAAAATGGGCCAGGATATGACCAAATAAATAGTATGCACCACAGATTTTTTTAAATTGCTAAGTTTTTCTGGACTACCACATTAGACAGGATTACCAAAAGTATTAATTTCTTAGTTGTGTCAATGGTATAGCAGTTGCGAATACCTCACTCTTGGGGATCTGGGCTCAAAGGACTTACAGACAGAGCAACACCCGCAACTCCCTTTCAAACAGTTCAACCAAAAAGAAAAAAAGAGAAAGGAAAAAAAAAGAAAAGTAGAAGGAAAAGTGTAACCAAGTGGGGTGTTAGATACGCTAACCAGCGCGAGGCCGGGACCGTCTCACGATGGAAAAGCGTATCGAAGCGTCACACTGCGCACCTGAAATATACAGTTTTCTCTGTCGAGTGAACCTCAGTAAAGTTGGGGAGAAATCAAGGTGGCGAAACACCGAGCCTGCTGATGTGCCTGTGAACACTATGCGTTCAGCCCTTCTGTATATTTAAAGTTTCCAGGATACGAAGTTAGGAGTGATCATGACCTCCTCTTCTTTCATGAGCTCACCTGTTCGTCCAGTGCCAGCCTGCCGCCCCGTGAGTCGACCGGCCCCTTCCCCTGTGTGAGGGACCCTCCTTGCCCTGCGCTGGCCACCCCCGCCCCCTGGCCCACTGCCCGCCATCTCTGGGCAGCTGCCTTCTCTGCCTTGCGACTTCCACCCATCGCCGCACTCGCCTGGTACCACTGAATGGCAGGATGCCTCAAGTCTTAGGACTTTAATAATCAACCTTTATTATCCACGGTGCCTGTGAGTCAGGAACTCAGGACCAAGAGAGGTAGAGAGGAACTCCCTCAGCAGTGCTGCTCAGAAAGGGATAAGGAAGGAGGGAGCTCAGAGCAATTCTGGAATCCAGGGGGGCCCAGGCAGCTCCTGATGAGGGTCTGCCGTCCGGGGTCTCGGCTCTACTCTCTGAGTCGCCCTTTCCTTCGCAGGGAGGGGGGCCCACGTGTGAGGCGATGCGTTCTCGGCCGCCGCCTGCCTGCAGAGGCCCGGGAGCCGAGGGCTGCCCTGCACGGGGACGGTCTCTGGCCCGTTCAGTCCGAGCCGGCAGTGGTCCTGCCAATTCTATGGTCATCAGAAGAGAGAGGCAGAGGGAGACGGGAGAAAAGGGAAAACCTGTGGGTCTCCCGTGCGTCTTCACTCCACGGACCGATCGCTCCATTCTGACACGAAGGCCACAGCCACAGATGCCTTCGGGGCCCTCCGGCTCTCCCAGTTCTCAGGATCCCTGCTGTCGGGCGAGACGTCTCTGAGGGAACACCGCGGGTCTTGCTGAGATCCTAGCGGATTTCAAAGTCACATCCTCAGCTTCACTTGTGGACCACGGTCTCCTGAAAGTGGCCCGTATTTGATCCCCAGAATCGATTTCCTCATGGTAGCAGTCCTGCTCGTGGAAGAGAGGCCCGGCGCTCCCAAACTCACGGCTCCTTGCTCCCTCCGGTTTCACAGTGCTTCCCCTGGTTTCTCTCTCTCCTTCTACACGCTAGCAACCGAACTGCTAACCTGTCTGCCGCTCCAGAACAAGGACCTCCTTCCGCACGTTCCCACTGACACCTTCCCCGCTGCTCCTTCCGTCCTCACCCGCAGCCCGCCCAGGGCCCCTCAACTTCACCGACGGTCGGTCCTACGACTCTTCGGGCTTTTACTAACTGCCTCCAAATCTTTGGCAAAACAAAACCACCCCTTACAAAATCTGTATTACCAATCGCTATGCAACCAACTACTCCCAAATCAGCACTTTATTTTTTTTTTTAATGTTTTATTTATTTCTAGGAGAGAGAGAGACAGCGTGAGCAGGAGGGTCAGAGAGAGAGGGAGTCACAGACTGAAACAGGCTCCAGGCTCTGAGCTGGCAGTCAGCACAGAGCCCGACGCGGGGCTCAAACCCACGAACCGCGAGATCATGACCTGAGCGAAAAGTCGGACGCTTAACCGACTAAGCCACCCAGGCGCCCCCCAAATCAGCACTTTAAATACAATGAACTTTTACTGCACAATTTCAACGGAGCAGGCGTGGCTTAGCCTGGTGGTTCAGAAACGGGGATCTCTCAGGAGGCTCTGGGCAATATGGTGAGTACACAGTGGTCATCAAAAGGCTCTAACTGAGCTGGGTTTTCTTCCACGGCAGTTTACTCACGTGGCTGACCAGTTCATAATATGCTTTCGATCATAATGCTACACTCTTGGTGAGAAAAGGAGTTCGGGGCCGCTCCACCCGGACATGGCTCTGGATAACGCTCTGCCAAGTTAAGCACCAGGTTGAAGAACTGCTTTCTCAACTAGCCTCACAATAGCTTCTCTTTCATGCTTTAAATTACAAAACTTCAGTAATTCATAATTTCACTACAGTTTTATGGGTAACCTGCTGAAACCATTTTTATAGCCGCTTTTATGTAAAAACTCAGTAGTGATTTAGCAAAAGCTGAAGACTGTCTGGATGCAAAGGGGCTGTGTGGTTGTCTTCCGCCAGACCCCTAAGCCGAAGACTCGGGCTGACGTTACTAACACAGCACAGGACACGCCACCCCACTGCTGCTGACACCACCTCTGGCCCTACCGTCATGCCTATGACTCACGCTAGGACGAGAAGCTTTTATAGACTGCATAAAATTAAAGGTAAACAATGCAAAGAAAAGGGAGAGAACTAAAACACAGGAAAACACAAGGGCGCAACTAACATCCACGCTGTAGAAAAGTAAGCTTGTGTCAAATGAATGGAAACTTGAATCAGGCACTTTGAAGACAAACTATAAAAGTTCACTGGGGGCAGTGGAGCACTCGGCTGGCTCAGCTGGTGGAGTGTGTATTGCAGCTCTTGATCTCAGGGTTGTGAGTTCGCACCCCACGTTAGGTGTGGAGAGTATTTAAAAATAAAATCTTTCCCCAAAAAATCCACTGGGAATGAAAGAGGAAAACAGATAAAACATAAGGGAAGAGAGGATAAATATCCAATGAAAATTAGTAAGGCGCCATGCTCCTACTGCAGATGACAGAGGGCCAGATTCTTTGTCATTCTTTCCATCAAGAAAGGGACTGTTTCTTCCCATCAAGAAGCGGACTCGGTTTCTTCTCTTGAATCCAGGCTGGTCTTATGACTTGCTTGAGACCAATAAAAGGTGAGTAAAGCCAATGCCGCGCCCGCTGCGGAACTAGCCTCTGGGAGGCTGGTGGCCCCCACCCTGGGAAGGCAGCCACAGGGCGCTCTAGGGGAGAAGGGTGGCATCGGGGGGAACTAAGGCACTCCCGGCCAACACTGACCCAAGGACCCAAATCTGGGGGCCAGCGAAACCTTCACATGCAGCCCCAGGAGTGATCCTGAGTGAGATCACCAGAACTTCCAAGTCAAACCATAAAATCATGAAAACTAATGAACCATTGTTGGTTGAAGCCACAAAGTGCTGGGTGGTCTGCTCTGCAGCAGCAGATAACTGATGTCACGAAACAGAGCTAACACACACCAGACTGCCAAAATCCAGGGACGACGCCAGACCCCGCAGTGATAGACACTTGTATCCCAAGTCCTTGCTAGACAAGATTCTATCTTAAAACTGTTCGAAAACCCAGCTTGTTGCAAAAGCCTGGTTTAAAGTAACAGCTTTTCTATTTCTTAAATTACCTTTTATTATTTACTTACTCAAAACAATATTCTAAATTCCACCCCAGGACTAAGGGAGGCATAGAAATTTTAGTATCACATCTTCATATTTTACAATTTTGTATCTATGTTGAGACGCTTTAAGAAAATTCCACCTGTGCAAGTGTATTCTCATTCTCTGATCAATTCACTCATTAGCAGTTTTTGAGGGTTGACCAGGCAGTAGGCATTAGAGTGGCAAAGACGCACAGGGCACTGAGGGCAAGTAAAAATCTGACACTTCTCAACCTTTCCAGAAATTCAATCCCTACCTCGTCTGTGCTCCCAAAGCACTCCATGCAAATCTGTTTTGTGATAATGACAGTAACAGCGGCTAACACTTCCGGAGCACTTGCTGGCATAATTCTACACCTTCCACACGATTTCCCTCACTCAAGTCTCACAACGACCATCACGGGGTAGGTGAGAACTGCCATTATCCCCACTTCACAGATGAGGAAATTCACTTTTTACACTCAGACTCTGGACTCCCTGACGGCAGGTGAGTCATCATTGTTTCTTCATCTTCACCTCCTCTCCAGTCTCCGCACACGTCTCCCTCCTCAAATAAGGACATCAGTTTATCCAAATACTAGAAATGAGTATGATCATTTCCTTTACAAGGACAATTTTTCACTCCTCAAAAGCAAAAGTTAATAATACCTCTCTGGAGTAAGAAAAAATGGGTTAGGGCTAAATAAATATCCTTGGTTTACTGGTAAGACAAATATAGGATGGAAGTTTACCAATTCACTGATAAACACAACTATTAAGTCCTAAACTTTTATAAATAAGTCTGATTTCATAGTAACACATTTTACTCAGCACTGCTTTTTTTTTTTTTTACTTTATTATTATTTTCTTAATTTACATCCCAGTTAGTTAGCATCTAGTGCAATAATGGTTTCAGGAGTAGAATCCAGTGATTCATCCCCTATGTATAACACCCAGTGCACATTTCAACAAGTGCCCTCCTTAATGCCCCGACCCATTTAGCCCATCCCTCCATCCACCACCTCTCCAGCAACCCTCAGTCTGTTCTCTGCATTTAAGAGCACTCAGCACCATTTTAATGCTGAAACCCATGAACATCACAATGGTAACTATACACGTCTATATTTTAAAAAGTTTTTTTAAGAAGTCCATGACAAAGAAATAAGAAAATAAGCAGCAATACCCATTAAAATACATGCATGGGAAAAATCCAAGTAAATGTAAGACCTAATATTTTGACCAATGTAATCTGGGTATTTGGGGCTGACCCACCACTATTTGGGTTGGAATACCTGGAATCATCAGCTATAAAACCTGTGACTTGCAGTTTGATCACATACTCCGACTTAAAAACAAAAATGAAAACCTTACATCATGTACCTGATACACTAAAAATTCACAATCCTTAGAATACTGCATAGAAACTGATATTAAGATTCTGTAAGAAAAAAATCAAGTCAAATTTGGGAGCATTTTACAGACCTACACACTAACTCATGATCACCTCAAAATACGAAAAGAAGCACAAGCACTCCCACAACCAGATAAAGTGGCCCCATTTTAGGATCACCTCCGCAGGGGTACGTTTTAGAGGAGGCTCGGACGCCGGGTCCTCAATGTAACCTGTAGGAAGGCTGCCGCCTCTCCCGGAAGCCTGACGGGGGACCGGGCACGCGCTGTCATGTACCGCCACCACCCGTGGAGGACACTGCTGGGCCGCAGAGCCAGCTCCCAGCCCCTTAACCCTTGCCACCCACCACCCCCCACAGACTCAAAGACAGACACTCGCTTTCTCGCAGCTACGGGGACACGTAACCCAGTCCTAACCAGTCCTGGGCAACACGGCACGAAAGGAAGTCCGGCAGGGAGCTCTGAGAAAGCCGCTACTTTCCCAATAAAAGGGACGGTGCGGCTGGCACTCGCCATCTCGCACCCGCCTGCCCTGGACAGAAATGTAATGCTGGGGGCGCCTAGGTGGCTCAGTCGGTTGAGCGTCCGGCTTCGGCTCGGGTCATGATCTCACGGTTTGTGGGTTCGAGCTCCGCGTCGGGCTCTGTGCTGACAGCTCGGAGCCTGGAGCCTGCTTCGGATTCTGGGTCTCCCTCTCTCCCTGACCCTCCTCTGCTCACACTGTTTCTCTCTGTCTCTCAGAAATAAATAAGACATTTAAAAAAAAAAGAAAAAGAGAAAGAAATGTAATGTTGGCACAGCCGTCCTGAAACCTGAAAACGACAAGCATGGCAGGAAACGCCAACAAGCTGAAAGGTGAAGCAGAGCAAGCTCGGGTCTCTGGTTGGATCTTTATTTGCTAAACAGCTAGCGACGATCACCTCTTACGTGAAAGAAACAGGCCAGTCTGTTTTGTTACTGTTGGCTGGTTGTCTGTTATTTTTAGCAGGATGCCCGCCTTACTAATACATTCACAAACATTTAGAGAAAACGGTGTACGATTCCTTTAATTAAAAAAAAGTTACAGTCCTTGTCTAAATAAAAAGCAGTCCTGCTGATGCCAAGTGACAACTGAGCCCAGGGCGTCCTAGAGAGGCTTCCTTCAATAACAGTTCTTCCAACTATCAAAGGAAGATAATTCGCCTTAGAAATCTCACAGAGTACGGAAAACGTAATGCAGGGGAAAAAAACCACTGCTGAGAGATAATCACTTTTAATATTTGGTAAACTTCCCTCCAGTCAGTTTTTAAACCACACTGATATACAAAACTAGACTTTTTTATTTTCACAAATTGGGATCATACAAGATATAAATTATTATTATTAACTGACGCATGTACCAAGCAACAACACTTCAGTGGCCTACGAAAGAATCCCTTCCACCATTCCCCCGCATGTGCACACACAGCCTTCATTCTCTATTCCACTTCACAAAAAGAGCCACTTTTAGTGTTTCTGGGATTACGCCTCTGTCTCTTGACTTCCCACCTATAGCCACATCAACGGACTTCCCACCATGAAGGTGAAACACTGAGTTCCCCTTCACCCTTCTTCCTAATTCTTATTACTTTTATTTTCATTTTCAGTTTTAGTACTGCTTGATATTATAAGGCTAAAAAAATACACTTAAGCTCTATTTCTTGACTGATGAATTTTGGATAGAATGTCTTTGCTTCCAACTGTAAGATAAGGAAGTCAGTGTTCTTACACAGCAAATAGTTTTTGTACTAAAATTCAAGCACAGGATTAAAATGTGATTATCATTTGACCTTACCCAACCCTGAGTGAGGAAGAAAAAAAAGTATGTACTTTTGCTTTAAGCCCTCCTTCACTTAACGTCAGAAAAAGTGTTGGGAGAGAGAGAAGCATAACGAAGAATACAGAAAACAATCAAAAGAACTCATAAATCCTCAACAAGTTGGAAACCATAGTTATAGGCCAACATGAATTTCAAAATTATGGAAGATGAAGCCAGAGGAAGAGAGCATGGCATTCAGGCCGGGCAACAGGAAAGGAATACTGATTAGCATCTCTTTCACACTTGCCTTCTCAAAAGAGAACCACCATAATGCAAACATTGATGCCCAAAGGTGCTGGGAAGACAGTAAAGGACTTATCACTCTGAGTTCCAATTCGCATCAATTATGTCTGAGAAATGCAGAGCATCAGAAGGGATTAAAAAAAAAAAAAAACTGAAAAGGGCAAGTATTTTTACTGTTTTTATAAAGGAAAAAGGAAAACAATGGATGAACCTAAATATTAAAAATTACTAAATGTGATATGAAATTCAGCATTAGGACCCATAACAGATTATTAAATAATAGCTACAGTTTATTAACTATTTAGTATGTCCCATGCACTGTGATAAGACCTAATCAAACATTATGATCTCTGAGTATTAAACCATTTATTATCAGCACCATTTTACACATGAGAAATTCAAGGCATATTAAGACTTTTGCCCACAGTCACTAGTAAATGGCAAAGCCAAGATCTGAAGTTAAATTCCATCCTCTTAACCACTGGACTAAGCTGATAGTATGTGCGTACTTAAAAATGAGAAAAGTAGATGAGAAGAACAGATTCATTACAAGGAAGTTACATCAAATTAGTCATTTTTTTTCAAAATTCCTGAATGCCCATGTTGCAAGGGTATAGACAATACTGTTAAGTGATGTGATGTCATTTATGCAAAATGAGATAAAACAAAATACACAAATGTTTACAGAATCAAGTGTAAAAGTCTCATGTCTTTAATTATCCCTCTTCCTGTCCTCCACCTAATCTCTTGAATTCCAATCTCCTGAGAAGAGACAAATACTACCTCTAGTTCGACATGTATCTTTTTCATTCTTACCTGTTTTAAGAAAAAAGTTGGCTTTATAGTAGGACATCATACTTGACAGCGGTTATTTCTGAGAAGGAAACTGGGAGTGGAGCAATCATATCACACTATATTACATACCGCCTGGACCTTTTACAGGAGGAACTCATGCATTATGTAGATACTACAAATTGTTTTCACCATAACGATGCTCAAAGAAAACTGCAAGAGTATCTAAATGTGACCTCAATGGCCTCCTTGGAAGGGAAAAGTCTGATATATTAAACTCTATAACAATTAAAAACTTGTATGTGACAAAACCATGAAGTTAAAAAGATATACTCAAACCAGGAAGATATTTGTGACAACAAAATGATAAATAAAATAATGGTATTCTGAATATATAAAAAGCTCTTACAAATAAGAATATATCAAATTTATAAAATTGACTAATGACATAGGCCTCATACCACAAAAATTAAGGATAAGAAGCAAGCAATTCATTAGAAAAAAAGATGACTAAAAGCATCAACAACAAAGGTAAGCCTCAGTATAACAAATAAATGCAAAATAAAATAGCAATATGATGGCAAAAAATTAAAACTAAAAAGAATAAAAATGATCATTATGGCAGGAGAAAGCAGAAACGTTTACATACTCATGACAGGAACGTGAACTGGTAACCTATGTATGTAAACGGTCTGCATAAACAAAACATAATGAAAGTTCCCTCAAAGGTTAAAACTGAAGGGGCGCCCGGGAGCCTCAGTCAGTTAAGTGTCCGACCCTTGGTTTCAGCTCAGGTCATGATCTCAGGGTTTGCTGAGTTCGAGCCCACGTCAGGTTCTTTGCTGCCAGCGCAGAGCCGACTTGCAATTCTCTCTCTCTCTCTCTCTCTCTCTCACTCTGCCCTTTCCCTGCTGATGCACTTGGGTACTTTCCACCACCACCTGGGTGGCTTAGTCGGTTAAGCATCTGACTTTGGCCCACATCGTGATCGCACAGTTCATGAGTTCAAGCCCCACATCGTGCTTTCTGCTGACAGCACAGAGCCTGCTTTGGATTCTCTCTCTCTCTCTCTCTCTCTCTCTCCCTCTTCCCTGCTGATGCACTTGGGTATTTTCTCTTACTCTCTCCTTAAATAAGTAAATAAACTTTACTTTAAAAAACTTGGAACTGAAAAGCCGGCTGTGGCCCTGGACGGCAGAGACAGCCCTCCCGTGGAGGCCGTGGGGGGCCGTGGGGAGCAGCCGTGGGGGGCCGTGGGGAGCAGCAGTGCAGCTCGTGGCTGCACTGACCACACCTGCAGTGTCAGGTTTGCTCTGGGCACCACATTTTAAGAGAGATACTGACCACCTGAGATATTTCCACAGCAGGACACCAAAATGAGGCGTGAGGGCTAGAAACCATGTCATACAACAGAGAAGATTTTGCTTAAAAAGATTTAGGGATGATACCAGAGCAAATATAGGAAGGCCTATCACGTGGAAAACAGAACTTGTTCTATATTGCTCAGGAGGGCAAAACAAAGACTCCCACTGCTGAGAGTTGTTAAATAAAGAGACAGTTCTGCCCCATGCAGTGAGATTTTAGTTACCCACAACATCAGAGATCAACGACTGACCCGTCAGCAACATAGTACCAAAGATTCTTCCAGGCCGGAAAACTTAGGTGGCATGAACTCAGAAGTACTCTGCGGTTCTAAGAGTAAAATATGGATAAGTTTTCCAGAACGACGACCACTACTGTATTCTCACTACGGTGTCCCACTTACCCGATTTAGACGCCTTATATCCTAACCCATTCTGGGACTATCAGAGTCCCGTGAACAGAATAATGGTTCAGTCGGTTCTAGCAATTCCTACCCAATTTAGTTCCGTTTTCCTACACACAACTTGACAGATATACAAGCTGATCTAGAATCCCAGCACCGCCCTTATCAAAACCCTATCCTAGATACAGGCTGCTTTCCTAATTGTGATCTATTTTGTGTTCCCTGACTTGCCTTAGCTGTCCCAATTCTAGCTCCTTGTCCTGCAGTCTGTAGCATACCATTACTGGACCTTTTTTTATATAAATGTATTTATTTATTTTAAGAAAGAGAGAGAGAGCGCGCGCGCACAGAGGAGGAGCAGAGAGAGAATCTCAAGAGGGCTCTGCAGTGTCAGCACAGAGTCCGACATGATAATGACCTGAGCCGAAACCAAGGGTCAGACACTTAACTAACCCACTGACCCATCCGGGTGCCCCAGCTACTAGAACTTCTGAAACTGCTTCCTTCCTCATTCACTCAAAGACTAAGAACCTCCTATGTTCAAAGTACTCATAGACCCGATCTGCAAAATATAGTTGCATTAGACACAGCTCCTGCCCTCAGGGGAGTTGACAAACGACAAAGAGAAATAAAGGATCTCTGTAATAACTAGGCAATATAAAGCAAAGTGCTGTAGCACCAGACAAGAGAAATCATTCTAACCTTCTAAGACTGTGATCGGGGAAAAAACTGAGATTATATTAGACTTTAGATGTGAAGTATTTAGAAGATTTTTTCTGACAAAGACACAGGGGGCAAAAAATAAGTAGAAAAACTGGCATAAGCGACAACGTACATTAAAAAAAGCACACTGGTACGTGTAAGGTGAGTCACACCAGTAAGACAATGCGATTGATTACAGAACATGAACAGATAATTAAAGAAAGTTTATCCATGTCAAAGAACATAAAAACAGTTTCTCCAAGGAGTTAACTCAGTAGGTTCTAGAGGTACAGCTCCCTGCGTACCTGAGACACTGAGACACAGAGCAGTTAAGTGATACTAGTCAAAAGGCGTAAGGATTCCACCAGATGGAAGATACTCCCCTTTCTCCATTCTCACGGGGTATTTCACTCTCCTCCTGTGCAACAGCTCTGAGCCCCTCTCTCAGCATGTACTAATAACAGACTTTCTAAAAAAGAACTCCAAAACATGCCTGAGTGTCAAGAAAGAAACAAAACATGAAGCATTATAAAATTGGCAATAAAGAAATCTCAGCTACTGGTCCAGGCTAGGCCCCTAACTGAAAAAAAATGACTTGTTTTCTAATCTGTAAGATCAATGGGTATAAGACTAGGTGACTTCTGAAATCTCTTCTAGTTTGAAATTCTATAAATTCTCTTAGGGGAAAAAAAGGCTCAGCTATGTTTCCAGGTGTTTGGAACTCAGATGGATAAAGCCATCAGTTTCTGGGTGGCTCAGTCAGTTAAGAGTCCAACTCCCGATTTCAGCTCAGGTCATGATCTCACAGTGTGTGAGTTCCAGCCCTGCAACAGTCTCTGTGTAGACAGTGTGGAGCCTGCTTGAGATGCTTTCTCTCCCTCTCTCTCTGCCCCTCCCCTGCTCATGCTCTCTCTCTCAAAATAAATAAAACTTAAAAAAAATTTAATTCAAAAATAGAAACCATCCATTTCCTCAAATATAAATATGTATGACATTTCTACTTCACCTGCCTTGTTATGAGCAGTTAAATCACAAAACTAAGTGAATTATAAAACAAATTTTTATGTCCACACATTAAAGCATATAATGATCAGAGTCCCACTTCTGGTAGCTGTAGGGTGACTTCTGTTAGACTAATTTTCCCATACACAAAATTGTAAATTCTATAAAAAATATAAAAAACAACTATTCCAGAGAACAGCACAGAAAATGTTCTTTAGAAATAATGGCCAATGGGGGCGCCTGGGTGGCTTAGTCGGTTAAGCGTCCGACTTTCGCTTAGGTCATGATCTCGCAATTCATGGGTTCAAGCCCTGCGTCGGGCTCTGTGCTGACTGCCAGCTCAGAGCGTGGAGCCTATTTCAGAGTCTGTGTCTCCCTCTCTCTCTGACCCTCCCCTGCTCACGCTCTCTCTCTCTCTCCTAGAAATAAATTAAAAAAGAAAGAAAGAAAGAAAGAAAGAATGGCCAATGCAACTTTCCAAGTTTGGAAAAAAAACACAAATTTATAGATCAAAAAAAACAACAAAAATCCTGTGAATCCAAAAATGGGGTACACAGAAAGAAACTAATGTCTAGGCACAGCATCAAACTGCTGAAATCAAAGCTAGAAAAATCTCACAGGTAGTCAGGGAAAATGGTATGTTATACACAACACAACGAAACAGCTCAACAAAAACAAAGGAAAGCAGAAGAAATTAAAAGGGTATAAAAACTTATTCAAAGTGATAAAAGAAACAAATGGACAAATCAGAATTCTATATACAATTTTAAAAAATCCTTCAAAAATGAAAACACTTTAAAATAAACAAAAATACGAGTGTACCGGTCACTGAAAGATTTGCTCTAAAAGAAATGCTGAAGAAGGTGGCTCTTCAGGCTGCAGGAAAATACTATCAGACAGAAACTCAAATCTATAGAAAGAAGGAAATAGAAACATTGCAAATTGGTATCTATGAAAGACTGTATTTATCCTGTTCTTCTTTGTGCTGACTGCCAACTCAGAGCCTGGAGCCTGTTTCAGTCTGTGACTCCCTCTCTCTCTGACCCTCCCCTGCTCACGCTGTCTCTCTCTACCTCTCCTAGAAATAAATAAAAACATTAAAAAAAAAAAAAACTTTTAAAAGACATAAAAAGGGCATAAAACAAAAGTTAAAACATTGTATCATATTGTTTACAAGTATTTATATCTGCTGTGTATGCGACCAGCAGCACAGGCACTTAGAGGGATAAATGTCACTACAGTATTGCAAGGGTCTTACATGATGTAGCAAAATACTAACCCAGCGTATAATGTGATAATGTAGGGATGCACGTTATAATCCCAAGAGCAGGGCTTCTCAATCTCAGCACTAAGGGCATTTTGAAGTAGATGATTTTCTGTTTGGGGAAAACTGTCCTACACATTACAGATTATTTAGCAACATCCCGGGCCTCTATCCACTAGATGCAATAGCATACCCACCCCAAGTCATGAGAACCAAAAACATCTCCAGACATTGTCAAATGTCCCCAGGGGAGTAAAATAACGCTGGCTGAAGACCAGTGCCCTACAAGAACCATTAAGTAATGTAAGATTACAGAGAGGTTCAGTTTTTTCCATCATGGCCCACCTAACAAGCCTTTTTAATCTTTTTTTCCCTAACCACTCTAGCCTCCCACATGAAATTTTAATACCACAGATATACTGTTTATGTTTATATAATGTGTCCCACTGGAACAAATGACTATAAATATCTAAGTTTTTTGCACCCTACCTCAGAACCAATTATTGCCCCTTGGGGGACATTCCTCCCCTCCATGGAGAATGCACACTGAGAGGGATTTAGATGACATACTAAAAAAGTTTCAATTAACCCAATGGAAGGCAAAAATATATCTATATATGAACAGAAAAAAAAATTTAATAGGACAAATAGGAAATAAATAACAAAACAGTAAACCTAAATTCAACCATATCAATACTAACAGTAACTATAGATTTGTTTTATATTTTAGTAAGAGTCATACCTAACAAGTCAATAGCAGAAATAAAATAAGGTAAACAAATTCTGAATCCAAAAATTACAGCAATATAGGGGGAAGGAAACTTAATCATATCAATAATTACAGTAGTAAGTATGAATGGTCTAAACATCCCCAAGTAAAAGGTAAAGACTGTCAAATGAGATAAAGGAAAAAAAAAAAAAAAAAAGAACCAGACCCAAAAATATGCTGTCTATGAGAGAGGCAATTTCAATATAAAACACAAATAAGCTAAATGTAAAATAGCATTTTAAAAAGATATAAGATGTAAACTTTAATCAGAAAAGTCTAGAGTGGCTTATATTAATAAGATATGCTGAATTTCAAGATAGAAAAAAATGGACATTTCAAAAGGATAAAAGATGTAATACAGCAAGAAGATATAATAATTACAAATGTGGATGCATCTAACAACAGAGCTTCAAAACAGATGAAGTAAAATAGATAAAGAAACAGATATTCACATAGTTGGGAAATTTCACTTCTCTCTCAGTAATTGATAGAACTAAAGAAAAAAAGATCAGTAAAGTTATAGAAGATATGACTCACCATCACCCATCCTGACCAGACATTTATAAAAAAAAAAAAAAAAACAACTACACCCACAACAGTAGAAAAATCAAGACAGACCATATGGTGGACCATAAAAAAAATGTTTAAGTAACAAAAAATTCCAGATGACTGAAACTTTAGAGAGTATCTTGTATAAACACAATCAAATATTAAACTGAAATCAAAACACTAAGATATCTAAAAACCCCTACATATTTGTAAATTAAGCAGCATTCTTCTAAATAACCCATGGTTCAAAGAAATCACAGTTAGAAAACATTTTACACTAAATAATAATGAAAACACATTTCATCAAAACTTGTAAGACAAAGATTAACAGTGATGTAAGATAAACCCATAGATTTAAGTACTTATATTTCTAAAAAAACTTAAAATCAATGATATACTATTTTGCTTTAAGAAGTCAGAAAAAAGACAGGTAAATTAAAACACTAATGAGCAAAAACAGTAAAATGGAAAAGGACAAATAAAGCAAAAAGTTGTCTCCTTGAAAAGGTTAATAAAATGTGTAACTCGTAGTAAAACTGATCAAAGGAAAATAAAAAGGGAGAACACACAATTTACCAATATCAGAATAAGGGGATTATCATTACAGATCCTGCAGACGCTTAAAAAATAAGGGAATATTATGAACAACTCTATGCAAAATATATCAAAAACTTAGACAAAACGGAAAAATTCCTAAGAAATCACAATTTGCCCAAAGTGACACAAGATGAAACAAAAAATCTGAGTAGTCCTTTGTCTATTAATGAAATTGTATTTATTATCAGAAATCTCACCAAAAAAGTCCCAACCCAAATGGCTTCACTGATGCATTTTACCTAACATGTTAAGTTAGAAATAAACCCTATCTTACTCAAATGCCTTCAAAAATTAAGGAGAAGGAAATATTTCCCAACCTATGAGTCCAGCAAAGCCATTATACCAAAACATGAAATGAAAATTATAGACCAATATAAATGCAAAAAAAAAAAAATCCTTAACAAGGTACATCAAAACTGGTAATTCAAATATAATGCATCAAGACCAAATGGGACGCATTCCAGCCGTTAAAGTAATACACCATATTAACACAATAAAGGGAAAAATCAAATAGTCATTTCAATAGATGTGGGAAAACTTTTTAAAAAAAAAAAGTGAACACCCACTCATGATAAAACCTCTCAGCAAAAAGGACTAGAAGACTTTCTCAATCTGATTTTTACAATAGTGATTATCACATAACATGATGATGGTGGTGGTAAAATAAATGCTTTCCCAATAACATGAGAGATAAAACCAGAAGTCCACGCTCACCACTTTTACTCAAAATTGTGCTGGAATTCCTAACCAGTTAAACAACCATAAAAATTAATTAAAGGCATAAAAATTGCAAAGGAAGAAGTAGAACTGTGGCTCTTTGCAGATGACTTGACTATCCACACAGAAAATTATAGAAGTAAAAAAAAAAAAAAAAAGAAGTAACTAACACGAGTAAGTGAATTTAAGGGCACTGCAAATGCAAAGTCAATACACAAAACAACTGCCGACTGGGAAAGAGACTACGTGTGAGTGTGCATGTACCGAACAGTAGCTCGACAATTCCATAGCTCTAGAATGCATATGAAAGCTTATCATTTGATGGTTCTCCCCATTTGGTTTACTTGATTAACATTTCCAAAACAAATGTATTCAGATAATAATAAATTTCACGTTATTGAAATACATTAAATCTCAGAGAGGCGCTTGGGTGGCTCAGTCAGTTAAGTATCTGACTTTGGCCCAGGTCATGATCTCATGGTTCATGGGTTCAAGCCCCACATTGGCTGACAGCTCAGAGCCTGGAGCCTGCTTCCGATTCTGTGTCTCCCTCTCTCTCTGCAAGCCCCCCGCTCCCCCGCCACACACACACACACACTCTCTCTCTCTCTCTCTCTCAATAATACGCTAAAAAATTTTTTTAAGAAAATAAACTTAATTTTTTCATGTTTATTCTCCATTTATAACATCAATAGTCAAAGTGAGCTTCTCTAAACTATCATGTGATTTACACAGTCGCTACCACAGCTTTCCACATTCTATGGAAAATACTTGCTGGTGAGTAGTAAACAGAAAATCATACTGTTGTTTTTCTATTTCCATAAGCACTTGATCATCTACTTCATAGTCACTTTGTGAATAAAACATAAGCAAAAGGTACACAAGTACATACAAAGTTAAGAAGGCCCCTGGACTTGGATGACCACCCCAAAAATGGTGATTTTGTTTTCCAGAACAGCTTATAATTGACTAGATCACAACAATCTCATGTGAACGCACAGCCCAGCCTACAATCTTCGCATTACTAAAATATTCTGCATAGTGGCATTAAGCTATTTTGACAAAAAATTCATAGACTTGGGGCGCCTGGGTGGCTTAGTCGGTTGAGCATCCGACTTTCGCTTAGGTCATGATCTCGTGGTTTGTGGGTTCGAGCCCCGCGTCGGGCTCTGTGCTGACTGCCGGCTCAGAGCCTGGAGCCTATTTCAAAGTCTGTGTCTCCCTCTCTCTCTGACCCTCCCCTGTTCACGCTGTCTCTCTCTCTCTCTCTCCTAGAAATAAAAAAAAAAATTAAAAAAAAAAAAACACACACAAAAAAAAGAAAATTCATAGACTTATGAAGTTTAGCTTGGGATTACCAAATACTAACATTACGGTTCACCTAAACAAATCAGTTCACAGAATACAAAACAAGTATCATTCCAACGACACAGTTCATGGAGATCCTTGAACTGGACAGTCTTAAGTAGAAAGCAAACTAAGGCAAAGAGTTCTTTGAAAGCGCAAACTGGTTACATACCCAGAACACAACCTGAAGTTCAAGCTGTTAGATACCAAGGCAACAAAAAGCATAAGAAACGATCACATGCATGCAGCACTTTCATCCAAATGTTTTTGATAAACCATCTCTTAGATTTGTACCAATTTCAAAACTGTAAGACCGTGCGTTGACCACCAGTACATTACAGATTTTAACTTGTTAACAAGGAACTGGCCCTCCCCATTTACAAGAGCCTACCTACCTTTTTAGGAAAGAGTACTGTTTTGCAAACAGAATTTTAGAAGTTACAATTAGCCCCGGTTAATGGTGCTGCAGCCTACTTAATTCTATAATTTAGACCTTTGAAACTGGTTAAAAATCTCAATTCACACTTACCATTGTGTAACTGCTCCAGGAAAGTACAGAAACAAAGGTTTCAGTGTTGATCCGTCACCAATAACCGAAGTTAGGAAAGCACCTGTCCCACACACATTCATTAGCTTTAAGTTTCTTTTGTTCCTTTTCAGGATGGTATTTTCTGACGAACAACTTATTTACATTAAAAGTACAAATGAAATGAGATTATATCTGGACAGGAGCTAACATGAACTGATTCATAAATACAGGTTTGAAAAAAGGACTAATATTCAAACTAAGGGTAACTATGATGTTTTTATATCAACACTTTTATTAATGGTATAAAAATACTCTACACACACTAGCTCATAATATTTACCACCACACTGTGAGGTAAAGAAGGCAGGTGCTATATATTTATTTCTAAAACAAGTACACCAGAGTCCAGGTGATGATCATCTATCTACCCAGTGTAAACAGCCAGAGAATAATATTCTTTAAGAGACTCTTTGAATCAAAATATGTCCAAACAGTAACAAGAGACTATCTAATGAAATTTGCTTGACTAAACAGGTTTATTCTTAAAATCATACCGAAAATCTCTAAAGGAATAAATTAAGAATAGTGGAGAGAAAAAAAAAAAGCCCCATTTGGTTTCCCCTAATATTTCAACTAATGCTTGTAAGAGTCCAGTTAAAGGTACCATCACAAATCCTGAATCAGAGAATCTAACTTGTCATTAAGTATAGGGAAAATACATAAATTGTAAACATAGACAGAGGACACTACCAATAAGCTCAGCCTTTCATTCACAAATAGAAACAGATCAACAGGGGGGCGCCTGAGTGGCTTAGCCGGTTAAGCGTCCGACTTTAAGCGACCGACTTTCGCTCAGGTCATGATCTCGCGGTTCGTGGGTGCGAGCCCCGCATTGGGCTCTGTGCTGATGGCCTCCAGCTCAGAGCCTGGAGCCTGTTTCAGTCTGTGACTCCCTCTCTCTTTGACCCTCCCCTGCTCACGCTGTCTCTCTCTCTCTCTCTCCTAGAAATAAATAATAAAAAAAAAAAGAAAAAAAAAGAAACAGATCAACAGGGGTCACCAGACACCTGAGGAATACGAACACCACCAAAATAAACAAACTGAAAAGGTTATTCAAAGGGGATAAAAAACTTAAAAGTGGTCTCGTTAGTATCCTTTGATTAAAGATATTATATCTGTAAAATAATAGCAGGTGGCTATGAACTACAAAGAATTCCCAGAAATGTAAAGTAATAGCTGAAATAAATAATTCAGTAAAGGGCTCAGAGAAAAAGTCGAGGAAATCTTCAGGAATAAGGAGAGAAAAGAAAGACATGAAATAAAAGAAAAACTTTAAATCAGAGCATTGATACAGATGCTCTAAGGGGAAAAAAACCATAAAAGACTACAGAGGACACAGAAGGGAAGAAACAATGAAAGAAACACAGAAGGCTCTCCAGAATTAGCGAATATGCCTGCATATTCAAAGGGTCCAGCAAGTAAATACTTTACAGGATACATTAAAAAGAACACCTTATCCACCTTAAATTGTGTAGAGCCAAGGATAAAAAGGCACGGACACAACAAACTTCAGAGGACAAAAACAGGTCACTAGGAAGAAGCCACCCTGGTTAGTGGTAAGCCTCTTACTGGTAGGCTTAACTACCAAAAGGCAACCAAATGCAGCCTTCAAAATTTTGAAGGAAAACTGTTTCACAGCTGAATTCTATACCCAGCCAAGGTATGCACTAGCTGTGAAAGTGAAAAGCACATTTTTGAACACTGTGTTGACATATTCTTTCTAAAAGAAAAGTTCTTCAGGAAATTGAAGAAAAGAAAAAAAATACTACTAGAAAACTGTAAAATAAATCCAAAACAAACAGGGGAAAGACAGGAGATCTAAGCAAGCACAGAACTTGTCCAGAAATGCAACTAAATAACATGCTTAGTGGAGTATCATACCTAGAAAAAGGTCAGTTCACAACAGAAGTTCAACAAATACTATGATTAAAAAGCTGGATAGCCAAGTGATAGGCACTTGGAGGAAGAAGGCAAAGCATACACTCTTTTACCAATGGGGGGAAATGTGACAATTAGACAATCCAGGAAAAGCCATTATAGCCCAAACTAGAGGCCAAACCAAAGTGCGTCGTGATCTTGAACACCAACGGAGTACGAAGCGATCATTTGCTCTCTGTGGCTCCCATCGAGCACAGCCACCATACTACTCTGGTTCGCAGCAGGTACTGTTTCCTTATCACAGTACTGATTACTGCTTCTCCGCATCAGCAAGTGTAACTATTACAAACCCTGACAACACAAAATAAACGTTCCGGTTGCCAGAAACTGGGAGGGGAACATGGGAAATTCAGGGGAACGACTGTGCGGGGTACTCACAAAGTGGGGATTTAGAGATGATGTCTAAGTACTTTCTAGAATGAAGAGTGCACGTGTTGGAAGTTTAACCAGGAAGCCCCCTCCCTCCCTTTAGGGAAGGAAGAGAACAGGTATTAACAAATTAAATTCTTCATTTTTCACAAGGGCAATATATGAGATTATGTGAGACCAGTCAAAAACAAAGTTTAGCATATTATATATTAAATTGGGATAATGATCACCAAACAAAGCATAAAATAGAAAAGGTTTAAAATAGTTATCTCTGAGGAGAAAACCAGTTGGAAGAGGTAGACGACAGAAAAGACTTTTACTTATCATTTTATACCCTTGTGTACTATTAACCAATGCAGGAAAAATGCAAAGAAACCTTGGTCCGTTTTTTTCTTGTTTCTATACCCCATTGTACTGTATACCAACCTTTTATCATGACCTTTCAGGTAAGACACAATTAACTAAACAAACTCAAGAGCCACCCTAAATCTCTGACAACATGCGTGCCGGCAACAGTTTACACTTGTGTCCAAGCTCTCACAACGTCCACTTCCATCATTTCACTCAATCCTCACAACAGTCTTATGGAGCAGACACTAGAGGTCCATAAAGTATTACTCCAAAAGGTTTATGTGATTTGCCATCCCCGAAAAGGGAAGTAGGAAGGACAGTAATATAATATAATAGATAAGGGAAAAAATAAAGAAAAAGTGCCTTCAGACACAGCAGTGAAATCTGAAAATCCCTTCTTCCAAGTTTGTAATATAACACACGATAAATTAAACTCCACGCATAGTAGTTGTGACAGTTATGCACACACTTACCGTATAAGCAGCCATCTCGTTCCTAGGTCACTGCCCGAGGGAAAAGGAAAACACACCACACCCCACGACAGGATCTCCAATGTTCATAGCTGCCTATGTGTAAGAGCCCCAAACTAGAAATCGCCCAAATGTCCATCAGCCAGTAAACAGTTAAACAGACTGTGGTATCTCCAGACTACAGAATACACCTCAATAATAAAAAGCAATGAACTCATGATGTACACAACGATGTGGATGCATCATTCACGTGTTATGCTACATGAAGGTAACCAGACACACGGGACCATCTGAGTGTACTCATAACGAAGATTACAGTGGTGGCAGATTAGGGGTTACAGGGCTCAGGGAAGAGGACGGACAGCACAGGAATGGGGGTGCTTTCAAGGGGACAGACACGTTCAAGGTCATGACTGCAGTCAGTGTTTGTTACGCTACTACATGAATGCAGCAAAATTCACCCCCATGACACTTAAAATTGGAGAATTTTATTGTTATGGAAATTATAACTCAATAAGGTTGATTTTTTAGAAATCAGTAATACATAATCCCATTTAACTGCTGACAACTGTCCAAGCAGAGGTATTATCTACGGACCCACAAAAACACTGAAATCGCTATTTAAAAGGTACAAATACATACAGTATAGGGGTACTTAAAAGTCCTAACAATGCAACAGTCCACATCCTACTCAAGGTGGCCCACGTGTCAGTCGGCCACGTGAATCAACAGTAGTTGCCTGGCAACAAGTCTACGCTCTAGACGCCTTAATAAACACCCTGACCACATTACCAGGTGATCTCTCAGAAGATAAACTAGGCAGTACATTAAAGAGTTCTTCCTTTAATATTGAAAAAGAATAATAATGCATTTGAATTATTTACCTAAAGTAGGAGCGAACAAGCGAACAAGAAATACTAAAACTAGATCATGAAAAATAAAAATATGCAACGAAACATCAACACACACACACAGACCCTTTCTTCAGTTGGTCTCTGACTTTAGGACGTTCCTCACCTAACTTGCAGGACTGCTGAAGCAGGGATTTGTGGGCGAACTCCTCCCCCTGTAAGCTTGTAAGCCCTTCCTGTGCCTTCACCCAAACTAGCTTGATATAAATTTACAGGTCTTCCAATGCACACGAGTTAGACACTTTTCTAGATTATTAAATCATCCTACAGACATCTCTCTGGATTGCAGGGTCTGTGGACAGCACAGAAAAACTCATCAGGAACTTTCTGTAGCAGGCAAGCGCACCACATCCCAGACCTTCGATTACTAAATGCGCAAAATCAAGAATTACCTAGAATCCCTAAGTAACAAGCAAACCCCTAACACATACGTTAACTATCGCTCCTCTTGCGCTGGATGTAGTGGGTACGTTTCCTTTGTCAACAGCATTAGGGAAAATACCTGCTTCCAGGACACCCCCGACCCCTCACACTTACCGAGCACACCACGTTCAGCTGTGCTGGACACTTACCCCTCTTCTGAACCCAGCCTTCTTTCACGATGGTGACATCGCTCATGATGGCTCCCCTCTGAGCCCCCAACTCGGAGAAACGGGACTTTGTGGTATCAGCTCCGGGGTTTGGATTCGCTGCTGCAGCTGCGGCTGCCGAGGCCGCCCTTCCCACTCTCTAGTGATGACTCAGCCTGGAAGGAAGTATTGAAGAAAGAATTTCTTTTTTTTCCATTCTTGCAACTCATACAGCAATAACAAACAACTAATTCTTTGTAAATGTCTTCAACTGGCCTGACCTCACATAAAAAGCTAACTCCTCAAACTGGGGAACTTCTTTATTAAATGGTTCTTCCCTGAACGTGCTTTCTGGTCTTGTGACCGATTTCAGACGACAGTGAAACTTTTAACCCAAGAGGCTGTAGTAAAACATGCCTTCAGGAAGCCACTGTCCCACCTGCACAAACAACACAGAAAACATGTTTGTGGTGCTGTGTGTCCGAGGCGAAAAGGGAAGAGAATGAAAGTGAAGTGGACTGAAGGTAAGTGGTCGTGTATGTCTCATTTCAAAATCTTTGTAAATTCAGGAACATTTATGGCAAAACAACTGTGAATGTTTTTAATTGCTATATCTTACGTAAAATACAACATGCTAAGAAACCGACACTCAGGTATGCTAGGTCTGTCCTGCTGCGAGAAATAGTTTAGATTACAAAATTAGATTGCAATGAATTTTTAGATTGAGATAAATAAAACATTATAAATGGTATACTAATTATAATCAGTTATTATTAATTATAATCAATTATTTAAAAAAGAAACAGATGAGGTGAAACACAGGGAATATGAAAGTGGACAGAAGTACGGAGTATTCCAGATGTCTCAAGAACAAATGCTCACATCTATTATTCTCAGGTAATCCTCACAAGAGACCTAGGAGGGTACCATTAACTCCATTTCACAGATGAGGAAACTGAGGCTCACAGGGATTCAGCAGCTTGCCTGAATCCAAGACAGCTCCTCAATGATGGAGCCAGTATCTGAGCCCAGGCTGAGCCCAGAGCCTGCAGTCTTAACTCCAAACCTCTAGTGCCTGAAGACAGAAGGAAGCCAGAGTAAAAGTCTACATATTTGTAAAAGAAGGGCCACAAATTTACCAGAAAGCTTTCAGGAAGCAATAAAAATAAGGAAACACCATCGGTTTCAGTATTTACAGTATCCATGAATACTTTTAAAAAGAGAAAAAGAAATTGCTTCAGAAGGAATAAGATTTTTCCAGGGGTAAAAATCTGAGGGGCGCCTGGGTGGCTCAGTCGGTTGAGCTTCTGACTTCGGCTCAGGTCACAATTACACGGTTCATGAGTTAGAGCCTTGCATCAGGCTCTGTGCTGACAGTGTGGAGCCTGCATAGGATTCTCTCTCTCTCCCTCCGTCTCCATCTGCCTCTCCCTTTCTCAAAATAAATAAATAAGCTTAAAAAAAATATGTTTCCGCAGGAAAGGACCACAAAATGTGGACTGGGTACACCAGTATCCTATGATCCAGAAACCGAATTTTAGATAAATTTAGCCATGAATTTTAGATAACCAGAGAAATGGATATGGATATAACTATACTATTTTCTCAGACTGGGTTTTCATAAATAGTACATAGCAGTGAGTTCAAGGTTAGACTCCCTGGCTGGTACTAGACTGAATTACAACTCTTTTCCCAATGCAAATTAAGTGGAAAGCCTACTCCTTTCATAGTCAGGAATCAAGACCAAGTCAGGAATCAAAGCCTGACAAAGTCTGTGTGGCTGAACAGAAACTACCCCCAACACGTGCCCTCAGCACCTACAGGTAAAGCCAAGGCTGTCCCCATAGTCACTGGGTCTGATACTACAGGGTCCAAAAGGAAATCAGACTCTGAGTGTATTCTGTCAAGATATGTGTGAAACAATACTAAGAGAAATTCTAAAAAAACTAAGAGAAAAAGATGAAAAGAGAAAAAAATTCTCTGGCCAAATAAGTTTGGAAAATTCCACAAGCCACATTTTTCTCTTAAAACATCACTATTAACGTATTAACGATATAAAATATGTATAACCTTGATTATCTCAGCAAATCCTAAATTTATTGAACACACAGGGCTCTTTTTTTTTTCTTTAGTAGCAGGTACTGACATCCAGGGGAACATGCTTTGAGAAATGGCCACATCATTCCAGACAAGACTCATTTCACCAATAAAAAAGGGGCCAAAAACAAAGCAAAAACAAAACACCTTAAGTGAAGAACCCAAATATCATTTCAACTTCCTGAAAATTGGCTACATAATGTAGACCTGGAAAACTGAAAAGGGTTATTAGTTCTTTATACTACATAAATAATTACAAGAAAATTAAATACTGGGAGCCCTGGCAAAACAATGACTTTAGAAGAGAGAGCCGGGGGCGCCTGGGGGGCTCAGTCGGTTAAGCGTCGAATTCGACTCAGGTCATGATCTCACAGTTCATGAGTTCGAACCCCATCGGGCTCTGTGCTGACAGCTCAGAGCCTGGAGCTTGCTTCAGATTCTCTGTCTCTCTCTCTGCCCCAATCCTGTTCATGCTCTGTTTCTCTCTGTCTCTCAAAAAATAAGTAAAAGTTAAAAAAATAAAAATAAAAAAAAATAAAAACAGAGAGAGCTGCACTGTAGACCTTCTCTTTGGCACTACTTGTAGCAAGGGGCCTCATATCTATTCAAGCTCTTCTTGGTTCTGACTACAAAATGATATAATCTGGGTTAACAAAAGAAAGACTCCTATCTTAATATTCTTCAAATTGGAAATGGAAGAGATCACCGGTCAGAAGAGATCAGAGGGTGACACTCAGTAATAACCAAAAAATAATACATAGCCAATAAACATATATACAATATATCCCTTTCTATTAAAATAATCTGCATCAAAACACCCTTACAAAGAACACTAAAAAAACAAAAGTATTTTCAAAATCCACTGTATTTTTTAAGTTGACATTTCATTGTTGAGATCTCAGAGCCGGAAAGGACCTTCCTTTCATAGCTGAGGAAACAGAGTCCAGATGGATGAAGCGACTTGCCCAAGGTCACACAGCCACTTTCTGAGGGGACCAGGACATCACAGAACCAGGCGCATGTTCTCACTGGCACCACCTATTCAGTACAAAGCAAGATACTGAAATATCCAGGTCAACCCAAATCAATGAGTTTTGTTTTAATAACAAAACTTTCAAAAAACTAACTTTTTGGATAAAAATGCTTATCAGTGTTTTTGTATTTAGATTAAGCTGCTACATATATGTTAAACCAACAGGAAAATATTTATAATCGTCATCAGGACCTACGGTAAAACCACTCATTATAGAAATGGCTTTAGCCACTTGCATCTTAAAATGTTACCCAATTCTACCCATAATCGTAAGATTCAGCTTTAAAGATGCTCCTGGGACTCTCAGCAAAAATAATACATTCTATGAAAATAACTTAAAAGACATTCAAAGGTATACTACTCCAGGGTTATGACCAAGAGGCTAGAAATAAACGCTATCTCGTGTGCATAAACACAATGCTACTGACTCTTCAGCAATAAACCATGTCCTCGGATTTAATTTCCTTACAGTGGCAAGGCTCTTGCAATCAAGTCGTCGAACTCTCCCACTCAGTGTTGCGCGCTGCCAAAAAACAGTATTCTGCAAAATGATGAGCTGGACATGAACTTCACCTCCTCCTACGGTCCCAACTTCTCCAGAACTGTGTTCTATCCAATGAACTCTTAGACAAAATTTGGTTTCTTTTTCTTTTAAGCTTATTGCACTAAATATTTCATTGCTGAATAATCTAATTTTGTCTATTCTTAACAAAAAAAAGTCATACAAAATTCTTGGCAGATTCAATTTAGAATTCACACAAAGCAGCTACACTAAAGGTACTTTTCATTCAAAACTATTTGCGAATTTGATAATTGCATTTGGATATCACTTCACAATTTACAAAACATTTTCACGTCTTGTATCTCATTCAACAGCATTATTATTTAGTAAGGCAATCTGACAGTGCCTGGCACATAAGAGATGCTCAACAAATACAGAATGAATGAAAGAGCACATGAATGAAAGAGGGAAGATACAGCTTTACATAACTAATAAAGAACACACTAAGCAAACTAATGTTGTAAGTCAACAGAGAGAATGGTATTAAGTCATCTTAAAAACAAACGAACTCAAATGTTATGGCATATAATTAAAACCACAAGAAATATTCTTCCTTATTCATCAAAGTACGTTTGCTATAGGCGTCCACTAATTGGGATGACTAGTGCGTTTCTCCATATTTTGGGACACTTTTTGTCGAAATGAAGTTAAGTTTCAACACCCAAACGATTAAGCATTAAGGCTGCCCCAAAATTATCTATTCCGGAAGGAAAAAAGAAAAAGAATGGCACATTTTCTTAATGATATTTATAACAACTTTTAAAGGATGCTGATTTACTTATGGCCACACACCACTCAGTCTTAAACAATAATTAAACTTCTTCAAACATCTTTTTAAAAGACCACTCACAGGGCGCGCCTGCATGGCTCAGTCTGTTAAGTGTCCAACTCTTGTTTTCGGCTCAGGTCACTATCTCATGGTTCTGTGAGTTCAAGCCCCGCGTTGGGCTCCGCGCTGACGGCGTGGAGCCTGCTTGGATTCTCTCTCCCCCCCCAGCCCCTTCCCCACTCGAGCTAGGGTGCTCTCTCTCTCAAAATTAAAAACATAAATAAATAGGGGCACCTGGGTGGCTTAGTCGGTTAAGCGTCCGACTTTCGCTTAGGTCATGATCTTGCGGTTCATGGGTTCGAGCCCCGCGTCGGGCTCTGTGCTGACTGCCAGCTCGGAGTCTGGAGCCTATTTCAGAGTCTGTCACTCCCTCTCTCTCTGACCCTCCCCTGCTCGTGCTGTCTCTCTCTCTCCTTGAAATAAAAATTAAAAAAATAATAATAATAATAAATAAATAAATTACCATTCACTGAAACAACATACAGCATGCACACATTTAGTCCATAAATAGGTACTGCCTGCCTGCCCTGTGACAAGGGACTGTACTGGGCAAACAGGGAGGCAAGCAAAACAGAGAATTTGAAAATCTCTTCCGCATAACAGTTTGTTATCAGAGTGCTTTCACATATATGACCTCATTTTGACTCTAAAAACAGATCGATGCAACGGCTACTGCACTACAATTCTGAGCCCAGGGAAACTGTGACCAACTGACACTGAGGACAAGTCTGTGACAGCACCCAGGGTGACTGCCTGCCACCCCAGTCTTCCATTGGCAGGGGATGCTTCCTGCCAAGTAGCCCAATGCGAAGTCTCAGAAGTGTGGGTAACATCTGTGAATCGCTCCAACATTTTTTTGTTATCAAAGTATTTTGCAAAAGTCCAGGAAAGCACAAGGTTTTCCAAGAAATTCAAAATGAAATATAGCTGTGGCATCACAGAGGAAATCATAACCACAAAAGACTAGAAGGTTGACGTAATGTTAAAACGCACGCTGGCAACTTTTTTTTCTAAATTAGAACAAGATTCACAGGTTAATAATCTCCCGCAGGTTAATTCCTAAATTTAAAGCCACAACACTAACTATAATACAACTTTCTCTAAACTACATACTTGGCTAAAACACTATGTAGAACATACTTGCTCTGCACCACAATTTCTTATATTCTATACATGTGCCTAGCCAAACTAAATTAATGAAGGGACAGCTCATGTTCAAACTCAATAGACTATTACTACATTGAAATACAAATGATTGTCAAGGGGAATCGTAGAACAATTCTATGCTATCTACAGATTCCAAGAAATAGGTGAAACTAACATATGCCATAATGAGTACATACAGTCACATAAAACTTTTTAATGGATTTGAGGGAAAGGAAAAATACTGAAATGGAAGGGAAATTCAAGGCAACGTGCTCTGCACTTCGAATAAGTCTCAGCCAGTCTGTCCCGGTTCAGTGTCATTATCTTGTTTAAAAAAAACCCATATCCTATAAGGAAAGAGAGCCACACAAACTATGCACCTTGGACCCTTCCTTCTCTGCAGAGTATAATAACAATAACAGACTTTGTGGGTTTCCTTACAACTCTGTGGATACCTTCACTGTCTCACCCTAGAGGGAAATACCCAAATAAGCATCAGTAAGATTTCCATCTCTCACACAAAATTCCAATTCTTTCAAACTGCCGACTCTTAAAATTCAACTTCATCAACTTTTAAACATATATACAAAAATGTGGAGCGATTTCCTCTCCTTCCCTTCCCCCCAGGCCCCCGAATGCCATTCCAACCATTATTGACCAAATAAAAAAGCAATTCGTGCTAAGTGCTGTATTTAATATCCTACTTTGAAACTTCTGGGAAAATGCCCACTGGATTCCTCTGGTCCAGCTAAAGCATCGCCTAAGCTACTGACAAGTGATCTCCCCACATGTCTCACATGAAATGCGGCTAGTCTTTGGACGAAGGCACCTATAATGAGACAGAAACAGATTGAGGGCTGCACTCAAAGAATGTGAGCTCCACAGCTGGCCACACCTTTCCACCACACATGTGAAACCTTCTAAGATCTGCCTCAGGGACCTTCCTGATAATGAAAGGATGGGAGCGGTGGGGGGTGGAAGCACACATATACACAAAATACAATTGGTTTTTGGTCCACTGAATGTCATGAATCAGCCTGACAGATTTCACCCCCAGGATTAAACTGAGAGTTAACCCCCGTGGTACGGAATCCCATAACAAAGTTCATCACAACGGTGCATTAGAAAGAGCACCAACTGGGATCCTTGTTCCTAACTCTACTCCACCCTGGGTCATGCTATATAAGGTCCTTTAATTTTCTGTGCCTCCGTTTTCTTAGCTATAAAAATAAAAATATAGCATCAGAGCAACATAAATAGCTTCACAGCTCTTCCAAAGCTACTAGTTAGGATTCTTCAAGTTCAAATCTACTGAGTAGCCACTTGGCTCACAGATGGCATCTTAGGTGACACATCATGACTACACACAGTTCCTGTCCTCAAAAGGGTCCTATGTAGTGGGGAAGATCAAACATCGAATTCCCCTTAGACCAAAGGTGGACTGAACTCCAATACTGGCAAAATACCATCTTCCTCCCCTCCCATTCCCAGACTCCCCAACAGAGTAAGAGGCTTTCACAACTAATACAGGAGAGAAAATTCCTCATTTGGACATCTTCTAGAGATTTGAGCTGGTACATCTTCTGAAGATTAGCAAAATATACCCATTTACAAAACGTGAACTGGCTGCAGCTGGTGATGAATAAATGTCAAGACAATACTGAGAAGACAACTAAAAAGCAAATCTACAGGTCAAGAAACATACGTGATCTACTGACTACTATTTGAAAATCACCTGGCAAAGGAAAGGCGTTTACGGTACCGCAGTCTTACACGTAAACGTCCGTGGCATTTAACCTGGCCTCTGAAACAACCAACATGAGAGAGAATGTTATGGATGTGTCAGTGTACTTTGTTTTACTCTATTAACGTAATGTCTGTGGAAATCACCGTGTTGCATGTGTTATTGAAATTGAGTATGTCACTGTGAAGTGTAAGGTCAGGTACAAGCCAACTTAGGGAAAACCTTAAGGAAAAAAGTGTTTCAGAATGAGGAGAGTTCAACTAACTTGGATTTTCATCATGACGGACTAGTACGCGTTTCCTCTTGTGAAAACCACTTTCAAAAGTGTAGCAGGGGCTGTGGTGAAGCCGAAAGGAGTGGACACATGGAACAGCGCCTGGCGCGTGGCAAGTTCTCATCAGGCACCAGCGGCATTGACTCTAAACCTAATCTAGCTCTGTCAGACGTGGAAGACAGTGATCAAGTTTTCAGTTAATATCACTGATCCCAGGCTAACCTTCCAGGGACTACAGAGAAGTGCATGCTTCCAAAACCAGGGTTTAGAAAACCAATGCGCACTCTTGAAACCTGGAGTCAAAAACCGAGCAACTTCGAGTGACTTACACGTTCAACCCAAACCTACAAAAATCCATTATGTGCACTAATATATACGGAGAAAAACAGCAGCGAGTCAAATTAAAAGACTGACTTGGCTGGGGCGCCTGGGTGGCTTAGTCGGTTAAGCGTCCGACTTTCGCTCGGGTCATGATCTCGCGGTTCGTGGGTTCGAGCCCCGCGTCGGGCTCTGTGCTGACTGCCAGCTCGAGCCTGGAGCCTGTTTCAGTCTGTGACTCCCCTCTCTCTGACCCTCCCTACTCCACGCTGCTCTCTCTCTCTCTCCTAGAAATAAATAAAACATTTAAAAAAAAAAAAAAAAAAAGACTGACTTGGTCAAAACAAATGAAACGGTTTATTTTTCTGTCCTGCCTCTTACGTTATTCAAATATAAAATCTTGCAAATCAAATATTTTTAATGCTTCAAACTTAATTACATTATACAGACAAGATCCTATCAAATCATGCTAAAAATCCAATTAGCATGTCCTTAACAATAATTGCCTTATCTTCTCAAGGATGAATTCCTGCAATGACAAGTCGATAAAAAGAAAGTGATAGAAGAAAGTGAAAAGAAAATGATACAAAGAAAGTGTAGCTGTCTTTTCACAAAAATATGCAAAGTTTAAGTCAACTGTAAACTTCCACAAAATCAATTTGTAAAACAGGTTCCTCTTTTTAAAAGAAACCCAAATAGTTGGAAATTTCCATTGAAATTTTTAAGAAATAAAATCCCTCATATGTTTAAATCAAAAGCTAGGGTTCAAAAAAAATTTCAAATCCCTACTTTGCACGAGACTCCATTATGCTAAGTACAATTATCATAGGGCATGTTTACCCAAAACATGTTTAGATTTGCAATGATTCTGAAAACAAATTCTTTTTCTGATGGTAGTAATCTTCTAAATGAAACGTAAATAAGAAAAGTTTTTAATCAAACGAGCCCCCTGGCAACACAGTTCACACTCTAATAATTTGATGAAGGAATGAATGAAATCTTATTTAAAATATTTACAGGTATAAAATTACAGAAACCAAAAAGTCCAAAGCTGAACCCTGAAGTACCTTCACACACATAACTTAAACTAAGAGGCCATGTCAAACTAAAAATCAATTTTAAGTTGGAAAACAACTCACTAAACTAATCATTACAGCAAGACTAAGTGTCCGGGGCAAAACGAATACAAATAATAGTTTCCTAAGTTTGGGGGTTTTTTAATAGATTTACTTTAGACATTTTTAAACGCTATAGAAAACCTTACTGCTACAAACACCACAAACATGCAACTGAAAACTGTAACTCTACATTCACCTAAATTCCAGTGTTGTCTCATTCATGTGATATATGCACTCCCTCACTTTAAAATTAGAAACTCAAGACAATTAAGATATTGGGGTCAACCCTAGTGAGAAAAACAAAAGGCAGGTCTTCAAATACAGTGTCCTTGGTAAACCTGCAAAGTCAAGATTATGTGTTGGCGAAAGTAAAAAAAACTACAGTCCTGATAAAATTGCCCAAATTACTGGGCATTCACCTTAGAAAGCTGGCAATTTACTAAAAATTGGGTATCTTAATAAGAAACATTTTCATGTTTTAGACAAGCACCTCCTGGAATATTCATGGTCATTTTATACGTTTTGCTAGGATACTGAAGTTTTGAAAACAAACTTCCTAAACCATGTTTCCTAGACTCTTAAAGCTTTGGCTTTTCCAATTATTTTCCAATTATTTCCTAACAATGTATAACTTAATGAGTTTCCACCAAAGACCAAACCCAGGGGTTTTCTAGTAATTTACAGCCTACTAAGATAAAAAATGACCATGCCTTGCCAAATATGGAACACACACCTAGCCTGAAGACTTGAGGCAGCTAGCAAGACACTAACTGCCCAAAGTCATCATTTCACATCTTTTGGCTACAAGGTGAACTAATAAAGTGTAGACACTCTATGGACAGTACTACTTAATCAATATAGCCACGTTAGGTCTCCCTGTTGAATTTCTACTTGAAAACGTCGTCTATTACAAACTACTGGGCTCTCAACCCATTACCACACTGGTGAAAGGAGTTGCTTTTATTTTCATAACGTTCTGTTGATGCAAGAAACGGGAGCGTCCTACCCACCCTACCCTTACAGCTAAGCCTTTCCTCCGCTTCCAGAAGATAAACAGTAAATATCGGTCTCGGAGACCTGGACCCCAAGAGACTCGACCCAGCCTGGGCCAAGATGCCCGGGTAATCCCGAACCGGGGGTGACCGCGCCTGGGAGCCGGGGTGAGCCCCGACCGCGACCAGCCAGGCTTCAACCTGGGGCTCCGAGGGCCCAGCGAGCATCATGGCTGATGCAGACCGATGCGCAGGAGGAGGAGGAGGACGAGGAAGAGGCTGGTGTGTTTACTTGCAGCCTAGGCCGCCGCCGGCAGCGACAGCATCCCTGGATCCGCCAAACCCAGCATCTTCCGCACATTTCTATTCTTAGCACACAACTCCCAAGCGGATTGAAACCCCACTACTATTAAAAACACAGACGAGCGCGTTACCCACCTCCCCCCCACACCCCACCTCCCCCCAGGGCCGTGTCTTCCTGCGCGCCGGCAGCAGAGGGTGGGGAGGAAGGCGACCCCGGGGACGCCGGTGCATCCTCGCCCGCACCCCACCCCCGCGCGCAGACGGCCCCTCCCCACCCAAACACGCCGGCTCGGCCCTCCGCGTTATATAAGCCCCCGCCGCCGCCGCCCCGCCCGGCCGGCGCCCCCTCCCCACGCCGCGCGGCCGGGCCGGCAGGGCGCGGGCGCTGCGCAGGGCCGAGGCGCCAGGGCCGGGCAGCGCCGGCGCGGCCGCTACCGCTAGGCCGGGAACACCCTCCCCGGCACGCGCGCCGCCGCCCCAGCTTCCCCGGAAAGTGAAGGGGTGCCGGTGTCAGCGGCGCCGGGCATCCCCGGCCTCCCACCCCCACGCCCGGCCTCCGGCGGCCAGCCCCGCCCACGCCCCCGGCGCGGTGACAACCCAGACGCCCCGCCTCGCCCCCGCCCGAGGGAGGCCAGGCCGAGGCCTGGAGGCGGGGGGCAAGGCGGGGGAGGGGGCGAGCGGAGGAGGGGGCTGTTATTACAAAGGCGGCGGCGGCGGCGGCCCCGCAGCTGCTCGGGCGGCGGCGGAGGATGGAGCCGGGGGGGCGGGGGGAGGAGAGGGGGCGACTCGGGGGTCCCCCCTCCCTCCTCCTCCCCTCCTGTCCTCCCCCCACCCCGCAAAGCCTCTGGCCCCCCTGGAGCCCGGTGCGGCCGGCGGGAGGGCAGGCGAAGGCTGCAGGGGAGGGAGGAGGGGCCGGCCAGGCCAGGCCGCGGAGCTGGAGCAGGAGGCTGGCGGCGGCGGCGGCGGCGGCGGGAGGAGGGGGAGGGGAGGGCGGAGGGAGGGCGGCGGCGGGGGGGGAGGAGGAGGCGGAGACTCTACATGGGAATCGGATATCGGCTACAAATTCAATTCATCACCAGAAAACACCGCACGGGCGGGGGCCGGGTCACGCCGGCTAGGCGGCGGCGGGCGGAGGCTCCGGGCCCCGGGGCGCGCCCGGCGCGGGTCGGGGGTCTGCGGCCTCCCCTCGGGGGCCGCGCCTCGCCGGGGGACCCCGCGGCCTCCCCGCCCCCTCGCTTCCTCCCTCCCCGGCGGCCGCCGCCGCCGATCGCTTCTCGCCGTCGCCGCCGCCGCCGCCGCCGCCGCCGCCGCGGGGCTTGTTGTTGACTTTGAGGAAAACTCCTGACGTCAGGGGCTGGCTCTCGGCGACTGGCGGGAGCGGCTTCCCCGCGTCCCCGGCCCTGCCCGCCGCCCGCTCCCCTCCCCGCCGCGCCCTCGTCCGCCGGCTTCCCCGCGCCCCCCAAACCCGCGGCGCCCCGCGCCCCCTCTCCTCTCGCGAGAACATCCCCAGCCCGGCGGAGCCGGCAGCGGGGAGCCGGCGCGCCCCGGGCGGAAGTTCTGGCTCTCCCGAGCCCGCGCGTGGCCCCGAGGCCGCCGCCCCCCGCCGCGGGGACCCCGCCCCCGGGCCCCCGGGCCCCCCGACCCTCCCGGGAGACCTGGCCGCCCGGCCCGGGAGCACCCCTCGGGAGAGCCGGCCCCGCGCCCCCCGCCGCAGTCGTGACCGCGCCGGGCACACGGCTGGCCCCGGCTTCGGAATTCACTCTCAAAATGATACCCTTTTTAGGGATATTAGTTTTCGTTGACTTTGGGGAAGCCATGATGTACTGCATCCACTACGAAGAAGATGACCGTTTCGTTCCTTTGAAGTTCATGGCTCCTGAGAATATTTGCAGTGGAGACACCAGTTTTGCAAAATGGCCATAGTCTCCCGTGCAACAGTCCATGAAGTTAGAAAGGAAGTTTGGCTTTTTCTGACACCATGTTCTGTCGCTTTTGGAACACTTTGAAAATCCCCGTATTGTTTCACCACGTGGCTCTAGCCTTGTTGATGTACCTGTTTTTTCCTCTCAATGCAAGATTCTTGTTAGTGCTTCTGGCTTCAAGGATTCTTCCCAGACAGGCACTTCCTCCTCTGCCTTTCCATGGCCAGACAACATTGTGAGGGTAGTCATGCTTGTATACCATGCGTGGAGGAGAGTCTAAAACGTAAGAAGAAGGGGGGAGGAAGGGTTGAAGCCAATTTTCTCCGATTGTAAGGGAAACCTTTCGCCGACGATTCTAGAACAAAATCTGCCTTTTTAAGGTACACAATCCACCCCCCAAGTGAAAAGTCCTCAATTTCCCCATATTTCCCAACACATCAAGAACTGACTAATGAATATAGACTAATCCTTAATTCAGTTTACAGGGTATAAAATGGATGCCACTTATCCCCATAATTATCAGACCTCTAACAGTCCCTGTCGGCAAAATGATTCTGTTAAGATGTCTTGCTGTTAAGACACAATCTTGGGTCAGAATTTTATTCTATAGTAACCCAACCCACTTCTTAACGTTGAAGAAAATAATCCGTTATGACACCAGCCCTAAAAAGTGTCTGCAAAGCTCTTGCAAATATTTAACTCTGAGAGTTGTGGTGTTCTGAATTACTAATATCTCTTATCAATTTTAATTTTCATTTGTTTTTTTATCTTAACATCAACATTTTTGTGAGAACCAAATTTGTCTTACCAGCCAAACTGCCTTTAACTATTTCTCCTAGTCTTGCCATATTGTAGTAAATCTTAAGTGGGTTAAACCCTAAAATTAAGTGTTGTATAAACTACAGTGAACTTTTTTTTAATTATAAGCTTTTATTTCTGCTCTACTTTGCTCTTCTATAGTAGCTTCATAAATTCCTCTGTCTAAAATCATCTCAGCTTTTAGAATAGAATTATTATTTATTATAGAACTATTTAAATAGCATTGTTCTTTCCCTCGCACTGTGCCATCATGAAATTGGCAGAATCTGACAACTAAGGTATGGTGGTACTCAATACGGAGCATATGCTAGATGTCAGCTCCTCTTCCTTGTCCTTACATGGCAGTTATATGGGGAGCAGAGCATGTTCATGCATGGCAATGAATGTCCCTCTTAGATTCCAGAGAGAAAGCCCTCATTCTTTATTAAGCCAAATATTCTTGGGTCACATCTCTCAGCAGTAGTAACTTAGGCATCTTAAGAAAAGTCTTCCCTCTTCTTGACTACCAATGACTAAATTAGCTACTCAGAGCTAGTTCTGCCGTTTGAAGTGAGTTACTTAAACTGGAAGGCACATTTAAAATTTCAGAGCAGCAGCTACTACTTCTCTGTATAAAAAGGGTATCCTGGGGCGCCTGAGTGGCTCAGTCGCTTATGCATCCAACTTCAGCTCAGGTCATGATCACACGGTTCGTGGGTTCGAGCCCCGCGTCGGGCTCTGTGCTGACAGCTAGTTCAGAGCCTGGATCCTGCTTCAGATTCTGTGCCTCCCTCTCTCTCTCTCTGATCCTCCCCAGCTCATGCTGTCTCTCTCTCTCTCTCAAAATTAAGTAAAATATTGGAAAAAGAGAAACAAAGGTACCCTGTCTCCAGTGTCAAGGATCAGAAATGTCACAAAGTATGCACAGAGTAAGTGTTGGTTGAATAAATTAATGAATGCATGAATGAACAAATGAAAAATCTGTCCCCTGTGTACAGTTTATTCAATGCTCGCCTCTGGGATGGGTAATTGACAAGATCATGAATGCACTTTGGAGACTTGCAGACCTGAGTTCAAATCCTCTCTCAGAAGAATTTATGTGTCCACCAAGCTGCCTAACTTTCCGAAACCTTAATTTCCTCGTTTGTGAAGTCAGGGTGACAACTACTTCAACAGCTTATTATGAGAATTGAATGTGATGAAATATTAGACGGTATCTAATATGTAGTGAGTGGACAGCAAGCTAAAATTCCTTTATCCTCAATGGGAATATATTCATTAACATAACACTAGCTGCTCCCACAAATAAATACGAAAATCCATCCTGGCACACAATAGAAGTGTATTTCTCATCCATGTTAAGTTCTGAATGCAGGCAAGCCTCCTGCAAACATTTATTCTTAAAAATGCTTCTAACATGTTTCTTCCATGTTAGAGCTCTGACACGTTCAGCACATAATCATGACGCCAAGCAGGCAGAAGAGAGGAAAGCGTGGAGATCACCCAAAGAAGGTCCTCGGCACCTCACTTCATCCCCTTTCCATTGGCCAGAACTCTCCGGAGCCACCTACCTACAAGGCAAGCCATGAAGGAGTATAGCCCAGGAAAGAAAAAAGAAAAAAAAAAAAGAAGAAGAAGAAGAAATAGTTTTGATGAACAACCAGCCAGTCTCTGCCACAGTTGGTTTCTGAAATAAACAAGTTAAGTCTACAGCTGTAATTAATAAATAGAGCAATTTCTGAAAGACCATAGTTTAAATCTAGGTGTAAGTAGCAAAAAAAAAGTCTGTTGTAATCATTCCTACTATGAATTGTCTTTTTCATAGCTGTCTTTTTTTTAATCTTCTGTAATGTTTATTTTTGAGAGAGAGAGAGAGAGAGACAGAGCTCGAGCTGGGAAGGGGCAGAGAGAGAGGGGAAAGGGCAGAGAGAGAGGGAGACACAGAATCTGAAGCAGGCTTCAGGCTCCGAGCTGTCAGCACAGAGCCCGACACGAGATTTGAACCCATGAACCACGATATCATGACCTGAGCCAAAGTAACCGACTGAGCCACCCAGGCACCCCATTAGCTGTCTCTCTTAAAGCGTGGGTCTAGTGACTGTGTTAGTAACCGATGAGAACATGTAAGGAACAAGTATGTCACCATTCTTTTTTCTTTTTTTTTTTTTATTTCTAGGAGAGAGAGAGAGACAGCATGAGCAGGGGAGGGTCAGAGAGAGAGGGAGTCACAGACTGAAACAGGCTCCAGGCTCTGAGCTGGCAGTCAGCACAGAGCCCGACGCGGGCTCGAACCCACGAACCGCGAGATCATGACCTAAGCGAAAGTCAGACGCTTAACCGACTAAGCCACCCAGGCGCCCCGAGTATGTCACCATTCTGATGCCACAAGACTGGGATGCTTAAAGCCCTCTGGAACCTCCCTCCTATTTTCTTTTCAGATTTTCTCTCCCTTCTACATTCCTGAGCATGAATGAACATTTTTTCATTCATATTGTCCTTCTCTGTCTTAGACAGCTAAGTCTCATAGCAGCCGAAACAATCTCTGGACATTACACGTAGTCTTTCAGGACACTTGAACCACAGAAAGTTACCGACCACGGGAAAATAACTTCTTGGAGCTAGAATTCATGATCTAATTCCAAAGAAACAAGCATACATAATTATCATTCCTGGCTGTGGGGCAGAATCAAGGTAGGAAATAAAATTAACACATCCATATTGTCTTTCCAGAACTTCATTTTAGGATGTAATTTTTAACTTCCCGAGGGGGTGTGCACCTGGAGCTATTTCCAAATCTGCTCTGTGGGGACTGAACTTCTCAGCGCAGCAGCGAGCCGCGAAGCACCCACGGTGAATTTCCAACCCTCACCAAGGTAGTCACGTCAACCCTTTCTGCGGGTTGTCTCGGGCAGGTACAGTTCTGGTCCGGGCAGTGTCCCCATCCATCCGTTTAAAACACAGTGTCTCCTGCTAATGAAAATACTTTCAGAATCAGCCAGACTGCTTCACATCTACACCTGCCGACTCTCCCCCAGGCCAAAACACACACCACAAAGTCTTTGAACGTTTGAATTCGTAAAACGTGGCTAGATAACACTGGTTGGCTTTTTTATAGTGGGAGGAAACTGAGTCTCAGAGTTTTTCTCTGGACCTTTAGTTCCTAGACAGAACTATGGCCACTAAAGTTGCAAACACCATCTCAATTCGGAAATTAGATTTTAATCAAAACACTGGGTTCCATTTCGAATCCGAGCCTTCCACAGGCTGGCAGGCTGTAGTGGGGAAAGCAGGCAAGCTCAGCTTCTGTGTTTGTCTGTTGCGTTTTCTCTCCCGGCCCGCAAGTCGGTCCCTGAGCGAAGCACCGGGCAGTCCTTCTGCAGCCGCTACCCTGCTACACTCTCTCCGTCTGGTACGCAGAACCGAGCAATAGATTTTTCAGGGCCAAGTGCAAAATGAAGATACTGGCCCCGTGTTGAAAAAGAATTTGGATTTCAAAATGGCGACGGGTGAACACTGAGCCGAGCGTAGCTACCTGTGCAGAGGTGTGCACAGGTCACGCGTCCCTAACGCTGCTGGCAGGTGTTTAAGGCCGGCTCCCCTGGCGCTCTTTGGAGAGTCCAGGCTGGGCTCCTCCAACTGCAATCCGTGTGACAACAGTGATGCACATATTCCTTGAGCCAGCTGTTCCTCACGACCTCTGGCTAGTGTTTTCTCAGCACTATGGGAGAATCCCTACTGGAGTCTTCTCACCCTCGGCCGGTCTCCTGGGGGGGGTGGGGGGCTCAAGATGGCCCCAGGCCAGGTCTCCTTCTCTCCCCAGGGACTTTATCCGGGCCAAGGGACACACTGGTGCATCCTTTGCTCTGCAAGCCACTCTTTGTGTCTTGGTCCTGCCACAGAAGCAGTTGAGACTGTTCCCAGCTCCCACAGAATCCCCTCATTGCAGGGAACACACCCCAAACTCTCCAGCAATTCCATAGAAGCCCGCAGCAGCCCCTGGCATGAGCTGAAGAAACACCCCGAACCCTCTTCCCAGTGCAGACTGTGACCTCGACTTTCCCTCGTGTAATCCCTTCACAAATCTTTCTCTCGAATTGTCTCTGCTCTTTTATATTCATAGAGTAAATGAAAGCGTTTGAGTCATGGAATAGACTTTGCTACTTCCTTCCTGATGGTTACCTAACTTTAAATTTCATGATTTTTGTATCTTGGGATCTCAGTGAAAACTTCAGTTTTAAATTCCTATTAAAAGGCATATTCTCTCTGTGGTGTAAGTGTTTTCAGTTGCTTCTTATTTAGGCATATGCTCACGGGCTCACATGTTTTAAAAAAGTTATTAGCTATTACCGAAGAAATATATGAAGGCTAACGGGTGTTCAAGGCACACAGTTAATTGAAATAGTATCTTCTTTACATTTGTTTATATTTCTTTTGTTTGTATTTCTGATTCACAAAATATGTGATAATACATTGCCTTTTTCATAGATCATTGCCTGCCTCGGTGATATTGAATATTTAAACTCTTGCCTTGGTTAATCTCTCAAAATTGAACTCAAAGAATTTTAAGTTGAACACTGTGAAATTTTATTTCTAAAGAGCTCCACAATAGATAAATATACCCCAGAATAAAAATAAAAATATAAAAGTATAGTTTGTACAAGTTGGTCACTCGGAAAAAGGTTACAATGAGCCATGAAAACTTCTGTACACAGGTATTAAGTTCAGGTGGATTTTTGTAAAATAGCATAAGAGTGCCTTGATTTTAGGGGCGCCTGGGTGGCTTAGTCGGTTAAGCGTCTGACTTTCGCTTAGGTCATGATCTCGCGGTTCGTGGGTTCGGGCCCCACGTAGGGCTGTGTGCTGACTGCCAGCTCAGAGCCTGGAGCCTGTTTCAGTCTGTGACACCCTCTCTCTCTGACCCTCCCCTGCTCACACTGTCTCTCTCTCTCCTAGAAATAAATAAAACATAAAAAAAAAAAAATTAAAAAAAAAGAGTGCCTTGATTTTTCCTTAATGTCTGTGGCTACCAAGAGGGGTTGCCTTCCTTTGTTATATATTAAAGTATAAACAATTTAGAAAATAATGGACTTTGCAATAAACAGTTATTATCCAACACATATAAACTTAACACCCAGAAGACAAATAAAACATTTAAAATGTGCAAAAGACATGAACAGACATTTCTCCAAAGAAGGCATACAGATGGTCAACAGACAGATGAAAAGATGTTCAACATCACTAGTTGTCAGGAAAACGCAATTTGAAACCACAATGAGGTATCACCTCACACCTGTCAGAATGGCTGAAATAAAAAACACAGGGAACAGCAAGTATTGGCGAGGATGTGGAGAAAAGGGGACTTCGTGCGCTGTTGATGGGAATGCAAACAGGTTCAGCCACTGTGGAAAACAATACAGAGTTTTCTCAAGAAAATGAAAAATAGAACCACCCTACCATTCAGTAACGCACTACTGGGTTTTTGTCCAAAAAAAAAAAAAAAATCATTGATTCAAAAAATATATGCACCCCTCAGTTTATGGCATCATTACCTACAATAGCAAAATTGTGGAAGCAACCCAAGTGTCCATCGATTGATGAATGGATAAAGAAGAGGTGTATGTATACAATGGACAATTACGCAGCCGTAAAAAAGAATGAAATCTTGCCATTTGCAATGACCAGGATGGAGCTAGAGAGTATAATGCTAAGTGAAATAAGTCAGTCAGAGGAAGGCAAATACAATATGGTCTCACTCATATGTGGAACTTAAGAAATACAACAAATCAGCAAAGGCAAAAAGAGAGAGACAGAGAGAAACCATGAAACAGACTTCTTAAAAAATATTTTTATTTTATTTCTAGGAAAGAGAGAGACAGCGTGAGCAGGGGAGGGTCAGAGAGAGCGGGAGATACAGACTCTGAAATAGTCAGAGTCTGTGCAGTCAGCACAGAGCCCAACACGGGGCTCGAACCCATGAACCGTGAGATCATGACCTAAGCGAAAGCCGGACGCTTAACCGACTAAGCCACCCAGGCGCCCCGAAACAGACTCTTAATATAGAGAACAAACTAATGGAAGATGGGTGAGAGATGGGTGAAATCAATGATGGGGATTAACAGTGTACTTATGATAAGCACTGAGTAACATATAGAATTGTTGAATATTGCACATCTGAAACTAATATAACACTGTTAACTATACTGGAATTAAAATTAAAACCTCACCCTAAAAAAAAAGAACATAATAGGCTTTAGAATGGACGTTGGTGTCTAATGTAAACTCCATAATATGATCTTGCTCCATGGAAAGTGCTACTGTGAGCCTTGAGTACATAAGTCAGGGAAAAACAATTTATAAACATGTCGTGCTTGCCTATACTAGCTCTCCTTCCACTTCTCGTCTTCTGAAAAGTTACTTCCTTTTAGATGTTTTTTTCCAAATACCTGAGCTGCATGACATCTAGACCTAATGCTTCTTTAGATGATTCATAAGGAAAAAAACCTTCTAAACAGTGAGGATAAAAGCAAAGTCCCCACTTTTGTTACTCTTCATGCACTTCCTCCTTAAAGTGAAAGATGGGTTATCATAACCTCTTTTTCTTAAACCTCCAGAGTTTCATAAAGCTTATTTGCATATTTGCTCATCCAATTGTCTTCTCCATTAAAATGACTGATACCTCCGATGGATACAGTTCACATTTGAGCATTCACTTCAACTTATTCCCATAAAAACTGGTTAACTCTATATAGACAAAGGTCTAGGGACAGATATGAGCATAATTTTCAAGAGGTTTCATCTATTGGGACACCAAATGTAAATAAACAGCTGTATGCCAAATGCATGTGACAATATATGTATAAAGAGATAAGAGAATACATCATGGGAATATTTACACTTAATGAGAGGGACTACGTCAGGCCAACCTAAAGAAAGGTGAATGACATTTTAGCTGAGCTTTCAAATGAGTTGATAGGACTGGAGAAGACATTCCAGGCAGTGAAAGAAAAACAAAGCAAGAAAGAGTAACACCAGGGACTCCAGGAAAAGAAAATGGGTGCAGAAAAGATTTTACAGACATGAAGAAGTTTGAGCTGGTCCTAAAGAATAATCACGAGAGGAAATAAGAGTGTACATTTATGCAAGAGCAATGGAGAAGGAGAAGAGGGAAGAATGTCCAGAGTGACCTATGATGCAGGGCCAGGGGGACTGAGTGACCAGATGGAGAGCAAGATGATGCCCAGAATTCTGTCCTCCTAAAACTGGTAGAAAGGTAGTGTGTGTGTGTGTGTGTGTGTGTGTGTGTGTGTGTGTGTGTAGCATGCATACACTATGCTTCTTTTTTTTTAATTTTTTTTTAATGTTTTATTTATTTCTAGGAGAGAGAGAGAGACAGCGTGAGCAGGGGAGGGTCAGAGAGAGAGGGTGTCACAGACTGAAACGGGCTCCAGGCTCTGAGCTGGCAGTCAGCACAGAGCCCGGCGCGGGGCTCAAACCCACAAGCCGCGAAGTCATGACCTGAGCGAAAGTCGGACGCTCAACTGACTAAGCCACCCAGGCGCCCCTACACTCTGCTTCTTATTGCCTAGTTTGGGGACCAGGGTTCTCGAGAGATAAAGAGAAAAGAGAAAAGAAACCATTTTGGATCTATTAAAATTGACATCAACCTGTGAGACGTTCAGGTAGATAGAGTAATAAACACAGCCACTGACATGACTGAGTGCTTACTCTGTGCCAAGCACTGTGCTAAGCACCCTACAGGATTACCTGGCTTGGTACCAGGGGCATGGAGGATGTGAAAATATGGGGGTCTGACTAAAAGACTTCGTCTGAAATTCCAGGTCTGCACCAGAGCCTGGGGTGACTGGCATTGTGCAGCAGGGTAATGTAAGAACTGAACCTTGGGAAACACATTTGAGAGCACAAGGAGATGGAGTTAAAAAAAAAAACAAAACAGGGGCGCCTGGGTGGCTTAGTCCGTTAAGCGTCCGACTTTCACTTAGGTCATGATCTCGCGGTTCATGAGTTCGAGCCCCGCGTCGGGCTCTGTGCTGACTGCCAGCTCAGAGCCTGGAGCCTGTTTCAGTCTGTGACTCCCTCTCTCTCTCTGACACTCCCCTGCTCACGTTGTCTCTCTCTCTCTCTCCTAGAAATAAATAAAAACATTTTTAAAAAATTAAATAAAAAAATAAAAAAAAAAACAGTCAAATAAGTAAAAGGACGGGACTCTTGGGTGGCTCAGTTGGTTGAGCATCTGACTTCAGCTCAGGTCATGATACCGCAGTTTATGAGTTCGAGCCCCGCGTTTGGACTCTGCGTTGACAGCTCAGAGCTTGGAACCTGCTTTGGATTCTGTGTCTCCCTCTCTCTCTGCTCCTCCCTCCGCTTATGCTGTCTCTGTCTCTCTCTAAAAAATAAATAAATAAACATTAAAATTTTTTAAATAAAAAAATAAGAAGAGAAACAGAAGTTATGAAAGCCACAGTAGGAGAAAGTTTCAAAAAGGAGGCTGTATTCTCTGGTGGAAATGTTGTTAGGTCAAATTAAGGAGAAAATCTGGTAAGTCCCTACCTAAGTCTACAACTGGGAAGTCATTGGTTAGTTTTGTGGAAGTGATCTTGTCTGGTAACAGGATTGAAAGCTTCACCGAATGAAGTTAAAGAGAACATGGCCAATTAAGGAAGAGAGGGTCGTGCAGGGGTGAAGCTGAGAACCGGTATTTTTTAAAACCCACTATGGGTTCAGCTTTACGTTGGCCCATTTCTTAAGCGCGGCAGGATGAGATCTGGGAGCATTAACTGTTGTTTTCTGGTTGCTGGTCCCCTTAGCTCTTCCCCACCATTTAGAGAGTCAGACGATTGTCACCTCAGCAGAGAGATGGCAGAGCAGATATCTAAGGATAGAAGCCCTTTCCTGGCTTTCTAGTTTCAAAAGCCTAACCCTCTGCGGGGAGGAGAGGGAATGGAAATGTTTCTAGAACTTAAAACAGCCGCGTTGGGAGAATTCTGAGCCCGAGAACAGGGCTTCACACCCTCATGCACCTCTACCACCACCAGAACCACCGTGCAGGTGGTTGGAGGAAGACAGTATGGGGGGAGAGGGGGAGGGCTCTGGGGAAGGGCTGTGGGACCAGCCTGAGTGGAAAAATGACAGCCTTCAGGGAAGTCGTGTTTCTTTCCTCGTGCGCGCCTGGGTGGAGGGGAAAACCAGAGGCTGTCTTGTCCATGTGGCTAATGTAGCATCCAGAGAGCTTCCCGGGGCCCAGCATAACAAGAGCAGCAACCCAACCCCTGAGTGACGAAGATTTCTGGGGTTGCATGGGGCTCTAGGCAGACGCCCAAGAGCCCCCCAACTGTTCTGCGCGATCAGCAGCAGCTGAGTTCTAGCACATCAGCAAATGACAGTGGGACAACTGAGGGACAGCTCGGCAGTAACTTTGAAGGACCAACGACCAAGGCCAGTTGAGGTGAGTGACACCTCAGAGAATGCCAGCGTGCGCAGACAAACCAAGACCAATCTCCATGACCAGAGACCGCGGAAGCCTTTCTCCCCACCGCCTTCCTGCCAGAATGTCATCACAACCCCAGGCAGAAAGGAAGCTTCTGGACTCCCCCAACAAAATGAAGACTCAAAAAAGAAATAAAGTTGAGTTCTAGAAACAAAGTTCCATTTCCTAACATTGAATTTGGGAAATTAAGCTCAAACCTACTCTGTCTGTTCTGATATTTCCTCCTCATTACAACTTCACTAAACAAGAATTCCCCTTCCCATATTACAGATGATGAATGAGGTTCAGAGAGATTAAGGAATTTTCTAAGGCTAGCAAAGGCCAAAACCAAGGCTCACACCAAGGTCCCTCTTGACCTACAGCCAATGTTCTTTCCACTAGACCACCTTGCTCTTTCAAAAGGTTTGACAGAGGGGCCCCTGGGTGGCTTAGTCGGTTAAGCCTCCGACTTTCGCTTAGGTCATGATCTCGCGGTTCGTGGGTTCGAGCCCCGCGTCGGGCTCTGTGCTGACTGCCAGCTCAGAGCCTGGAGCCTGTTTCAGTCTGTGACTCCCTCTCTCTCTGACCCTCCCCTGCTCACGCTGTCTCTCTCTCTCCTAGAAATAAATAAAACATTAAAAAAATAAAATCTTTAAAAAAAAAAAAAGGTTTGACAGAGAAGAGACATGGTAGCCAGAAGGGGATTCAGGGCGATGGATTTTTTTTTAAGAATGAGAAAACGTAGACAATAGGAGTGGAGAAAGGGAAAAGAACCAGTGGAGGGAAAGAGATTGAAAATGGAGGAAAAAGGAAGATTATTTATCAAGAAATGATTCTAAACGATATGAGAAGAAAGATAAAGGACTGGAAGGTGGCTGCTTCCCAAAGATAAGCGAGAATGTGGGACAGCTTCACTTGGGTAGAGTTTTGTAGATGGGTGGGAGAAATTTGGCAGCTCGAGCTTTGTGGAGAGGCGGAGGAAGCGCAATGCTGGCAGAATGTATATAGGGTGAAGGCTGGACCATAACTCTTTGCATTCGGTGCCTTGAATATCATGCACTCGATTGAATTCCTTCAACACTTGCCGTAGCCTTATGCCCAGATACACAATCTGAAGCAAACATTTCTCCAGCTAGGAATGTTGGTCGCTGACACTTCTTAATTGTGTCCCCTGAGGAGAAAGCCCCTTTACCCCAGATTACATCCCCTTCCCAGCGGCTGTTCAGTCCCAGGGTGTAAGGTCCAGTGTCTTGCCTCAGGTCAGGGCAGGTCTACGGCCCCAGCCCTGCATACGCCAAGCTTGCCCACTGTTCTCTCCCAGCGCCTCATCACCCCCACCCTGGGATCAGCTGAGGGCTTTGCTAGACTGTGCTGACTTCCCCTCTGCCCCATCCTGCTTCCTTCCTTCCCCCACAGGCTTCTGTCCTGACAACACTCCCCAAAATCTTCTTGCAGTCTGTGTCACTGGGAATCCACACTGGGGTTAAAAAAAAAAAAAAAGAAAAAGAAAAAGAGAAAGAAAAAACCCAGCATGCCTTGGGGAAATCAAGGCTTTATGAATGAACAGCTCTGTGGAGGCCCCCCCACCCACCTTGTTTCTGTGCAGGTTAAAGTTACATTCTTGACCTCTCCCATCTCTTACTCCCATGTCCCCAGAGATTTACCTAGTAGTGGAGCTGGGGAGGAAGTTACTGGGCACTTAGCCCTTTCGGGGGTCCCTCTGGGAAACAAGTCGGTTCTCCTTCAAGGCCAAAGACAGGAGCTCTGCAGGCCTGCGGTTTCCTGCTTCTGGGATGAAGTGTCAGTAATCTCACTCACGTGCAGGCCTCAATTCACATTCTCCAGTCTGGCTTGTACTAATGTAAAGCTGCTATTCTCTTGCCCAATGCCCATCTTCTGTATGGCGTCCCTCAGCTGGGATCCTAATTCACAAGGAGGAAGGGGGACAGCTGTTTCACCCTCTGAAAGCAGTGACGGGGAATGTGAAAACCAGACATGATGTGGATATATAAGATAAAGAAAAAATATCATGGCTGCCACCCTTGGAGAATGTCCGAGATCTCTAGTCCTGTATGCAGAGCAGTTCCCGCCTGAGAGGGAGTGAATCACAAAGTCTACTCAGGCTCCCAGTCATTAGATTTAAATCATTGTTCTTTATTCTCCAGATTTGGGGCTTAATTCAAAAAGATTCATAAGGAATCAAGAGTGTTGGCTCTGGTACAGAAAAGAACTGCATCAGCTTTTTGCTGAAATCAGTTTTACCATTAACTTAATTACGTTTTATTACCAAAAGATAAGTATGCTAAATGGAGCCGCATATCAAAACATCTATTATAAATTTGCAGAAGTGATGGTAAGGGTGACATTATTTTTATTAATGCCTATTTTTAAATTACTTTAATTTGACCTCATTTTACCCCAAATTACCCCTCCAATTCATTTTTTTCAGGCTTAGTCCCAAGTTACGGATGACTCTGAAACTTTGTCCACACAAAGAAATCAGGTAAGATTTCATTTGTTTCTAGAATAAAAAAGATCAAGGAACATTTACATTTGAGACCCGTTGAGTGCTTCATGTGTCGTATTTTGCAGACTTCACAATGAATACAATTCTACTTCTGATATTCATTCTTACTGCTCCGTAAGTTAACCAGAAGTAACAAGGTCACAAGAGCTAGAAAGCATGTATTTGGCTCTTTTCCTCTGTTTGGGCCAATGTTAGGATTTCTAAGGTACCATTAAGTATTGATGAAACGAATCCATAAATCATTTGCTGCTTGCCAGTTGTATTGCCTATTGATCGTGGAATTATCGGTTGGCTCAAAGACATTCAGATTTCCTATAAAAATGGCAACCGTGCAATCATAATTTTCCACCGTTGGTAAGAAGATTACAAGGTGCAGGAAATGGGGGCCGGAGAGCGGTCAAGTTCTCGTCTTACTGTAGCATTCCTAGCCCTCCCTGAGATGAAGAATGTGTGAGCTACCAGAATGACTACTCTCAGAGGTGATGATGGGTTTGCTCTGAGCTATCGACACTCATACCTGGGCCTCTTGTGATCAATGACACACAATTTGGAGACGGCTGACTGGGGTTAATGGTGCAATCTGTGGCTTTGGAACAGAGTTCTGCTCTATGTGAAACTAATTGGCCCATATGGGGATTAAACTGGTAACAGTGTCCTCATTTGTCAGCCCATCCATTCAGCGTTTGAATCTGGTTGCATTTGAGTAATGCCCCAAATTCAGCCAGAGTGTTTTCAAATCATAATATCATAACCTTAGGATGAGGAAAAGGTAATTTTTTAAATATACAAGTGACTTACCAAATCACTCAAAGAAAATCATTGAAAACTAAACAATAATTATCCTATGGCCAATTATTCTTCAGTGAATATCCCTGAACTCTGTGAAATAGAACGGGAGGCGAGTCTGCTTCCCATTAGGAACCTCATTCCATTGCGAATTCCGGAATTACTTCCAAAATTGTCAAGACATGCTCTCAGAGCACCCTCCTGCCTGCCCAGTGGCCACTGAGAGAGCTCTGTCCCAAAACATCAGGTTTCAGATGGACCTGACCTTCCTCCCTCACATTATTTTTCTTTGTTTCTATGATCATCAGAGGCTTTCTTTACTCCTGATCCCAGAGTTTTATTTATTTATTTATTTATTTATTTATACATGCTTATTTATTTATTTTGAGAGAGAGTGGGGGAGAGGAGAGGGACAGAGAGAGGAGAAAGGATCCCCAGGCTCCACATTGTCAGTGCAGAGCCAGCCATGGGGCTCGATCTCCCAAACCCTTGAGGTCGTGACCCGAACCAATGTCAAGAGTCAGAAGGTTAACTGACTGAGCCACCCGGGCGCCTCCCGACCCCCAGTGTATTTTTAAAATACATTTACCAATGACATGGTAAACATCCTGACTTTGAAACAGAAACAAAAAACAAACCACACTCTTTGCCATAAAATAGAAGTCCATCCTTCAATATAGACTGGAATTCAGGCTCCAGTTGAGGACATATCTCAACAGTACAGCAGATTTAACTTCAAAACTTCTTTCATTTTCTTCTTTTTTTTTAATATATATTTTTATTTATTTCTAGGAGAGAGAGAGAGAGACAGCGTGAGCAGGGGAGGGTCAGAGAGAGAGGGAGACACAGAATCCGAAACAGGCTCCAGGCTCTGAGCTGGCAGTCAGCACAGAGCCTGACGCGGGGCTCGAACCCATGAACCACGAGATCATGACCTAAGCGAAAGTCGGACGCTCAACTGACTGAGCCACCCAGACGCCCCCATTTTCTTCTGATTAACCTGATGACATCCTCCAATTCAACTGATTTTTAACTAATGGACATAAAAAGAAGTCCCAGGTTGTCAATTAGGTGGGCTATGGTTGAGCCTACAGCACAGTAGAAATGAAAACGGCAAACCTGTAAACAACGGAGAGATTACCAGGTGGCCTGGAGTGGGAAGACGAGACTGATGTAGTTTAAGGGTTCAAACTTGCAGTGAGTTGTAACTAAGCCATAGAGAGCTAATGCACAGTATAATGAAAGCAGACAATAGTGTACTTTAATTATATAATATGATAAATATTGCTACAACAGCAATCATAGTATAGCATATAAGTGTATCAAAGTACACATTGTACACCGTAAATTTACGCAATGCTGCATGTCAAATTTACTCAATAAAAAAAATCAAAGGAGGGGAAACACCAAGAAATTGGTGGGGGATCGAGGGAGGGGGAGATTAAACAGGAAGCCCAGTGGGGACAGATAATGACGAGCCAGGGTATCAAGGTGCCCATATTTACACGCAATGGAAAAGCATTTTCTTTACTCTCAGAGCTATTTCTTTCCTGCCAAAAATATTTTTGGAAATAAGTGAACTTTACGCAGTCACAGAAACAGTGAGCGTTTCCCACAAGTAGTGGCAAACCCCCACATGAGAAAATGGCAGAGTGGTGTCCACCAACACTCCTTGACAAGGCAGGAGACCGTGTGGACTGCCTCTCAGACAAGGTCCTGCTGCTGTGCTCTCACAGCTCCTTAGTGAATAGAAATTGAAATTTAACATCAAGAACTCTGATGTTTGTAATTTGTAGGAATATTTATATCTGCTTAAACCAACGTTGGATTCTCTTGTCTTCATAAATTCTTTATTAAAAGGACTGCTTTCAATAAATATATGTATAGGATATACGCTACCTTATTAGAGTAATCAAAATTCTGGTTCCCAGATGAGTCAAAATCGTCTTAACTGCTTTCCTGAGAAAAGAATGCCTTATTAGAGTACGCAGCATACTGTATTCGCATGAGGGAGAGAGACGGAGGGAGACACTAAAGCAGTATGTGCAGACTGAAGAACGCACATAGACTCCAGTCTTGTGTTAGTTTATCTTCCATTTTTAATTGTGAAATATAAAATTTGTGCAGGAAGCACATAAAACATGTATATGGATTGACCAATAAGGTTAAAGCAACACTTGTGTAACTACCATGCAGGTCTTCACCCCATATCATAGACAGCACTCTTATTTTATTTTTGAGTTTATTTATATTTGAGAGACCTAGAAAGGTAGAACACATGTGGGAGAGGAACAGAGAGAGAGGGAGACATAGAATCTGAAGCAGGCTCCAGGCTCTGAGCTGTCAGCACAGAGTCTGACACGGAGCTTGAACTCACAAACTGTGAGATCATGACCTGAGCCGAAGTCAGATGCTTAACTGACTGAGCCACCGAGGTGCCCCTAGATAGCACTCTTGAATCCAGTGTGTACTTCCCCGAACATAGCCTCCCTTCTTTTAAGAGTAGCCACTACCCTGTCTTCTGGAATAATAATTTCCTTGTTGGTTTTTTTTTTTTTCAATTTGTCAGTCTATAAATTCTAAGTTTGTTTTTGTTTGACTTTCTCCTTGTTCTCAATGTTACACATTTAAGATTCATCTACATTGTTGTGAGTACTGGGATTTTTTTTTTCCCCATTAAAATTTTTTTTTTTTTTTACTTTCCCGTTTTTAATTTTGAGAGAGACAGAGCAGGCAGGGGAGGGACAGAGAAGAGACAGAGAGACAGAATTCTAAGCAGGCTTCATGCTGTCAGCGTGGAGCCCTACATGGGCTGGAACCCACCAATGGTGAGATCATGATGACTTGAGCCAAAATCAAGAGTTGGCACTCTTAACTGACTGAGCCACCCAGACACCCCTTCCTACTTTTTTGTGTGCTGTATAATATTCCATCGAATAAATATGTCATGATTATTTTCACGGACATGTATTTTTATTTCTCTTGAGTCATTACATAAAAATGGAATTGCTGAATCATTTTGAAATTTTATGAGAAATAACCAGTTGTTTTCAAACAGAAATGTTTATGAGTTCAAGTTGTTCCACATCCTTCTCAGTATTTATTTATTTTTACAAATAGTTTATTGTCAGGTTGGTTTCCATATAACACCCAGTGCTCATCCCCACAAGTGCCCCCTTCCATGCCCATCTCCTCCCTCCCCCCTCCCCACACCCATCAGTCCTTAGTTTGTTCTAAGCATTCAAGAGTCTCTCATGGTTTGCCTCTCTACCTTTCCCCAACCATTTCCCCCCTTCTTCTCTCCCATGGTCCTCCGTTAAGTTCCTCCTAATCCTCCTAAATGTGCAAACATATATTTGTCCTTCTCTGCCTGACTTATTTCCCTCAGCATTACACCCTCAAGGTCCATCCACGTTGCTACACATGGCCAGATTTCATTCTTTCTCAATGCCATGGAGTATTCCATGGTATAGATAAACCACATCTTCTTGATCCATTCGTCCATTGATGGACACTTAGGCTCTTCCCATGTTTTAGCTATTGTGGAGAGTGCTGCTATGAACATTTGGGGTACACGTGCCCCTATGCATCAGCACTTCTGTGTCCCTTGGGTAAATTCCTAGCAGTGCTACTGCTGGGTTATAGGGGAGTTCTGTTGTTCATTTTTTGAGGAACCTCCACACTGTTTTCCAGAGGGGCTGCACCAGTTTGCATTCCCACCAACAGTGTAGGAGGGTGCCCGTTTCTCCACATCCTCGCCAGCATCTAGAGTTCTCTGATTGGCTCATTTTAGCCACTCTGACTGGCGTGAGGTGGTATCTCAGTGTGGTTTTGATTTGTGTTTCCCTGATGAGGAGGGATGCTGAGCATCGTTTCATGTGTCTGTTGGCCATCTGGATGTCCTCTTTGGAGAAGTGTCTGTTCATGTCTTCTGCCCATTTCTTCACTGGATTATTTGTTTTTTTGGGTGTGGAGTTTAGTGAGTTCCTTATAGGTTCTGGATATTAACCCTTTATCAGATATGTCATTTGCAACTATCTTTTCCCATTTCATTGGTTGCCTATTAGTTTTGTGGGTTGTTTCCTTTGCTGTGCAGAAGCTTTTAATCTTGATGAGGTCCCAATGGTTTATTTTTGCTCTTGTTTCCCTTGCTTTTGGGGATGCGTCAAGTAAGAAGTTGCTGCGGTGGAGGTCAAGGAGGTTGTTTCCTGCTTTCTCCTCTAGGGTGTTGATGGTTTCCTGTCTCACGTTCAGGTCCTTTATCCATTTTGAGTTTATTTTTGTGCATGGTGTGAGAAAATGATCTAGTTTCAATCTTCTGCATGTTGCTGTCCAGTTCTCCCAACACCATCTGTTAAAGAGGCTGTCTTTTTTCCATTGGATGTTCTTTCCTGCTTTGTCAAAGATTAGTTGACTGTATACTTTTGGGTCCACTTCTGAGTTCTCAAGTCTGTTCCATTGGTCTATGTGTCTGTTTTTGTGCCAATACCATACTGTCTTGATGATGACAGCTTTGTAGTAGAGGCTAAAGTCTGGGATGGTGATGCCTCCCGTTTTGGTTTTATTCTTCAATATTACTTTGGCTATTGGGAGTCTTTTGTGGTTCCATACAAATTTTAGGATGGTTTGTTCTAGTTTTGAGAAGTATGCTCGTGCAATTTTGATTGGAATTGCATTGAATGTGTAGATTGCTTTGGGTAGTAATGACATTTTAACTATATTTATTCTTCCTATCCATGAGCATGGAATGTTTTTCCATTTCTTTGTGTGTTCTTCAATTTCTTTCATAAGTTTTCTATAGTTTTAATCATACAGATCTCTTGTATCCTTGGTTAGGTTTATTCCGAGGTATTTTATGGTTTTTTGTGCAGTTGTTAATGGGATCAGCTTCTTGATTTCTCTTTCTGTTGCTTCATTATTGGTGTATAAGAATGCAACCGATTTCTGTACATTGATTTTGTACCCTGCAACTTTGCTGAATTCTTGGATCAGTTCTAGCAGGCTTCTGGTGGAGTCTGTCGGGTTTTCTATGTAGAGTGTCATGTCGTGTGCGAAAAGTGAAAGTTTGACTTCCTCTTTGCCAATTCTGATGCCTTTTATTTCCTTTTGTTGTCTGATGCTAGGACTTCCAGCACTATGTTAAACAACAGTGGTGAGAGTGGAATATGTCATGATTTTTTAAGGAGTTTATCTATTTTATCTAAATTCTCAAATTCAATGACAGTTTTTAAAAATGTCTCTTTATTTTGTTCTTAATATCTGAAAACTCTGCAATATCCTCCTTTTCATTCTTGATGTTGGTTATCTATATGCTCTCTCCCCATCTCTCTCTCTCCCCCTGTCCCCTGCCTCTCTCTCTCTGCCCCTTTCTGTCTCCCTCTCTCTCTGCTGGTTGATTCTCACCAGGGGGTTGCCAATGTCACCAATATTTTTAGAAACCACACCTGGTGGTTACTTGACTCTGTTGTACTTGTTTTGTAATTCATTAATTGCTGCTATCTTTATTGCTTTCTGTCTTCTAACTTTCTTTGGCTTTCTTTTGCTGTTCTCTCTCCAACTTCTTGCAATGGATGCTGACCTCATTCATTTTCAGCCTCCTTTTTCAGTATATGTATGTAAGGCTGCACATTTTTCTCTAATGACTTCTTCAGTAATGTCTCATGTTTAAGATGTCACATTTTTGTTGTCTTTCAGTTCAAAATAATTTTTATTTGTGTTCTGATTTTCCCTTAGAATTATGCAGTCTTTCTTAATTCCCCCAAAGATGGGAACATAGTTTGTATGGCTTCAATTCTTTATAATTTGTTGAGATTTATTTTGTGTCCTAGCTTCTGCTCAATTTTTGTAAACATTCCGCATATGCACCTGAGATAAATGTGTGTCCTACGGTTGTCAGCTGGTGGGCGCAATATATATCTTTATGTGCATATATGTAAATCTTTAAAAATCATCTTGTTAAAATCTTTTATATCTTTACTGATTTATTTGTGTCCATAATCTGACAATTACCGAGAGAGGTGTGGTAAAATCTCCCGTTATGGGGGCTCCTGGGTGGCTCAGTCTGTTAAGCATCCAACTCTTGATTTTGGCTCAGGTCATGATCTCAGCATCATGAGATTAAGCTTTGCATCAGACACCGTGCTGAGCATGAAGCCTGCTTAGGATTCTCTCTCTCTCTCTCTCTCTCTTCCTCCCTCCCTCTGCCCCTCTTTAAAAGAAAAACAAGTTTTTAAAATTTAAAGTCTCCCATTGTGATGTAGATTCATCTACTTTTTTTGAAGTTTTGTCAATTTCTGATTTATATATTTTAAGGAAGTATATACATTTAGAATTCTTCTATCTTCATGGTGAATTGTATCTTTTATCATTTGAAGAGAACTTCTTTCCTTCTTTACATCTAATAATGCTTATGACCATTATATACATATGAGAGAAGGAGAAAGAGAGCTATAGAGCTATACAAGCACACATTTGTATGTGTATATACCCATATACATATATATGTGTATTTTTACATACCCATACATACATACAGTGTGTGTGTGTGTGTGTGTGTGTGTGTGTGTGTGTGTGTAAAGCTATATCAGCTTTCTTTTGGTTAGTATTTACATTATTTTTTCATCCTTTTACTTTAAATCTTCCTTTAAACCTTTCTGTATACTTAAGCTTTGCAAGGATTTAACAAAATGGAATCTGACATTTCTCTCCTTTAACCAGAGCTTCTAGTTCATTTACATTCGTATAATAATCAACAAAATTGGGTTTTAAAGCAATCTGCTATCCTATTTGGTGGTTCCTATTTGTTCTGCTACTTTCTGTAGCTTAATAAGAAGCTCCTTCAGCAGATCCCCGCTCAAGGAAGGACATAAGTCACTCAGGTCCAGTGGCTCCCCTATTAACAATGCCGGGTTCTTGCCCAGGAAGGTCCCACTGTTACAGAGCTAACTTGGTGCCCCTGCCTTCTTCCAAGTCCCTCCTGAACACAATAGGGTCGTGTAGGACAGGGTCTTTCTATTGGATCTGTCTGTCCCTCGGCCTTGCCTCTCTCTGGGATAATGAGCAGTGGAGTCCTGGGTGGTATCCTCAGCCGCTCTGTGCCTTCAAGTTGATTAGACATGGGTGTCCTGTCGCACTCATGATAGGTACATGTATGAGTGACCCTTTGCCCAGCACCTTTCTTGCCTTCTTTTTCATGGATTTCTTTCTCTCTCTCTATTTTTTTTGGTTCTGTATTGATCTGACAATTGTTTTTTGTCTATTGTTTAAGTAATTACAACCTGGAAAATCAATACATCAATCTCTAACGTTAATCGATACCTTTATCCTCTTCCTGAAGTGGTGTGGGGAGGGGACACAAAAAACAATAAAATACTGCTCAAACCTTATTCTCTCCATATCTATCAAATTCATATATTTTTGCAGCTATGCATCTTAATTAAATATTTTTTAAAAATTCCTACAGCACCTTATTATTAAGATTTATACAACCAGTCATTGTTTTCTTTATCCAAATAATTACCATTTTCTTTTTTGCATCTTGAATTGTCTTTTTTCCAGATGCACATCCTTTAGCATAGTGCTTCCTAAACTCTCTTTGGTGAAGGACCTGTTTTTTGTTTTTTTAAATTTTTTTCTTTTAATCATCACAGACTAATGTTTTCTTTTTTTAATGTTTTATTTATTTCTAGGAGAGAGAGAGAGAGACAGCGCGAGCAGGGGAGGGTCAGAGAGAGAGGGAGTCACAGACTGAAACAGGCTCCAGGCTCTGAGCTGTCAGCACAGAGCCCGACTCGGGGCCGAACCCGCGAACGCGAGATCATGACCTAAGCGAAAGTCTGATGCTCAACTGACTAAGCCACCCAGGGGCCCCTAGACTAATGTTTTTTAATTCTTTTTAATTTTTTATTTTTTGTGTGTATTTTTGAGAGAGAGACAGACAGACAGAGTATGGGAGGGAGCAGAGAGAGAGGGAGACACAGAATCCGAAGCAGGCTCCAGGCTCTGAGCTATCAGCACAGACCCCAACAAGGTGCTTGAACTTACCAACCAAGAGATCATGACCTGAGCTGAAGTTGGCACTTAACCAACTAAGCCACCCAGGCACCCCAGACTAATGTTTTTTTAAAGTACAATAACATGAATTACTGGAAAAATCAAATGAAAAAATGAAAGATACAAAATATAAATCCCACATTTCTTTTTTAAAATATTTTTTCTAAAGTTTATTTTTGAGAGAGACAGAGACAGCATGGGGGGAGAGGGTCAGAGAGAGCGAGGGAGAGAGAGAATCCCAAGCAGGCTCCGTGCTGTCAGCACAGAGCCCAATACGGGGCTGGAACTCAGAAAACTGTGAGATCATGACCTGAGCGGAAACCTACAGTGGGCCGCTTAAGGACTGAACCACCCAGGCTCCTCCAGCCCCATATTTCTATTATGAGATTCAAGAGAGGTTGAAGTACTCTGTCAAACTGCTGTACGTTTTCTGAATGCTCCCTCGGAGCTCCTGGCCCCTGTCATCTGGGAACAACATCCACACACCCATTAGCCCCTGAATTAGCCTCATTCTGAGTTGTGCTGCTTTAACATTTTCCTTAGTACCTACCTGCTAGCAATGTGCTCTCAATTCTTACGTGTCTGAAAATGGCTTTTTAAAACCCCCATGTTTTAAAATGAAGTTTTTAAAATGAAGTTTTTAAATGTAGTACGGTATACACACATAAATCTGCACACATTAGGAGGTTACTGCTCAATAAATTATCACAAAGCAGACCTACCCATGGAATCGCCAAGTAGGTCAAGACTTAAAACATTACCATTACTCGGACCATCTGCCTACCCCTCCACATCATCACCCGTCTCCCTTTCCCCAAAGATAACCACGATCCTAACTACGGATAGCATACATTAATTTTTCCTGGTTTTAGAAGTATATAAGCGGAATCAACTTATATATATTGTGTTTTAACCTTGTTTATTTCTCTCAATATTTTGTTTGGGAGATACATGTGTTGTCTCCCGTAACAATATTTTGTACATTGTCGTTGCTGTATAGTATTCCATTGTATGAATATCTTGCATTGAGAAATAAAATCCATTCCGCCATTTTTTTTTTCATTTTTTTTTTCTTTTTGAGAGAAAGGATTGGGAGAGAGGGGGAGAAGGAGAGAGAGAATCCCAAGCAGACTCTGCCCTGTCAGCATGGAGCCTGATGCAGGGCTCAGTTGCACCACCTTGGGATCATGACCTGAGCCGAAATCAAGAGTCAAACTCTTAGTGGACTGAGCCACCCAGGGATCCCATATCATTATTTTCATACTGTTTTTTTTTTTTTTAGTTTTTATTTATTTATTTTGAGAGAGAGAAAGAAAGCAGGAGAGGGACGGGGAGCGGGGGAGGGTGGGGTGGGGGGGGGTGGAGAGATAATCCCAAGCAGGCTCCATCCTCTCAACTCAGAGCCCAACACAGAGCTCTGACTCATGAACTTGAGAGCATGACCTGGGCCAAAATCAAGAGTCAGACTCTGAGCCGACTGAGCCACGCAGTTGCTAAAGTCCATTCCAATACTGATGGACATTTAGACTGTTTTTAGTTGGCTGCTGCTGTCAGTAATGCTTCTGTGAACATTCTAGTCTGTCATTTGGTACACATAGGTATGCATTTCATCCAGGTAGGTATCCAGCAATGGAAATGTTGAGTCATAAGATGTACATATGCTGGGCTTTACTGTTAAAGAAGTTCATCATGTGGAAACACACCTTCACCAGAAGCTAGAACTTTGGTTACTGCGTTTATATTTTGTAGCAAGAGAATATTTCTTTTTTTCTAGGTTGGTTAATAAGTCTTACTTAGAAATATATTCAGAACTTCAATATAAATTATATTAAGTTCCAAATCTGTTTTGAGTACAATAGCTAGAGCACATATGTGTATGCATATTTATGAGCGTAACAATTTACAGATAAATTGTTATATTTGTCTTACGTCTTCCTAATGAATGTTATTTTGCATTATTTTGCCATTTGATAAGTAACTCCTCTTCCAGTGACCCATCCTCATTAGTATAATATGGAGAAAGCGTGTTTTTTCTGAAGGTAAAATAATTATATAACATTTTATGTTTCTTTATTCTCCAGTTAGATCACGGAGGTGAGAATGTTGACCGCCATGCTGTACTTGTTACCAGTATGTGATGCTAATCCTGAGTATGAAAGGAGGTAAACTGTTCAGAAATTCCCAAGGCCAGAAATTCTCAAGGCCAGCTTGGACTGAGAAGAGATTAACATGAGGAACTATCACAAATTCAGTAAATATAAAGAACTCGAGGGAAGCATGCTGATACCAAGTACAATTTTAAGACAATCTCTGTAGAACAAAAGGAAAAAAGCAAGTAAGTGTAGCTTGAGGTCATTTGCTCATTAATTTCTTCAGAGCATTAAGAAAGAAGAGGCTTAGGATTATTAATTTGGTTTCAAGAAAAGACTGTGAATAACTATATAATACAGTAGAACGGATAAAGGATTAAAGACTTGGGATTTTGGTTTGAGTTCCAGCTTTGCTATGTACCAGCTGTGGGAAAAGGGGCAAATATGTAATGAGACTTCAGTTTTGTCATCTGCAAAATGGAGATAATACTGGTACTTAGATCGATGGTTGTTTCCAGTTAACACGGGAGACTTGGAGCTGAGTCAACTATCGAGCAGAATTCTGGGTCACCGATGTATTGCCTTAGTCTCACGTGGGTAGTTTTCTAAAAGCTTTAATTAGCTGTCACATTTTTAAAATTTGGATTTCCAGCTTCTCTTTTTTAAAAGGCAATGTTATCAGGCATTCCTTATGTAAAATACAAGCGCTTATTTGAAGTGTAGAATCCTAAATGTATACAGAAGTGTAGACCTCTGAAACCACCGCCATGGTCAAAATAAAGAACATTTCTGTCACATTGTGCCCCTTGGCACCAATCTCCCCACCACACTTCCATAGTTCCAGATAACTGTTTCTCTGCTTCCAGTAACTACTGCTTTATCTTACCCTTTCCAGAATTTCACAGAAATGGAATCATACAATAGGTACTCTTTTATATCTGGCTTCTTCCACTCACTTTACTGTTTTCTGGTCACTTATGTTGTGTGTGATAGTTGTTCACTCCGTAAGACTGCTGAATAGTTGGGGCGTTTGCTTTCGAATGTCCCCTCTCTGTAAAGAGAGATTTCCTACCATTCTTCCTTTCTAATCTTAAACTCTAGTAAACTTTTGCCTGCTGCTCAAAAAAAAAAAAAAAAAAAGACCGCTGAGTAGTTACCCCCTGCATGGATATAGCACTATCTCTTTATTTACCAGTTGAAGGGCGTTGTGATTGTTTCCAGCTTTGGGCTATTAGGAATAAAATTGTGCTGTATATTTCTGCATAAGTCGTTGGGCAAACGTATGTTTTCATTTCTCTTTGGTAAATACCAAGCCATGTAGTAGTTGGGTCATAGGAAGCATATGCTTAACTTTATAAGAAACTTCACATTTTTTTCCAAAGTGGCTGTACCATTTCACATTTCCACCAGCAATATCTGGGAGTTCCAGTGGCTCCCCATACTCACCAGCACTTAGTTTATCAGTCATACTGTTATTATCATTCTAGTGGGTGTGTTGTGCTATTTCATTGAGGTTTTAATTTAATTTTGATGACATTGAGCATTTGTTAGTTATGTATTTGTTAGTTATTGTTTTATCTTCTCTTGTGAGATGTCTTCTTAAATCATTTGTCTGTTTTTTATAAAAATGTTTGTCTTCTTGGGTGCCTGGGTGTCTCAGTTGGTTGAGCATCTGACTCTTGATTTTGGCTCAGTTTGTGATCCCAGGGTCTAGGGACTGAGCCCCACACCAGACCCCATGCTGAGCATAGAACCTGCTTAAGACTCTCTCTCTCTCTCTCTCTCTCTCCCCTCCACACATCCATCTGCTCCTCCTGCGTGTGTGCGTGTGCTCTCTAAGATAGACAGATGGATAGATAGATGAATGGATACATGGATGGATGGATGGATGGATGGATAGATAGATAGGTAGGTAGGTAGGTAGATAGATAGATAGATAGATAGATAGATAGATAGATAGATAGATAGATAGATAGATAGATAGAGTTTGTCTTGCTATTAAGCTGTCAGGCACATTTCATGTTCTGAATGCAAATCCTTTGTTAGATGTATGAATTGCTAATATTGTCTCTCAGTTGGTAGCCTGTCTTTTATTTTGGTAAAGATGTTTCCTGAAGAGCAGAAGTCTTTAATTTTAATGGGATTCAATTTATCAATATTTTCTTTATGCTTTTTGTGCCATGTCTAAGAAATCTTCATATGAAGATTTACTCCTATGTTTTCTTCTAAACATTTTACAATTCTGCCTGTTGCCATTGGGTCTATCAGCCATTTTAAGGTAATTTTCTGTGGATAGTGTGAGGCAAGGATTAAGGGTCATTTTTTTTCTCCACAAAAAAGTGTCCGTGTATGTCTATTTCTGAGTGCTTTATTCTATTCCATTGATTTATATGTGTGTGCCTATGTTAAGATGACATGCTGTGATTATAGCAGTTTAATAATAAGTTTCAAAATCAGCAGTTTAAAGTCCTCTAACATTGTTTCTTTTTTAAAAAATATTGCCTTGTCTATTTTAAGTTTTTACAACTTCCATAAAAATTTTAGTGTCAGCTTGTCAATTCCTATAAAACAAATCCTTTCGGAGTCTTGATTGGAATTGCACAGAATCTCTAGATCAATGTGTGGACAATCAAACTCTTAAACTTACTGAATTTCCCTATTCATGAACACCACATATCTCACCACTGATTTAAGCATTAAAATTTTTTCCTCAATGTTATTTTAGTTTCAGTGTGCTGACCTTACATATATTTGTCAATTTCATCCTTAAGTGTTTTATGGTCTTTGGAGCTATTGTAAATGGTACTTTTTCATAAATTTTATTTTTAGATCATTTGTTGCTGGCATGCAGAAATACAAGTGATATTTATATGTTGACCTATCACAAGACTTTGCCAAATTAGCTTATTGACTTCTAGTAAGTTTTATGTAAACCTCGTATGTATATAATCATGTCATCTGTAAATAAAGTCATTGTTTTCTTTCAAATCCGTTAACATTTTATTCCTTTTCTTTATTATACAGGCTAGGACTTCCATATAACACTGTAAGGAGCAGGAGCAGTGTGGGATGCATTCTGTATTTCACCATTAAGTAAAATGTGGTAGACTACAGATTTTTTAATTGCTACCCTTTGGTAAATTGAAAAAATTTCCCTCAATTCTTTGTTTGCTAAGAATTTTTCATCATCCACTTGTATTCATTTTGTTAAAAGCTTGTTCTGCATCTATTAACATTCTTATTTGTTTTTTCATCTTTGTTCTGTTAATATGATGAATTATATTAGTTGACTTTTGATTGTTAGGCCAACCTTGCATTCCTCGGATAAACCCAACTAGGTTGTTATGTCTTATCTTTTTGTACACATTGCGACATTTGATTCTCTAATTTTTAAACCAGATGTTGTGTCCATGTTCATAAAAGATATTAGTCTGTCGTTTTCTTGTAATGTCTTATCTTGTATTGGTATCAGGGTTATGCTGTCCTCCTAAAATGAATTAGGAAGTATTTTCTTTACCTCTATTTTCTGAAAGAGCTTCTGTAGCATTAGCATTATTTCTACCTTGCTTGACAGAATTCAGCAGTAAAGCTATATGGCCTATAGTGTTCTCTGTGAGAAGATTTTTTAAAAACTGAATTTGTGGGGGCTTCTGGATTGCTCAGTCAGTTAAGTGTCCGACTTTGGCTCAGGTCGTGATCTCGCTGTTCATGAGTTCAAGCCTGCATCAGGGTCTGTGCTGATAGCGCAGGGCTTGGAGCTTGCTTCAGATTCCGTGTCTCCCTTTCTCTGCCCCTCCCCCACTTCCATGTGTGCTCTCTCTTTCTCTCTCTCTCAGAAAACAAAAAAAAATTTTTTTAATTGAATTTGTATAATGGATATGGTAGTATTCACATTTTCAGTTTCATCTTGTGTCATTTTTGGCATTTCACATCTTCTAATGAATTTTTTCTATTTCATGTAAATTATTGGATTCACTGGCATAATATGAATCATAATATTAGTTTACTCTCATAACATCTATAACTTGATCGTGATAGTCTTCCTTCATTGCTGATACTGGTAATTTGAGTCTTATTTATTTTTTTATCAGTTTAAGCTAGAAGTTTATTAATATTGCTCACCATTTCAAAAAATTAGCCTTTCATTAATGTTTCTCCATTGCACATGTTTCTATTTTACTGATTTCTGATCTTATCTTTATGATTTCCTTCCTTATAATTACCTAGGGTTTCATTTATTTTAGTTTAAGCTTAAGATGTAGCTTAAATCATTGACTTAGGCTATTTATGTTCTCTAAAATAAGCATGTAAATTTGTCTAATTACTGCACTGGTGACATCACACATATTTTGGTGTGTTATGTTTTCATTATCAGTCAATCAGAATATTTTATAATTTGTTATGTTTTCTTTTTTGACCATAGTTTCTTTAAATATGTGTTATTTAATTTCGGCGTGCTTTGGTATTTTCCAGATATCTTATAATTGGTTTGTAATTTATTTCCATTATGGGTAAGAGATCATCCTCTGTGATTTCCAATCCTTTTATTTTTTCATTATTTAAAAAAAATGTTTAATGTTTATTCATTTTCACAAGAGAGACAGAACATGAGTGGGGTGGGGGGGCAGAGACAGAGAGGGAGACACAGAATCTGAAACAGGCTCCAGGCTCTGAGCTGTCAGCACAGAACCTGGCATAGGGCTCGACCTTGGGAACTGTGAGATCATGACCTGAGCCAAAGTCGGAGGCTTAACCCACTGAGCCACCCAGGTGCCCCCCGCCCCAATCCTTTTAAATGTATTGGCAATTGTTTTATGATTCGGTATATAATCCATTTTGTTGAAAGCTCCATATTTACCTGAAAATAATGTCATTTTGCTACTGTTGGACATCATATTTTATAAATGTCAACTAAGTTCAAGTCCTCTAAATCCTTAAAGATTTTCTGTCTGCTTGTTTTATTGACATGTTCTCAAGCTCAGAGATTTTTTTTTTCTCAGTAGTGTCTAGGCTACTGATACGCCCACCAAAAGCATTACTTATTTTTATTACAGTGATTAAGGGAGGCAAACCGTGAGACACTCTTGAATGTCTGATGGACTGATGGGTATGGGAGGGAGAGGAAGAGGGGAGATGGACATGGAGGAGGGCACTTGTGGGGATGAGCACTGGGTGTTCTATGGAAACCAACTTGACAATAAACTATTAAAAAAATCGTTTTTACATTTATTTATTTTTGAGAGACCGAGTGAGACAGAACACAAGCGGAGGAGGGAAAGAGAGAGGAGACACAGAATCTGAACCTGGGCTGTCAGCACAGAGCCGGACACGATGCTTGAACCCACCAACAGTGAGATCATGACCAAGGCAAAGTCAGACACTTAACCAACTGAGCCACCCAAGCACCCCAACAGTGATTTTTTTTAATCTCCAGTGTTCCTTTTTGGGTCTTACTTAGGATTTCCAACTCGTGGCTTACATTGTCCAACTACTGTTCTCGCATGCTGTATGCTTTATACTATAAGCCTTTGACATATTAATTGTCATTGTTTTATATTCCCCATCTGATAAGTTCAAGATGTCTTCCATAGTTTTTACAGTTCTACATTTTATATTTAAATCTATGATTCATTTTGAGTTAATTTTTGTATAAGTGTGAGGGTTAGCTTCAAGCTTTTTTTATTTTTCCTTCCCATATGGGTATCCAATTGCACCAATGCCGTATATTGAAGAGCTACCCTTCATTCTTTGAGTTGTCTTCTCATCTTTATCAAAAATCAGTTGTCTTGTGGGGCGCCTGGGTGTCTTAGTCGGTTAAGCATCCGACTTTCACTTAGGTCATGATCTCGCGGTTCGTGGGTTCGAGCCCCGCGTCGGGCTCTGTGCTGACTGCCAGCTCAGAGCCTGGAGCCTGTTTCAGTCTGTGACTCCCTCTCTCTCTGACCCTCCCCTGCTCACGCTGTCTCTCTCTCTCTCTCTCTCTCCTAGAAGTAAATAAAAATAAAAATAAAAAAAATAAAATAAAATAAAAACCAGTTGTCTTGGACACCCAGGTGGCTCAGTTGGTTAAGCGTCCGACTTTGGCTCAGGTCACATTCTCACGGTCCATGAGTTCGAGTGCCAGCTGGGGTCTGTGCTGACAGCTCAGAGCCTGGAACTTGCTTTGGATTCTGTGTCTCCCTCTCTCTCTGCCCCTCCCCTGCTCATGCTCCGTCTCTCAAAAATTAATAAAGGTGAAAAAAAAATAAGTTGTCTCTCCTTGTGTGGGGTTATTTCTGGCTTCTTTATCCTCTTCCATTAATCTCTATCTGTATCTCCACACAGTCTTCTTGAAATCAGGTATAGTGATTCCTCCTTTCCTATTCTTCTGCTTCAAAATTATTTTTAGCTATTCTAGTTCCTTTGCTTTCCCACTAAAGTTTTTAAAAATCTATAGCTTTAAAAAACCTTCTTATGTCTTGATAAAAATTGCATCAAATTTATGTATCAATTTGGAGATAATTGATCTCTTTACTATGTTAAGTCTTCCAACCCTTGAGTATAGTCTATATCTCCGTTTATTTAGGTCTCTTATTTCTTCCATCAATTTGTTTCAGTTCGTGGCATACATGTCTTATACATGTTTTTTTAGACTCGCACCTAAGTATTGCATATTTTTGGAGAGCTTATAAATGGTGTTGTAATTGTAATTTCTGCGCCACACGTTCAGTTGCCTGTACCTAGAAATACAGTTGATTTTTGTATGTTGATCTTGGATCCTGAAACTTCACTGAGCTCACTTGTGAGTTCTACAAGTATTTTTTAATTGAGATATAGTTGACACATAACATATTTGTTTTAGGTGTACAGGATAATGGTTCAATATTTGTATATATTGTAAACTGATCACACACAATAAATCTAGTTAGTAGCCATCACCACACACAAAAAGAGAATTTTTTTTCTCGTGGTGAGAAATGTTAAGATTTACTCTCTTAGCAGCTTTCTTTTTTTATTTTTTATAAATTTTTTAAATATTTTATTTATTTCTGAGAGATAAAAAGACAGACGGCGTGAGCAGAGCAGGGTCAGAGAGAGAAGGAGACACAGAATCTGAAGCAAGCTCCAGGCTCTGAGCACAGAACCCGACGTGGGGCTCGAACTCACAAACCGTGAGATCATGACCCGAACTTAACCAACTGAGCCACCCAGGTGCCCCCTCTTAGCAGCTTTCAATATAACACTACAACAATATAGTGTTAACTATAGTCACCATGCGGTGCATTATGCCCCTATGACTTCTTTATTACTCAAAGTTTATACCTTTTGCTCACCTTCACCCATTTCCCCCACCCTCCGATCTGTTCTCTCTATCTGAATTTGTTTGTTTGTTTGTTCATTTGTTTGGATTCCACATGTAAGTGAGATCATGTGGCATTTATGTTTCTCTGTATGCCTTATTTCACATGGCATAATGCCTTCAGGGTCTAGCTATGCTGTCGCAAATGGCAGCATTTCCTTCCTTTTCATGGCTCAACACTATTCCATCGTGTATATATATGCCACATTTTCTTTATCCATTCATCCATCAACGGACACTTAGGTTGCCCTTCACTGTAAATAATGTTTCAGTGAACTTGAAGCGCAGATATCTTTTTGAGATAGTGAGCTCATTCCCCTTAGATATATGCCCAGAAGTGGAATTGCTGAATCATGGTAGTTCTATTTTTAATATTTTAAAAATGTTTATTTATTTTGAGACAGAGAGTGAAGGGGAGAGGCAGAGAGTGAGGGAGAGAGAGAATTCCAAGCAGACTCCATGCTATCAGCGCAGAGCCTGATGTGGGGCTGGATCTCACCAACCGTGAGACCATGACCTGAGCTTAAATCAAGAGTCAGACACAACCAGCTGAGCCACCCAGCTACCCTTATTTTTAATTTTTTGAGAAACCTCCATGCTGTTTTCCACAGTGACTTCACTACACTAATTGACATTCCCACAACAGTAAACAAGGGTGCCCTAGTCTCTATACCCTCACCAACACTTGTTGCTTCCTGTCTTTTTGTTAATAGCCAATGTTCTGGAAGTTTTATTTATTTGTTTGTTTATTGTTGTTGATTCCTTGGGAATTTCTATGTAGATTTCCATCTCCTTTGCAAATAGGGACAGCTTTTCTTTCTTTCCAATCTATGTGCCTTTTATTTCCTTTCTTGCCTTATCATGTTTAGTAGAATGTCCAGTACTAATTATGTTAAATAGCAATGATAAAGTGGACATCTTCACTTTATTTCTGATTTCAAGGGGAAAGCAGTCAGTTGTATGCCATTAAGTATGATGTTAGCTGTGGGTAACTTGCAGGTATTCTTTCTCAAGTTGAGAAGTTTCCCTCTATTCCTAATTTTTCTGAGAGTTTTATCATGAATGGTTGTTGAATTTTGTCAAGTGCTTTTTTCTTCATCAGTTATATTATGGCAGGTTTTTTCTTTTTCTCTATTTTTAAAAAAATTTTAATGCTAATTTTGAGAAAGAGAGAGTCAGAGCACAAGCAGGAGAGGGGCCGAGAGAGAGGGAGATGCAGAATCTGAAGCAGGCTCCAGGCTCTGAGCTATGGGCACAAAGCCTGATGTAGGTCTCAAACCAGGAGATCATGACCTGAGCTAAAGTCAGATGCTTAACCGACTGAGCCACCCAGGTGCCCCGATTTTTTCCTTCTTTAATCTTAGCATGGATTGCATTTATCAACTTCAAATATTGAGCCAGCTCTGAATGTCTGGAATAAACTTTCCTTGGTCATGGTATATAATTCTTTCTACATATTGCTGAATTCTACTTGAGGGTTTTTTTGTTAAGGGTTTTTGCGCCTGTATTTATGAGAGATACTGGTTTGTAGTTCTTTTTCTTTGGGTACTGTGCTTGTCTGGTTTTGGCATGAGGCTCCCTTGCTGCCCTGGAAGTGGTGGGTGGTCACGGGAGGGAGCCTGGGGGGTGATACCTGGCCTCAAGGGGTCAGGAACAACCCTGCTGACAGTGTGCAGAGATTGGGAACCTCAGTCCTATAGCTGCCACACGACACTTGGAGGAGAACTTGAACTCCAGGGTGGGCCTGTCCTGGCTGACATGGTGACAGCAGCTCTGTGAGATCCAGAAAAGTCCAGCCAAGGTGAGCCCAGCCCCCTCGCCTGCAGTACTGTGAGGTGAGGAACATAGGCCTTTTGTCATTTCAAGGTGCTGGATTAGCGGTAGTTTGTTACAGCGCAACGGACACCTAACACAGCACTCAAGCGTCTGGGTCTTTTCTTTCACCACGTGATCTCTTCCCCCCCAACCCTACATGCTGTGCCAGTGGCCCGAACAAGTGGTAGATATAAACATTTGGGGGCCACGCCTTGATTTGTCTGCAGCAAAAACTGACTAAACACTTGATACACTTCTTACCATTCGACACAAGTGGGCTTAGCAGAGAAGAGTCTTTTCTGCCAAAAGTTGGAGGAAACAACACAGGGTAATAAAATGTAATATCAGAGGAGCTGGTAACAGATGGACTGTAGGCTTTAGACAAATGAATGCTGGAACCTCTAAGGTGAACGAATCCTTTATGACTAAGAACGGAAGACAGGTTTCAGAAGTGCACAGCGAAAGGGATAAGCGAAGCTGAATTATCATGAAAAAGATGGAAAATAAAAAGTTAAAAGGTGCAAATCTATGATTTGCATCAAAAAGTACCTCTGTGCCAAGAAGCTCCCCCAAAGGATAAAACAAAAAACAACTTTAATAAGGAAGATTCTCAAATGTCGCATGTTCCGAAACACGGAAGTCGAGTCGAGATCGCTGTGGGGCAAATAATGGATGATGCTGGTGGGCGCCAAAATATCGTGAAAGAAACAAGTTTTCAGTTGAGAAGCATAAACATGTCAGTCATTTCTTGCCCATTTCAAAATTCCAAAGGAAGTTGGGTCCAAGATGCAGCATGAGTCGCATGCTGGCCAAACATCGTATTATTTTCTCCTCAATTAAATCTTCTTGGTAAGCTACAAATGTTCCCTTTGTCGCTAACCACTCCAGGTGGGCCTTGTTAGCTCCCGCTTTGCTGCCAGATTGTTAAGCCCACTGCTCAAGCAAAGTGCTGTCATTTCCTCCTCTTCCCACGTTTGCTACCTCCGCCCTCTTAAATCACAACTGCTTACCACCCCCACTTGCACCTCCTTGTGAGCTTCCACATGGCCCTGAACGGTGGAAACCAAATTCCCTTATCCATCTGACGTCCCTCTTCCCCTACCTCCTCCTCCAACAAAACTCACCTTCTCTGAGAAGGCAATTCTGAAACGGGCTGAAATGATTTTCATGACACATTTAAGTAGCACTTGAACCTACTAATCAAAATAATCCATCTTTGATCTGCAGAAGGTCCATACTCCACCCGCCCACCCCTCACCACCCCTAAACAGAATCCCCTCCTTTCCATATGTCCCTGAGTCTTGACTTCTGAGCAAGTACGAATTACCGGCTCAAGAGGCAGAAACTAAACCCGTGAGGATATGTGACAGTAAAGTCTCTTCTGTTGTTAGACAATAGCAGGCATCATTCTGAGCCAACTGGTAAAAGAAACGTCAGTGGGAACTTAGCCTCTGGTTCTGAAAATTATATTATTTCATTGCTTGATTTAATTATTAATTCAAGAAAGGCTTCTTTGCCGATTATGTGCTAAGCAGGCTCGGTGCTCTCTGTACGTTGCGGGGAAAGACAGACTTTCTAGTACGTGCGGGGGATCGAGGTCAAACGTGAAAGGAAAATGCCGACTGCAACAGTGTTTTGAAGGAAACGAGGAGAGTCTGGTGACAAGGGACAAGGTGAGGAGGGAGTGAGCGGGGTGGTCGGGAAGTCCTCACTGAAATTCTTTCCAGGGACGACATTTTGGCTCCGTTCTTTTTCTTGGTCTCTGCTCTTTTACGTCCTCCGTGCTTCTCTTCTGGATCCATGTGCTCTCTTTTTCACTCAGAAGCCGGTACCCCCCGCTGCATATACCTCAGAAAAGGAGCCGAGTTTGCACCGTGTGGGTTCTGGAGTCAGAACATCTCTGGCCTGGAATTCTGGCTTCTCCACCTGCTAACTGTGCAACCTTGTGCAGATTTCTTCTCAGTTTCCTCATATGTAAGATGGTGATAATTATGGTTCCTGGATTCTAAGGTAGTTGAGAAAATTAATTAAAATACAACATGCAAACTCATTAATACAGTGCCTGGCATATAGCAAAACTCAGCAGATGTTAGCTATTACTGTTATTTCATCATGCCTGCGTTTAAGATAAGATGACTTTATAGGTGTGTGTGTGTGTGTGTGTGTGTGTGTGTGTGTGTGTGTGTGTGTGTAGGGCGTGCTGATTTATGGACCTGCGGGCCCCAAAGATCAAAGCATCCCTGAAGCATAATTAACTTGAAAAGACTGAGTTGAAAAGAGTATTATTGGGGCGCCCGGGTGGCTTAGTCGGTTAAGTGTCCGACTTTCGCTTGGGTCATGATCTCGCAGTTCGCGGGTTCGAGCCCCGCGTCGGGCTCTGTGCTGACTGCCAGCTCAGAGCCTGGAGCCTGTTCAGTCTGTGACTCCCTCTCTCTCTGACCCTCCCCTGCTCACGCTGTCTCTCTCTCTCCTAGAAATAAAAATTAAAAAAATTTAAAAAAAAAGAAAAGAGTATTATTTTCGATCGCATATGTTTGCATAAGGCTATATTTCTTGTTTGGGGCGCCTGGGTGGGTCAGTCAGTTAAGCATCTAACGTTTGATTTCAGCTCAGATCAGGAGCTCAGGGTTTGTGAGATCCAGCCCCATGCCTGTGGCATCGCAGAGCCCGCTTGGGATTCTCTGTCTCCCTCTCTTTCTGCCCCTCTGCCCACCCTCTCTCTCAGAATAAATAAATAACATTTTTAAAAGATGAAAAAAACACTTAAAATGAATCTTTTCTTGCTGTGACTTTGCATGCACGTTTGAGAGCCAGTGCGACTACCCTAGAGTACAATTTTAAGAACTATGAATACCTCAGCAACGGTAGCACCCCCGTAGCTAACCTATTTGTGGTCAGTATTTACCCCAGCACCCTCTGTCCCTCAGAAGTCAACAGTAACCAACTGAAGGACAGAGATCCAACTCACCCTGCATCTCTCAGGGTGAGGCTGTTTCTATGAGGCTCTGAGACTTTAAGCCTTGTTGGCATTAAAAGGTTTCTGAGCTGAGCACCGGGGGACTCATTCGGCTCAGTGTCTGGCTTCGGCTCAGGTCATGATCTCACGGTTCGTGGGTTCGAGCCCCACATCGGGCTTGCTGCGGTCAGTGCAGAGCCCACTTCAGATTCTATGTCCCCCCTCTCTCTGCCCCTCCCCTGCTTGTGCTTTCTCTCTCTCTCTCTCAAAAATAAACATTAAAAAAATGTTTCTGGGCTACAATACTCAGCTAACCTAATTAAAAGGTGACTTTTTTATTTTCTCTGACTCCGCTCCACTCCTCTTGTTAGATTTGTGTTCAATACACTTGGGCTTCCACCAGCTCCTGAACTTGGGTATCGAAGTCCCTGTAAGACTCCACCGTGGCACCGTGCTCCCCTTCACCTGATTACTAAAACGAGTTCCTGAGCATTTCTAGCACCTTTCCCGTTGGAACTCAACCTTTCTCTTCAAGAAAAGATTGTGGCCACACTGTTTTTCTCCATATGCTGTTAATCACAAGAATCTTAGTGCTTTTGCTTTTGTTTTTGTTCTTAATTTAAAGGACATTAATCATTGCTCCTCTTAATCTTAACTCTTTGCCCCGTGAAACTACAGCCTTATAATTTCTAGCCTGTGCACAACTTACTCAATGGTCATTTCTTTATACTTTTGGAAAGCACACCAAAGTGCTCCTATAGCACATCTGTTCACCAGAACACCACTATCCTGGGTGCACCTCCTTGAACACGGAAACTGTGTCTTTTTCTTTCTTTCTTTCTTCCTTCCTTCCTTCCTTCCTTCCTTCCTTCCTTCCTTCCTTCCTTTCCTTCCTTCCTTCCTTCCTTCCTTCCTTCCTTCCTTCCTTTCTTTCTTTTAAACTTCCGTAAGTTTATTTATTTTGAGAGAGAGACTGAGACAGCAAGTGGGGTGGGTGGGTGGTGGTGGGGGGACAGAGAGAGAGAGAGAATCCCAAGCAAGTTCTGTCCTGTCAGCACAGAGCTCGACACGGGGCTCAAACCCACGAACTGGGAGACCATGACCTGATCGGAAACCAAGAGTCAGACGCCTGACTGACTGAGCCACCCTGGTGCCCCGACCATGCCTTTTTCTTTGGTACCACACACTTAGAATAGGCCAGACTCCGAGTAGGTGCCCAGGAATGTCTGCTGAATGGACAATGCTTAACTATGTTCGCATACTTGCCGCAGTCTATAATAAGATGATTTCTTTCCCAGCACAGCAAGACCTGCTACCCAAGTCTAATTACATGTAAAATTTGACAAGGTGTAAAAAAAAAAAAAACCAGACACATCAATGGTTTCATCACCATTTTTTTAGTTTAGGAGGTGGTATTTAGATTAGTTGTGCAGAACTGTTTTCCTGCCATAAAGGCTGTGTTAAATATTGAAATGGTTCCCAAGCACAGCGACAGAATGTGGTGGTCGGCCTGTACTTACGTGTGAATTGTAATATACAGTACAATTTATAGATCTGTGTTATGTGTCATGGTCCGTCCCGGGCCCGGCTCAGTATTACATTGTACAGGCGTGAACACAATCAAGTACTGAAGGCTCAAGATGCATATGGGGAAAGGTACTAACAAAATTTCAGCACAAAACTAATAAGGCCTTAATAAATATTTTAAAAATATAATACAGTCCATCTGGGAGAAGCATAGATTTTATTTTCATTCACTCGGGTGATCCACTCACTGACTCATAGTGTTCTAACTTCCTTCACTAATTTGAAAAATTAGTCATCCTGTGTTGCTGAGAACATTGCAACTAAGAGGCTATTATATTTTTGATTTGCATAATTTGTGAATACTATCTAGAAACACTAGTATTTTCCTCAAAACTGGAAATTATATAATGACAAGAGAAAACTCAAACCAGCCATTAGTGTGATGGGTACAAATTGACTTTCAAAGATCTTCTACACAGAACATTAGTTGAAATGATCTCATGGAGGGGCAGTAAGTTTTCAACTTAAGCAAGGTTTTTCTTAAGCATTTGCCGTCAACATCCACACTTTTTGTAAAACTTTTACACTTCGGGGTGTCTGAGTGGCTCAGTGTCTGAGCATCCAACTTTGGCTCAGGTCATGATCTCACGGTTCGTGAGTTTGAGCCCTGTGTTGGGCTCTGTGTTGACAGCTCAGATTTTGTGTCTCCCTGTCTCTCTCTGCCCCTTCCCCGCTTGCACTCTGTCTCTCTCTCCCTCAAAATAAATAAACATAAAAAAAACCTTCCCCAGCTCCTACTTGCCCTCCCCTAAAGAGACTTAATAGAGAAAGGGTATTCCAGAAAAACCTTGCCTTTTTCAAACTTCCCAGGAGTTGCTGTCTTGCTCTGACTGCTATAATCTTATTCAAACAGCCAGGGATTATTCCAAAACAGAAGCATAGCTTCCCATGTACTTATTTTTCTTCTTCTTCTTCTTCTTCTTCTTCTTCTTCTTCTTCTTCTTCTTCTTCTTCTTCTGGTTTATTTATTTTTGAGACAGAGAGAGACAAAACACAAGAGGGGAGGGACAGAGAGAGAGGGAGACACAGAATTCAAAGCAGGCTCCAGGCTCTGAGCTGTCAGCACAGAGCCCGACGCAGGGCTCGAACTCACAAGTTGTGAAATCATGACCTGAACCAAAGTCAGACACTTAGCCAACTGAGCCACCCAGGCGCCCCTTATTTACCTTCTACACAAGCATTCCTCTTTAGGCATAGCCTTCCTTGGAGTGGGTGGCATGCGGTCTGGTTACACTCCTCCATGTGAGAAGTTTTAATGGTTGAAAGAGTTTCTCCTAAACTTTCTATCACAAAGGTTCCAGAATCCCCTTCTTGAAAAACCTACTAAAGCCGTTCAATGCTATTGCTTCTCGGAGGCACACGCTATCCAGAAAGTCACTGTGGAAGGGAACAGTGGGGGAAACGACGGGGGGCGGGGGCACGTTTTACGGTGTAACTGGGGACCGGGAGGTTGGATTTCCTGCAGAAAAAGGAACAGATGGAAATCAGAGGTTCAACATTGCCTTGTGTCTAATAACTTGGTTCAACATCTAAGAGGCCTGACACCATCATGCTTTTTCTTTTTTTAACCCTTTCTGTGTGCTGTTGTGGTATTGTGGAATCTGCAACAAAGGACTCATTTGCAAATCTTCTCTTGATGACTCGCTGGGTTTGCAAAGCGCTGCCCTATAATTTTCCTCGGAGAACCTTGAAGGATGTGGAACAGAACTCCTGAGCCAATTCTTTAATGCTAACTGCCTTCGTCTGTGAGGAGAGACAAGGTGTTGCATGGCCGCAGTAGGACTTGCCGTAGCTGGAGAGTCAGTTGCCAAAAGGCAACCTGTTCCGGATTCCCTGCTTTCGGATTTTAGGACAGGAATGCTTGAGAACAGATGAGTCATGATGTGCTCTTAGTAATTTCGCTAGAACATCAGGGACGAGGTGCTTGATGTTACGTACTGCTCGCATCTGGGTGGAATTAGAGCTTTTCGTGTTGCTTCAAGAAGGCTTATTAATAGCAGAGGGCTACAGTAATAGGAGTGTGCCGTGGATAGCGTTTGAGGAAATGAGCGATGCCAGAGAAGGTTTATCGGGACTTGCAGTTTGTTCCTGCTCTACCCCTGGGGAAACAGATGTATTGATCAGATTTTTAGAGGAAAACAGCCTGCCGTGGGTTTACTGTGCTGAGATATGATAGCCCAGGAAATAGCCTGCCAGAAAGACTCAAAGGTTGGCTACCCTCAGCAGCAAAGGGAAGGCTGTAACACATAAGGGAAGGCAAAAGATGCCAAGGTTGATTTCTGGTTTAAGTTCTCTTAGCCTCTTAAGGTAGCGTTGCTGACGTGGGATATATCATATCCAAAATCATTATATTCCAAACGTAAGGAGCTGATGATGAAAATAGTCTTAAAGATGAAGCACTTTTTCCTCCCACCCCCGCCACTAAATCTTCAGCGCTGTAAAACAGACCAGAAATTAAAAGCATTTTATGTAGCTATGAAATTGAAAAATGAAATATACATGACTAAAGATGTCAAACTGAAACTTAACAAGATAAATGGGCACAACGCGAGCCACATTAAATTTGTCTGTGTATGTGCTGGGACATTGCCTGTTTTGTTTTATTTATCTTTTGGGGGGGGTTGTTTTTTTGTCTTTGTTTTCTTCCCTTGACTGAGCCATTATATAGGGAAACACTTAAGTGGGTGTAAATTTTTTTTTAGCAATACTTTTTTTAAACATTTATTTATTTTTGAGAGAGAGCTCACGTGTAAGTGGGGGAGGGGTAGAGAGAGAGGGAGACACAGACTCCGAAGCAGGCTCCAGGCTCTGAGCTGTCAGCACAGAGCCCGATGCGGGGCTCGAACCCATGAACCGCGAGATCATGACCTGAACTAAGTCGGATGCTTAACCAACTGAGCCACCCATGCGCCCCTAGTGGGTGTAAATTTTTAAAAAATGAATTTTTTGGCTTTTAGAGTGAAAAAAGTCAGGGATCTAACTTCAGACATAGGTGGATCTAGTTACTCAAATGATGTCATCAGCTTTTTCTCCAGCTTTCAGCTCTGCCTTACTCTGCACTGGCTTCATCATCAGAAAGCTCTCTCCATCTTATGGTTCCTAGTGACTATAGCCTTTTCCACCCACTTTATCTAAGCTTCATAACCCGAAAAGAAAGCAAGTTTCTCTCTCCCAGTTTCAGCCCATGTCATGGAATGGACTCTCAAGTTTGAGCCCGGGGCCCATCCCTGAATCAATTCCTAAAGCCATAGTGATGGGATGCACCTGATGGGTCTAGACTCAGTTGTCCACCCTCCCCAGGAGCTAACTAGACTGAAAGTGGGTGAGAGGCTCATTCCCAGACGAAATTCATGTCCTGTCATTGGAAGAGGGAAGGGTAGGTGCTGAGCAGACAAAGCGACAGATTTATGCTGCAATTGCCAAATGTGCTGAATTTATTCAAGGATGCAAGACTTCTTTTCTAAACCAGCCTATCTGTCCTTTCCACCCAAGCACCCCTTCAGGAAGCTATGTGCTTATTCAAATCATGTCGCCTTTTACTCGGCATGGCTTTGTTTTTGTCTTGGGACTCCATTTCTGATTTGCTTCCTGAGTCAGCTCACAAGCCGCAAAATAAAAATCATCTCATCAGTTTATAATTACATAATATTTTTACACGAAACAGCTAACCCTATTAAATAGATTAGGATTCTCTCCTACTGTTTGAGAGTGAATCTGCAAAACAACAGCAAGAACAAAATTCCAAATTAGTTCCAACTTAAAAAATGATCTGAGTAGAAGAATGATCAGATTTAGAACTAGAACTTCCTGGTACCTGTTCTGAAAGGGACAAAGCTCATGTGGGTAGAGAAGTCATCTTTAACCGGATCCTTGCCCTTAAAGAAAGCTTGGCCTCGCTGTGGTTCGGACCATAAGTGTGGATGGAGATAGGATGTTCCTGAGCTGATTCCTAAGGCTGAATCTCTTGGTGAGAATTTGGAAGATGGAATGGTTACATTCTAAGGAACGACCTGGGTATGAGCATTGAAAGTGCTGCGTTCCCCCATCCTCAATAATGCCAAGATTGGAGAGGAGTGCATCCTGTGCAGATGGTTGCACAGACTAAAGCATTAGTTTGCTGAGCCTCCGTGCTTGCTAATTAATTCTTCAGTTTACTAGGATTTAAAACGATTGTTCAAAACAAGACACCCCTTAAAATAAATGCTAGGTGAAAGTCTCAACATGGTATTGATTACTAAGATGGTTACTTCGAACAGCTGAGGGTTGTCATTAAGTAACGAAATTGCCTTACCCTGCCCTGTTGTTTTAATTAAGCTGTTTTCAATTTGTAAAAAAAAAAAAAAAAAAAAATTACCTACGGTTTTCATTTTCGTGTTCTCCTGGATTGTGTTTTCCAATTTTCTAGTTAAAATGTTAAATGGGATTCTAGAGTGGAATTCATTTTTACAATTCAGATATATAGTAGCGTTGGCATTTATTACTGGGAAAGCAGCATTGTGGGACTGTGGCTTGCATAGCCTTGGTGTCGAGAATTAAAAGTCGTAAATTCTAGTTTTGACACAGCTGCTTACTATGTTATCGCCTGTCACATAACTTCTGAGTATTCATTCCTCCCTGGGAAATATGAACGCCGAACACTGACCAGTCTCATGCAGAACAGTGAGAGAGAACTAAGTATCTATTCTGAAGGATATTGAGAAGGTGTAGTCTTTTCTTAATATTTATTTATTTGGGGGAGAGTGCAAGCAGGGGACGGACAGAGAGAAGGGAACAGCAGACTCCGCACTAACCAGCTGACAGCAGCGAACTCGGTGTGAGGCTCAAACTCTCAAACTGTGAGATCATGACCTGAGCTGAAGTGGGACACTCAACTGACTGAGCCACCCAGCTGCCCCGAGAGCATGTAAAAGATTATGGGAAAAAAACCTAAGCCTTAAGATTTTTGTTGTGTAGAAAATTCTTCAAATTTATTCAAAGAGTTTTGGGCTGGTTCTTTTTATATTGGAATTCTGACATTGACCATGGGCTTATGCAGCTGCAAACCATGCAGCTATTTATACAGAGCAGTCGAGAAAACCTCAAGAGCATCTTTATAATGAGACAGGTGCTCCAAGTGTTATCTGATTCCCTCAGAATAACAAGCGCATTTTGAAAGATGTAATCATTTGGACAGGTTGTTAGGTGTTTGTCATTTAGAAAATGAACACTGGTATCCAAAGATCTGAAATCCAAAACAATTTAAGGTACAATCTTTTTTTTTTTTTTAAATCAGACACATATGATAAAAACGGGTCAGTGGATGTAAATCAAGCAAGACACAAAGTCTCCTTTTCTTACTCTATTTGCCTATTATCATGAGCATCTTTCTTCAGGAGGGAACATTAGGGGACATTTGTTAAAAGCAGGTGCTTGTGTTTGCCGTGATCAAAAACACTAAATTAACTTCTCCACTATTCAACACTTTTAAATGAACACTATGAACTAGGTAAGAAGAAAAATTAATTAAGATTGTTTAAGATTAAAATACCTAGGAATAACCCTAACCAAAGAGGTGAAAGACCTGTACTCTGAAAATTAGAGACATTACTGAAAGAAACTGAAGAGGACAAAAGAAATGGAAAGACATCCCATGCTCATGGACTGGAAGAACGAATATTGTTAAAATGTCCATACTACCCAAAGTAATCTTTGCAATCCCTATCAAAATACCAATAGCACTTTTTGCCGAGCTAGAGCAAACAATCCTAAAATTTATGTGGATCCACAAAAGACTCTGAATAGCTAGTCATATTGAAAAAGAAAACCAAAGCGGGAGGCATCACAATTCCAGACTTCCAGGTAAATTGCAAAGCTGTAGTAATCAAAGCAGTATGATACTGGCACAAAAATAGAAGCATAGATCAGTAGAACAGACTAGAAAATTCATAAATAACCCCATCATATATGGTCAGGCAGGAAAGAATATCCAATGGGAAAAAGAGAGTCTTTTCAAAAAATGGTGCTGAGTAAACTGGATGGCAACATGCAAAAGAATGAAAATGGACCACTTTCTTATACCGCACACAAAAATAAACTCAAAATGGATTAAAAATCTAAGTGTGAGACCTGAAGCCATATAAATCCTAGAAACAAACACAGGCAGTAACATCTCTGATATTGGTTATAGCAACATTTTTCTAGATATGTCTCCTGAGGCAAGGGAAATGAAAGCAAGAATAAACTATTGGGACTTCATCAAAATAAAGAGATTGTGCAGAGCAAAGGAAATAATCAGTAAAACCAAAAAGCAACCTATGGAATGGGAGAAGATATTTGCAAGTGACATATCTGATAAAGGGTTAGTATCCAAAATATATAAAGAACTGATACAACTCAAACACAAAAACCACATAATTCAATTAAAAAATGGCAGAAGACATGAACAGACATTTCTCCAAAGAAGACATACAGATGGCCAACAGACACTCATGAAAAGATGCTCAACATCACCCATCATCAGGGAAATACAAATCAAAACCACAATGAGATATCACCTCACACCTGTCAGAATGACTAAAATTAAAAAACACAAGAAACAACAGGTTTTGGCAAGGATGTGGAGAAAGGGGAACCCTCTTCCACTGGTGGTGGGAATGCAAACTTGTCCAGCCACTTGGAAAACAGTATGGAGCTTCCTCAAAAATTTAAAACTAGAACTACCCTATAATACAGCAAATTAATTACTAGGTATTTACCCAATAATACAAAACTACTAACCCAAAGCGATACATGCACCCCAATGTTTATAGCAATAGCATCTAAATAGCCAAGATATGGAAGAAGCCCAGGTGTCCAATGACTGATGAATGGATAGAGAAGATGTAGTATACATACACAACAGAATATTTATGCAGCCATAAAGAAGAATGAAATGTTGCCATTTGCAACAACATGGATGGAGCTAGAGAATATAATATTAAGTGAAATAAGTCAGAGGACAATACCATGTGATTTCACTCATATGTGGAATGTAAGAAATAAAACACACGAGCAAAGGAAAAAGAGAGAGAGAGACAGAAACCAAGAAGTAGTCTCTTAACTAAAGAGAACAAATTGATGGTTACCAGAAGGTAGGTGGGTGGGAAGGTGGGTGAAATAGGTGATGAGCACTGGGTGATGTATGAAATTGTTGAATGTTGTATACCTGAGACTCATATAACACTGCATGGTAAACTATACTGGAATTAAAAAAATTTTAATCACAATAAATTTTAAAATGTTGAATTAAAAAACATTAAGATCTTTATTGGATAGATTCTTTAAAATTCATTGAAGAGTTTTTGGTGGGTTTCTTTTATTTTTGATTGTTTTTGGTAAATATTTATTTATTTTTGAGAGAGAGACAGAGCATGAGTTGGGGATACCGAATCTGAAGCAGACTCCAGGCTCTGAGCTGTCAGCACAGAGCCCAATGCGGGTTCGAACCCACCAACCGTGACATCGTGACCTGAGCTGAAGTGGGATGCTCAACTGACTGAGTCACCCAGACGTCAAATTTTGAAATTTTGTTATAGCAATTGGATTTCCTTGATACTGTTTGCCTAAGTCTCAAGATCAGAGCTGCCTTGTTTGATTACCTGTTAAACTGAATGTTCGGGGGTACCTTAAACTCACTATGTCCAAAACAGAATTCTTCATCTTCTCCTCAAATGTGTTCTTTGCCCAGGGGTCTTATTTCTATAAATGCATCCAGTAGCCCAAGTCTGAAACCTAGAAATTATTCTCTGTTGTCGTGTCTCCTTCAGCCCTTCCTGTACCAAGCAGAGTTCAATTAAAGCAGAGCCACCAGAAGGTATTTGCACACTACACACATGTTTGTAAGTAAGTATAAATAGTAGATAGGTGCATATACACATGCATGGGTATATTAGGGATTTGATCTCATGCAGTGTGGGCACCTGTTTTGAGTCTCTGGAAAGTCAATCTGTTTGCATATAATGTTGGAGCTTGAAGCTCACGGGATGGGAAGACAAATGAAAAGACAGGGAAGAAGAGGAAAGATTTGGACTCAGAAGTACGACTGGCTCCCCTCAGCGCAGACTGACACCCACACCAGGTCATGTGCCCCCGCCCTTGGTGAGGTGAGTACCTGCCCAGGCCAGAGCACAGCCCCCAGGGCGGGGCCGGGAGCAGGTGCACCCCCCCACCTCGGGCAGGGCGTGCATGTGAGCAACGTCATGTGGGAGGACACGATGCCTGGGACTTCACTTTGTTAGATGGTTAAGCAAGGCATGCTAAACACTGAGAGTGACTTTGATCAAGGGTAGGCTCCGACCTGCAGCTCTGACTCGCAGTGGTGAGGGGTGCTCTGCCCCCCAGCCGCTAGCCCTGAAGAACCCCGTTCAGCGATGGGCTGCAGCTTAAAGCCCAACTGGTGACTTATCCTCAGGGTTTAATTTCTTAGCCTGGAGGCGTTTCCAGGTACACGTCTCGTGTGGGCGCGGGGAACGTGCTGTGCCCAGAGGGCCATCACCTGCACACCGCAGACCGGCATCCGTCTCCAGGGCCACCGTAATGGGAACTGGCAGGAGAGGGAACTCCGGGAGCAGTCGTTCAGCCCCAAGTCCACACATCATCCCCCCCTTTTCTCCTTCCCTCAAGCCTCTTTCCTAAGTTCTGCTCCTAACCTGGGTCTCATGTGAATATGGCTAGGCCAGAAGGCCTTTCTAGGCTGTGCTGCTGCCCACTAGGGTGCCCTCTTCCGCCCTTGACACACGCTGCTCACCCTGTTGATACAAGGGTTAATGGGGATCTTCCTCTTGCTCTCTGGGAGAGCAGAGACTGAGCCCGTCTTGTTTACTGTTGGATTTTCAAAGGCTGGTGCATAGGAGATGTCTGCTTAATCAGCAGAAGACCGCGAGGAATTACAAAGCAAAGCCCTACCCTCCCATCCTAGCCAGAACCAGACTGGAGAGATTTCCCCACGTGTGCAATGCACCTGATGATTGCTTTCACAGAATGTTATAGACGACGCTGCGCTGTCTGGAAGACAGAAAAGGTGTTGCGGAGGGACAAGTGCGGAAGCTGAGATTTGGCAGAAGAGTTAAGTCTACAGAGGACAGCCAGTGCGACTGAGGCGGAGAGAGGGGACAGCAGAGGTTGGGGTTTGGGAGCTGGTGGGCCGATGTGAAGGCCCAGAGGGAGAAAAGGCAGGGCCCGACTTAGCATGCTCAGGCTTGAGACTTTCCCTCCTGCGGGGACGCGGAAGAAGCCTTGCAGAATTGTGAGGCAGCAGTGCCCGCCACATGGGTATTTGGGGGAATCATTTGCAGGCGTGTTGCAGGTGGATTGGAAAGGTGAGCAGTGCTGGGTTCTTCTTTTTCAGAGACAGAGACTTGCTCAGTTGGTGGGGGCCTGCTGACAGAATTGGTGGGGAAAGTGGGGGCGGCGTGTAGCCGGGCCCACTGCACAGCCCTGCTTGGCGGGCGAAGAGCAGAACGACATTGTTGCTCGTTCTGCACAGCTCAGGTGCCTGTGCGAACATGTTGCGCATTCCACTGTAGGCAATCCCTGCTGCCTTTCACAGAGACACAGCCGCTCTCTGCAGCCTCCCCGCGTGGCTCTGCTCCCCAAGAGGGAGGACTGGTAGCCGGTTTTAATCCGGTGTGGAGCATCCTCACTCCTACCCCTGTTTGGGCAGGTCCCTGATGCTGGACTTCTTCCCAGACCTGTGACTGACTGCCTTTGGGTATTCCTTGTGGATCTGGTGGCATCACACATTAGCAAACTGACTTCTTAAGAAACGCCTGGGTAGGGGGCTGGGCTCTAAGGCTTGTCAGGAAAGAGGGGGAGTGGAAAGAGCCCTCCCTGGGCCTGTGCATTGCTGGGACCGGGTCACAGAGGCTTCCGCACCAGGGAGAGATGGTGGGGGCCTAGAACAAAGACAGGGACAATGGGTGTGAGGAGGCAGCGGTAAATGAAAACACAGGGTGAGGAGTAAGATTGGCAGAACTTGGTGACTTGGTGGATCGGGTTTGGGACGTGAAACAGGGTGTTTGGATCTGGTGTGCTGGGAAGCATAGGGATATAAGAAACTGATGTATCATGGGGGAAGGAGTTTGGCTTTGGATGTGTTTGCTTTTTAGGCATCTATAGCCCCCTCCCCACCCCACCCCCCAGATTGATTGGCCCAATGAGCAGCTGATTAATGAATGCATCTGGAGGAGATTCTGGGTTGGCTGTGTAGTTAGCACATTCAGGAGAAAGTTGAAGAGCATGGATGGATTACCCAAGGAGAAGGTGTAGAATGAAGGAAAAGCAGGCTGGGGAGGGTAGTGTAGCCAAGGCAGACAATCCAGCAGAGACTGAGGTCACGTGAAATGTGACAGAAAGTACTAGTATCTTAAGCTTTCGTAATGTATCAGTCTCAAATGTCTTTAATAATTATTATATTTCTGTCTCCAATTTCTCTCTGCTGCTTCTCGCAAGATGTGGATGTATGTCTGAAAACTATATGGGATGTTCACATCACTTTCATCTTGTCTTTAGATCATAAAAGATGTTGGATGCAAGTGTGTCGAATGGATGTAGAACAGGAGATTAAACTGGGGTAATTTTTGCTTCATCCCCTGCATATTTACCACCACTTGCCATATAACTGAGGCCTATAATTCTCTCCCTTTTGGTTAGCACCCTTTGGGAAGCGGTACTCAATTCATCGGGTCCAAGCTTTCCACTTTCATGTCAAAGAATGGAAGTTAATATCCTTCTTATCTGTGGTTAATATCCTCCTTAAGATACATCAGCCCAAAGATTCTCATATTATTTAGTGATGTTTCTTGCTTTTATTTCCAAAACACTTCTTGAGAATTTTCTCAGTAGTTTTAGCCACATACTGACCTACCCAGGCTGTTATTTTTCAAACTGCATGTAATGACCACGGGCTCTGAAATGACTTCTGTCAGTCATGTCAACCTTTTTAAAAAATTAAAGGAATGGACCAGAAAATACTGTAGTGTCCCACATACATAAAGGGTGGATCTGATTTGTGAAAATAGTGTTTCAATGGGGCATTGGCTGCATAAGTGTTTGCTTGTGTGTGCGTAAAGGTATGTGTGCTTTATAGGTACCGAATCGGAATATAGACTTTATTTCCTACCGTGGATTATAGTTAAAAAAAAAAAAAAGTTTTGAATTCTAGAAATATTGACCGGACCACTTTGGGGTTGATGTGTGCTAACCCAGATTCCATCACATGGTGAGCTCCTTTTTCATGTCAGAGATCCCAGAAAATAGTACAAGTGCTTGCATAGGGTGAATGTTAAGCAAATACTCGTAGAATAAAGGAGGTAAGAATGAAGGTAGGAGCGTGAGTGTAGTAAGGGTTAATTTTCCCTGAACTCATTATCCTACATTTGCTGATTTTCAGGATAGGCTGTGATACAGGGAGAAAATAAGGACAAGAAATCAACTCAGTCCCTGCAGGAGCTTTAAAAAAGGAAACCTGATTTTGACAGAAACAATTATTATGCATTGCAGCCTCTCTACTGGGCAGAGAATGCCTGAAACACTAAATGGAAGTGCTATGTATAGCACATTTATAAAGTTTTGAAATATTATCACAAAGTCACAATCTCGTTCATTCCATTTATAGAAAATACATCACTTGTTTTTTTTTTTTTAATGCTTTGTTCTATTAAGAAATAACGTATCCTGATTCTTAAGCTTCCCTAAAAAACGTATAGCCTAGTGCGTATCTGATTATGGCTAGGAAAAACAAAGACACATACTTTAATGTATATATTTTTCTCCTTCCTGATGAACAAAATCATAGAACTTTCTATTTCTCAGGAACCTAGGTCATGAGACTTTATCCAGTGACACCTTCCCAGTGGGAGCTGTTCTCTCTGGAATGAGCTAAGTTTAGTCAGGTTCTCAGATGGAACTTGAATGCAGAGAAACTCACAGCTAATAGAAATAGAAAACAGCAGATGAATCCCACACTGCTGGCAAAGAGCAACTGAAATCAGCAGTGCGACATCCTGAGAAATCGAACCTTCCACCTGGGGAAAATGTCAAATGTCCTCTTTCACAATATCTGAACAACTCACGCAATTTTATCAATAGAGAAAATCTGCAATCGATCTTTTTTTCTAGTTTATTTTTCTCATCCTCTTTTTTCCTGTTAGCTATTTAAATGAATTCATTGCATGACAGTGACCAGAATTCCTTGATGAAAATATTAAACATTTTTCATCAAAACTCTGACTGATGGCAGAGGCCCTCAAAATTTGAAATTAATCATAGCCTTACAGATAGCTGCTCACATGCAAGAGCCAAAAAAGTATTCTTTTGTGCTGTGAGAATAAGAAATAATTTTTTTAACACATTCTTGTGATCATAGTATCTCAGAGTCAGAAGGACTCCTAGATCACTACCAACCGGTGCTGCCATCACAGGAAGCTTTTCTGGGTTGCACTAAAAAGAAAACCACAGGGCACCTGGGTGGCTTAGCCAGTTCAGTGTCGAACTTTGGCTTAGGTCATGGTCTCGCGGTTTGTGAGTTTGAGCCCCACATTGGGCTCTGGGCTGACAGCTCAGAGCCTGGAGCCTGTTTCAGATTCTGTATCTCTGTCTCTTTGCCCCTCCCCTGCTCACACTCTGTCTCTCTCTCCCTGTCTCAAAAAATGACTAAATATTGAAAAAATAAAAATAAATTAAAAGGAAAACCTAAGGTCAACGTCATGATTTTTCTCAATAACCTAAATGATTATATTCGCAGGACTGTTCTTTATTCTGTGGTTTTGTAGTTACCCTCTTTCTTCATGGGAAGATAACTCTTTTGAAAAATTGACATGATCATGATAATTAATGGTTTTTTTTTTTTTAAATTGGGAGAAAAGATTGGTGACTCTAAATGGGGAAAGACTAATGTAGTCCAAAGCTCCATCCAGTATTTGAATACCCTCCTCACTTCTGTGGTGACTTTATTCAGCCTTCCAAATCACCGCAGAAACAGGGAAGGTGGTTTCTCCTAGGGAGCATGCTTCTAAAGAGAATGTTCCTAGAGTGCTCTCCAAAACCCCATGGGACTCCCTTCATTGAGGTTTTATTTCTCTGGAAATCCCTGTGATGGTCCATTTCACCCTGCCTGGGGGCAGGGTTGGGGGGGACTCATCAGGAAAAGTGTACAGCTACTTCATCTTTTTGGTGAGATAGTTTAAGATACAGACTGGTTTATTTTAATGATACCCTTTATAGTATATCCATTACAGTATATGCCCCTCCCCCACTCATGCTGTGACTCTCTTTCAAATATAAACATTTTAAAACAATTTTACATTTTTAAATGTTTATTTATATTTGATAGAGAGAACAAAAGTGGGGGAGCAGAAGAGAGAGAGGGACACACAGAATCCGAAGCAGGCTCCAGGCTCTGAGCTATCAGCACAGAGCCCGACACAGGGCTTGAACTCATGAGCCATGAGATTATGACCTGAGCTGAAGTCGGATGCTTAACCAACTGAGCCACCCAGGCACCCCATGATCCTTTTTTTAAAAACTTTTTTACTGTTTACTTATTTTTGAGAGACAGAGAGACAGAGACAGAGTGCAAGCAGGGGCTGGGCACAGAGAGAGGAAGGCACAGATCTGAAGCAGCCTCCAGGCTCTGTGCTGACAGCAGAGAGCCCAATGAGGGGCTCGAACTCACGAACTGTGAGATCCTGACCTGAGCCAAAGTAGGATGCTCAACAGACTGAGCAACCCAGGCGCCCTTGAACTGTGATCCTTAATCCTGAGCAGCCTGTACCTTTTATAGTCACTGTGACACATTATCACAATTTCTAACCCCTCACATTTTAGGGTATTTTACAGTTTGCAAAGCTGGTTCACATCACTGTCTCACTTAACCCTTACTATGATCCAGTGAAATAGTCAGGGAGGGGCTCTACCTTTATTTTAGAGGTGATAAACTAGAGTTAAAAAATGGTAAGTTACTTGCATAAGCCCAAGTAATGGGTCTGGGGTTTAATCCTAGGTCTCCTGACCTCAAATCCACAGCTCTCACACTCGACTTGGAAAACTTTCATCGGGGTATAAGGATTAATACTTTTCCTCTCAAGTTTGCTGACATCTGATGTTAAATCCACTAAAGGAACATCAAAGAATACATGATCAATGGTGAATCTCTGGTAAACAGACTTTCAGATCAATTTGTTCTATCTAAATAGAGTCAAACAAGCAGTATGATCAGCCTTCTACTGTTCTGTGTACACATGAGTGCTCAGTAAATATCGTTGACGGACTGCTGTGACAAAGTTAGCACACAAAACGTAAATGATAACTCGAGAGTCATGATACTTCTGACGGGGGGACCAACCCAAAGGCCTATTGATTAAAATGGTAGAAGAGTATATATTTGGTGCATAGATTTTGCTCCCAAGTCAGCTTATGATTTTGAGTGACCAACCCCAAAATAAGCTTTTCTCTCATATTTTTTCTTTCACTAACAGATCAGTTCAGAATAGTAATAGCAATTAGTATTCTGTAAGCAGCAACTCATCTTCAGCTGCGATGGCAGGGTCCAAACAGCCTAAGCCAGAATCCATATGACAGGAGCTCCGTTCTTTTTATTTATTTATTCTAAACACATGTGGTCTCTGTAACTCATGGCTGGGGATTGTGATTAGAAGGGCAGGATGACAATTTCTGCAAAGGAAAATGGTTATTTGCTTAGCTAAAGTTTGAGGCTGCCAAACAGACTACCATGAAATACAGAATTATACTTTTTTACCTTTTTTTTTTTTACCTCTTTACCTTGCTGGTTCCAGCAAGTCAGCTACGTTCAACAGTTTCTCAAGGACAAGGGAGAATTCGTGCTGGCTTTATATCAAGAAACTAACTCCAAACAGACAAGAGAAACAAAAGCAAGAGCAGGACCAATAGATAAAAGAGCCCTTGTTAGTGGACTAAAGCGGTTGCTACAAATAGGACAGCGGAAGGAGGGATGGGAGGAGGAAGAGTAAAGCAAGGTCAAAGAAGGATGATATCAATAGAATATCTCCAAATAGCACAGAATGCAGCAAGAAGTAGCAGCAGATGTCAGTCCAGCCCAATGTCAACCCCCATGGAGCTACGTAGAAAGACTTGGAAAGAAACAGCATCACTGCAGTTGGCATTAGGAGTAAAGAGAGAGCAGATGATACCTTTCTCCCCATGAATTGAAAGCCACGACTTGCCACTGGCTGCAGCCTCATCTCCTTTCGGACTGGCCCCATTCAAGCTTTTAGGGCTTTTTTTTTTTTCCTCTCTCTCTCTATTTCAGATCTTTACTCCCCTCCTTTCCTTTTGATTTCCTTTCTTCTTCCAGACTCTTGCTGCCAATTCCTACTCTGATCCTCACCCCACTGGCTGTTTCTTTCCTACGCCACCAGGTACTCGGGTTCCAGATGCTTACTCTGGCCTCCACAACGTTCCAGGAGTGATGATGCATAACCAGGATTTACTGCAGCACTCAGAAAATTCCCATCGTGATTTTAGACATTACTGGCATGGATTGACTTTCATAACTGTGGAGGGGAGCCAAAAATGTATAAAGGAAGTCTGTTTTCAGAGTTCAGATTCCTTAATTTTAGTGAATGGATGTGGGTGTTTTGAAAACTTAGTTTCTTAAGAACTGCCTAAATTTCATAATTATTTCATTTTCATCCGCTCACAGATGGCTTTGCCCTGGGTGTAAAAATTGAAGAGCCAATATAAAATGATGCTACCTTTACTCTGGCAGTTAAATTTTAAATTTCAAACATCGGTTTTCAGAACCTTGGAGAGCATCAGACTCAGCCCTCCATTTCCCTCACTGGAGCCAGCTCAAATGTAGGCTGATTTCTTCCGTAAAAATGTGAAATGAGACATAATGGGATAACTTGACAGTGAAACTAGATTTTGTAAAAGAAATGCCTTCCACAATAACCTATTTTTATAGATTAAGTTGCTGCTGTATGGTGTGGCACAGCTCTTCAGAGGTGGATTTGGAGTCAAGAAGACTTGGATTCAAAGCCAGGTTCTGCCAGTTCCTACTTATGTAACCTTCAACAAGCTCCCCAAGCTTTCACTCTTTTCTTCTGTAAAATAGAGTTACAACTAGTAGTGACTTCACAGGGTCGTTCCGATGGCTACATGAGATAATACATGTAAAACCTTTAGCACATTGCTTTCTGCATACTTGCAAATGGGTTTTTTCTGACCTAGTTGACAACAGCTATAGTGACGGCTATGCTGAAGGTTTGGGGCTCCTTGGGGGCAATATATTTCAGGAGAAGGACATGCCCCAGAAGTAAGAAAGCAGCCTTGTTAGCTTCAGCTTCACATCCTGGACTAGGGGCTCCAGTTCAAAGCATTCACTACTCAGAACTTTCAGTCGACCGGGGTTTACCTGTTTGCCCATTTCCGTCACGGTATCAGCTATCGATACTATATTCTCGCTTTTCTTTTTGCCCCTCCCAGAGACAGCTGGAACATACATTCATTTGTGCATTTCATCTATCTTTATTGAACATCTACTAAGTGTCAGTATTGTGCTAAATGCTTGAGATATGGTGGTGAGCAAAAGGAAACTACCCTTTTCATCTCTGGGGTGAGTTTCTTACAAGAGGGGTCTTGGTACAAGTTAGAGCTCACCTCACGCTATTGAAGCTAAAGGGGCCAAACTTCTCCTTTCTCAGTGTTTCTTGCAGTTGGGGCCCAGGCACAGTCTAGACTTAGACTCAGTCAGTGAGACCCACCTGCCCCAGACTTCTGATCAAGACTGGTGATTCTAAAACACAGGTAGAGGGAAAGAATCTTTCTGATAGCAGCAATGGTAGCTGCAACACCAGTTTCTAGGGCTCCAGGAATGCTGATGCTGGCACCAGTGTTCTGTGCCTCTGCCGGCAAGATTGGGGCTGCAGTCACTGCAACTCATGTCTAATAAGACTGACTGCACAGTGGAATCACCCAGACTAGTGCAGTGGTATGGTTCTGGCTGTGGTTCTGCCTTCATAGCCTCCCTTTGCTTCTGGCCATTTTTCTGTGGCTGTTAAGGCAGCCCTCCTGGAAATCTGTAAACAAGTCTATTATGCTTTCAATAAATTCTTCCTTTTTTCTGAAACCAGCTGGTCAGTGTCCATCTTTGCAATCAAGAGCCTTGACTGCCTCAATGAGAAACAATGAAATCTGGCCATGTGTAGCAACATGGATGGACCTTGAGGGTGTTATGCTGAGCGAAATAAGTCAGGCAGAGAAAGACAAATATCATATGTGTGCATGTATAGGAGGATTAGGAGGAACTTAACAGAGGACCAAGGGGGAGAAGAAGGGCGGAAATGGTGGGGGAAAGGGGGAGAGGCAAACCATGAGAGACTCTTGAATGCTGACAAAAACTGAGGACTGGTGGATGTAGGGGGTAGGGGGGCGGGCATGGAGGAGGGCACTTGTGGGGATGAGCACTGGGTGTTATGTGGAAACTAATTTGACTATAAACTATTTGTAAAAAAAAAAAAAAAAAGAGCCTTGACTGCCTCAACAGAGACTCATATTCCAGATCCATTCTTGAAAGCTGGGTGACCTTGTGCAAGTGACTTATGCTCTAGAAGCCTCAAGCTTTTTGTTTATAAAATGGAATCTAAAACAGGTGAAAGAATATACATAAAGTGCTTATCATACCTAAAACATAGTAGAGGTATAATATATGTTAGTGCCTATTAACATAGCGAGGACATGAGAATGGTAGCAAAATTTGTGGGTGAAGCTCCTGGCTGTAACATGCTACTCAGACATGAAAGAAATGGATAAGATTTATCTTAAATTATCTCAGTCATTGAGAATATGGTTGAGCTAAAGGAGGCAGGCAAGCTTTAAGTCAGTCAACTTCAATTTCTTGTGACATCAGAGCAGTAAATGAGGTTTCCAGATATCTATATTTTTAAAAACACTCAGGGGCACCGGGGCGGCTCCATCGGTTAAGCATCCGACTTGGGTTCAGGTCATGATCTCAGGGTTTATAAGTTTGAACCCCACATCATACTCTGTGCTGACAGCTCAGAGCCCGTTACGAATCCTCTGTTCCCTTCTCTCTCTGCCCCACCTCCACTTGTTCTCTCTCTTTCTCTCTCAAAAATGGATAAAATTTTTTAAAAATTTAAAAACATTCAGAGAATACATCAGAATGATTGATTGAATTTTAAATTTCGCCTTGATAGTTAAGCAACACATATACACAGGTATAGAATCCTTAGGTATAAGCGCTCTCAAATAAATCGATGCAGGTTCTGAGAGGTTGTTACAAGCTCATGCAACTAGCAGATATGGTCTTAAACATTCAAAAATTTGTGAATGCTCCATGTATGATCCTCATAACCTTTCCTCAAAAAATGCAGTGCCCAGCTTTGGATCCTTACTGTTCCAGAGGCTGCTGCAATCATCTTTCTCATCATACTTGGGCCTTTATTATCAAGAACTTGGAAGGGCTCCTGGGTGGCTCAGTCGGTTAAGTGTCTGACTCTTGGTTTTGGCTCAGGTATTGATCTCGCAGTTTGTGAGTTCAAGCTCCACATCAGTCTCCTCACTGACAGTGTGGAACCTGTTTTAGATTCTCTCTCGTCTGCTCGTGCTCTCTCTCTCTCTCTGCCCCTCCCCCCTCTCTCTCTGTGTCTCTCAAAATAAAAATAAACTTACAAAGACTTTAAAAAAGAACTTGTGTCCTGTCCAACAGCTAATGGAACAAATGTGCTTTTTAATGCTTCAAAATCAGTTTGGACCAAGAAATGTTAGTTTTTTGGAATATTCCTTCATGAGAACCATAAAAAACACAGAGATAGAATTAATATGATAATCTTTTATCTGAAACCAGATCCTTCAATACTCCTGTAAAAAATTCAAAATTTCACTGCAAATTATTGCTTTATGGCTCAACATGGCTGTTGTTTCTTGTCTATCATTTGATGCTACCATGTGTATGGCAGTCATAAACTGTGCAGAATTATTCATTGCCTGAGTAGTTCTGCTAAGCCGTGTCAGGAAGTTTTATAAATCCTTGACCTTAGGGAAAATAACTGAAGTGTTTATCACCCTGAAACATCCAGAAGGATTGCACTCTTAGTGGACATCCAGTAGTCTTCGTTCCTTTATCCACCTTCCCGTAACTAGCCACCAGACCAAAAGAACTCGACTAGTAAAAGCTCTAATATATATAAGCAAAACTCAGAGCATGAAGATTTACACAGCTATAGGAATGGCTGACTTGGAATGAAAGTCCTGGATTATTGCCATGTGAAAGTATTTCTAATAGGAAAGACAGTTTAGGGGCATCTCGGTGGCTCAGTTGGTTGAGCATCTGACTGGCTCAGGTCATGATCTCACAGTTTATGAGTTTGAGCACTGCTGCATTGGGCTCTGTGCTGACAGCTCGGAGCCCAGAGCCTGCTTTGCATTCTTTCTCCCCTTCTCTCTGCCCCTCCCCCTTTCATGCTCTGCTTCTCTCTGTCTCTCAAAAATAAATTAACATTAAAAAAATATTTTTAGGGGCGCCTGGGTGGCTTAGTCGGTTAAGCGTCCGACTTTCGCTTGGGTCATGATCTCGCGGTTTGTGGGTTCGAGCCCCGCGTCGGGCTCTGTGCTGACTGCCAGCTCAGAGCCTGGAGCCTGTTTCAGTCTGTGACTCCCTCTCTCTCTGACCCTCCCCTGCTCATGCTGCTCTCTCTCTCTCCTAGAAATAAATAAAAACAATATTAAAAAAAATATTTTTAAAAAGGAAAAAATTATATTTTAGGACAAGGAGATAGAATGTGGAGCAGGAGTAACAAACCAACATTCAGGAATGGGATGACAGGTGATTTAAAAAAATAGAAAGTTAAAGTTGAATTTACATAAATTATGAAGCATTGCTAAGAAATAAATTCTTGGGGAAAAGAGTTTCTAACTTCATTAAGAGGCTGGTTTTGGGGCACCTGGATGGCTCAGTGGGTTAAGGCTCCGACTTTGGCTCAGGTCATGATCTCACAGTCCCCACCTTCCAGTCTCACACTGGGCTCTGCGCTGACATTTCGGAGCCTGGAGCCTGTTTCAGATTCTGTGTCTCCCTCTGTCTCTCTGCCTCTCCCCTTCTCACATTCTGCCTCCCTCCCTCTCAAAAATAAATAAACATTAAAAAGTTTTTTTTGAAAGAGAAGCTGGGTTTGAGGGCTTTGGTCAATAAGAAAGTTCCTTCTGAAGTCAACATCTAGTTTCGATTTTTTTAAAATGCTATTATCATGGGAAAAAACAAGCAAACCAGGCAAAGGCTGCAGGTCAAAACTGTGTAGGAAAAATTGCAGTGGGGCTTAGAGGTTTTACCTTTGAGCGCCAGCAAATTATTTGGTACTTAACAGAGCAGAATGCCATAGTGGTTCACATTTTAGTGTAGTTAGGGGTTAGATTGTAACTTAATTTCTTATCTCTATGTGAAGTTTTAATTTTTATTAAAATTATTAATGGAAAATTGCTTACAATGAAAGACTTATGTCTGTGCATGAGCTTCAGCAGTTGGGTCCCATTATTCTGAAATTCTAAAAAATAAAATAGAGGCAATTTTTTCAAAGGATGAGGCGACTGGTTTGAAATATCACTTCTCCTATTTCATTAAGGTTGTCATGTCATTTAAAGTTCTTACAGCTGGATAAGACTGCAGTTACACTTTCATTTCCCACCTCTAATATATGTTTAGACTCCTATTTTCCTTTTGTGCTATCTCTTGATCTTTTCTGTTCTTTTTATTTTGAGATTTCTTTTATTTAAGGGCTGTCTCTTTTACTCCAAAGCTCATTTTTCCCTTTATTCCCGTTATTTGACATTTTTTGGAAGTGTGGTTTGAAAATACCCTCTTCCTTTAGACAAATTACTTTTCTTAAATACAAAAACTTCTTCAGGGTGGTGATCTGTCAAAATAGTATGCAGGAAGTAAAAGCACTGAGGCTGTTATTTATCAATGGGAGCTGTGTGTCGACTGGTGTAGAAAGATTTGAAAATTACCCCTAAAGAACAGTGGGAGTCTAAGCTGAATACAGATATGAGTCCATGTCAGCATGATTACCAGGGATATGATTCATTCAAATGCAACTCTGGCAAGAAAGGAAAAAAAATTATGGCATAAAGAAATACTTGGTAAATTTTTGTTTGCAATAGCTCATTACTGTTAGTAGGCTGTGCAATGTGTGGATTAAGAAAACCTTATTATGTTTGACATTAAATATCAAAAGTGAGACAAAGCAGGAGCTCTGTCAGGTCCTTTGCAAATCTAAGTGCTTGCTTTTAGAAGAGGACTTGCTATAGTAGCAAATACAGATGATGCTGTAGAGAAGGTCTGCCGCGTGATCAGTACTCACAGTCTGTTATGCCATTTGGCTCTCGCAACCTGTAAGTAGGTATCGCTATCCTTGCATACAGCTACAGACACTGAGACCTCAGAGACCTCAAAGAATTTCCAACATGCAAAATGGGCAAGGGAACGAACAGGGATTTGAATGCCGGGCCACCTCCCTCCTGAATTTATATTCTTTCTGGCCTGCGTTTATTTGAATAAATCGACTCTGCATTTTATGTTTGCCTAAAGGTGTTTTTATCTTTGTACTCATTTTCTCTTCTGTGATTTAAATTGAATTCCATGGGAAAAGATAGTTGCAAGTGACATATCAAATAAAGGGCTAGTATCCAAAATCTATAAGGAACTCACCAAACTCCACACCCGAAAAACAAACAATCCAGTGAAGAAATGGGGAGAAGACATGAACAGACACTTCTCCAGAGAGGACATCCAGATGGCCAACAGACACATGAAACAATGCTCAGCATCCCTCCTCATCAGGGAAATACAAATCAAACCACACTGAGATACCACCTCACGCCGGTCAGAGTGGCTAAAATGAATAAATCAGGAGACTGTAGATGCTGGCGAGGATGTGGAGAAACAGACACTGTTGGTGGGAATGTAAACTGGTGCAGCCCCTCTGGAAAACAGTATGGAGGTTCCACAAAAAATTAACAATAGAACTCCCCTATGACCCAAAAATAGCACTGCTAGGAATTTGCCCAAGGGACACAGGAGTGCTGATGCATAGGGGCACACAGTGTTCATAGCAGCACTCTCAACAATAGCCAAATCATGGAAAAAGCCTAAATGTCCATCAACTGATGAATGAATTAAGAAGACGTGGTTCATCTATACAATGCAATACTACATGGCAATGAGAAAGAATGAAATCTGGCCATGTGTAGCAACATGGATGCAACTTGAGGGTGTTATGCTGAGCGAAATAAGTCAGGCAGAGAAGGACAGATACCATATGTTTGCACGTATAGGAGGATTAGGAGGAACTTAATGGAGGACCATGGGGGAGAAGAAGGGGAAAAATAGTTGGAGAGAGGGAGGGAGGCAAACCATGAGAGACTTCTAAATGCTGAGAACAAACTGAGGGCTGATAGGGGTGGGGGAGAGGGGAAGGGGGGTGGTGGGCATAGAGGAGGGCACTTGTTAGGATGAGCACTGGGTGTTATATGGAAACCAACTTGACAATAAACTATTTAAGAAAAAAAAATAAATTGAATTCCAGCTTCCAGCTTTATGTTTGTGTCATCAGGTGAAGTAATTTGTCAGGCTACCCTTAGGCTGTCCCCACGGTGGTGTCCCTGGGAGAAAGTGAATACTCAGTGGGGAAAGTGATTGAGCAACCCCCACCCAGTGAATCCGTGCTGAAGGATGAACCTGCACCCTTTTAACTAATCTCTGAAATAGCAACATATGAATTAGTTGATTAAGCATTTATTCATGCAGTACATTTTTATTGATCTGCTATGTGGTTCAGATCCAGGTGCTGGGGATACAGCAGTGAACAGGGCAGACAAGATCATTGCCCTCGTGGAGCTCACCTTCTAGAGAGGAGACAGGAAACAAGCAAGATATACAAGAGTGTGTTTTACAGTTGCAAAATGCTGTCGATGATGTTTGAGCTGGGGCCTGTGGGATAAGGAACTGAAAACCATTTGAGGATCTGAAGAGGTGAACATTGGCCATAGTGAGTACAAATGGAGAGCAAGCCCGGAGTGTTTGGGGACAGGAAGAAGTACTGTGAGGCTGAATGTAGCAATGAGGAGAGCAGGATGCCGGGGGGTGAATAAGATGTTTGGCAGGTGTAACTGATAGAACTTGGTCATAGGGATTGAGAGTAAGAGGGGAATAAAGAAGGACTTTTAGGGTTTAGTGAAAACAACTGAGTGAATGGCAAAGCCATATGCAAAGATCTGGGTGACTGAGGGGAACAATAAATTTGGAGAGGAAAATCAAGAGCTCTGTTTTGAACATATTAACTTTGAGATATTTATTAGACACTCAGCTAGAGATGACAGGAGCTGATTGGCTCTGAGTCTGGAGCTTGGGAGAAGGTTTGATAGTAACTAGAGTTTTTTTTTTTAAAAAAGACAAGTTTATTATGTAGTGATATGTGTATTTATCTGTTAACATATTACATTAGAAGATCTAGTGGCGGGTCTAATAACTACTATAATTTTGTGTTGTGATTAAGCTGAAATGCTCTTTGGAGATGTCTGCAAAACTATAGTGAAATATCAAAACATCTTTGATTTCTACTGCTGAGAAAGATAAAAAGTCTTGCTGATACAATTGTGGCTTGTTCAGTTAATGAAAATAGAGATGTAATATTTTCCCCATCAAAGTTCACAAAACTGAATTTTCTCCATGGACTCCTTGTGGGTCTATGGACTTCTTTCACTATAACCAAGGAGATAGCAAAGATGAGTATTGATGAATGCTGGTGTGTGGATTTGGTGGCTTCTATTTCATCCAGGAAGGCAAGGTGATCAGCTGAGAGCAGGGATGTAGGAAAGGGGTAAAAGGTATAAGGCATAAAATACTCAAGTCTGATAGAGGAGGCAAATTTTTAGGGAAGAACAGGAGACTAGCTAGACTGTACGGTACTTTCATTAAGCACTTGGGCTCAGAAGGCAGTCTTCGTGGTTCGAATCCACGCTGACGTGTTCCTATTGTGTGACCTTGAGAATATTACTTCATGCCTGTGTGCCTCATTTCCTCATCTCTAAAATCAGGATATTAATTGTACCTACCACACAGTGTTGTAGTCCAAATTAAAACAGTTATACAAATAAGGAGTTTAAACTAGGTGCTCAATAAATGCTAATCTTTATTTTTTAAATGTTTATTCATGAGAAAGAGAGAGAGCACACATGTACAAGCAGAGAAAGGGTAGGGGGGTGGGCAGAGGATCCCAAGCAGGCTCTGAGCTGACAGCAGAGAGCCCAACATAAGGTTCGAACTCATGAGCCACAAGAGCATGACCTGAGCTGAAGTCGGACGCTTAACCAACTGAGCCACCGAAGCGCCCCAAGCTAATCTTTATTTTTAATTGTAGGGTTATAGAGGCAGTTATGGAAACGAATGCATGGATTCAGAAGATACTTGCCAGGTAGAATTGCCAAGTCTTGGAGGTAAATCTAATAGGAGTGATGGAGAGAGAGGAATCAAGACCGATTTGTATGTTTGAGTAACCTGGTGGATGGCAGTGCCATTTTCTGTCAAGGAGAGTAGTGAAAGAGCAGATCGGTGGTCGAGGATGGGGAAAAGAAAAAGAAAAAATAGGCACTTTGTCCAGTGAGTGGCCATGTAGACAGACCACGCACTCTGGACTCAGAACAATAAGGCTAACAATGTTCGGGTTGCTCCACCCCACGCTCATGGTCATGGCTTGGGCATTGGTTTTAATGGATTGGCTAGAAGCACACTCTTTTTTTGTTTCTATTTCTAGCCCATCTCTGTCCGGGTTAAATATGAGTAAACTGACCACTGATTTCTAAAGATTAATAGCTCTAGATGCCAAGTATTGTTCGCCAGCAATCCCTCTTTGAATTGTCCCGTCTTTTCATAATCCCTTAAATTTCACTCTCATTGTCTCTTATGTGTTAATTTATCCACTTGTAGAGAGAATTAAAGGCAATTTGTGGAGCAGGAAACATGTCTGTTTAATTCACTGCTCTTTTCCTTGTGTCTAGCAAGTCGTTTTGTATATATAAGAGGCATCCGTAAATAGGGTTCCAAAAAAAAAAAAAGATTAAGAAGTAAAAATCAGGTAGAATGGGAAGAAACTATATACTGAGATCCTAAGGCAAGAGTCCAGGATTATTCCTACCCTTAAAAAAAAAATTGGCATCTTTTTGTAAGTGAAATACCACCTGGCAACTCAATGTATTATATATATTAAGGGATTTTAAATATGTACGATAGAATATTAATTTAGAACAAGTGCTTTTTCAACTCTCAAATATTAAGAAGTAACTTTATTCAAACTTTTAAAATGAATTTTTAACACCGATGTGTAGTAGTTAGGGTTTTCCAGAGAACAGAACCAATAAATTTATAGATATATATCTTTAAATGTTTGTTCTGAGAGAGAGAGAGAGCACTTGTGTGAGTGGGGGAGAGGCAGAGAGAGAGGAGAGAGATAATCCCAGCAGTCTCCAAAGATGCCAGTTCAGAGCTCGACACAGGGCTCAGTCCCATGAATCGTGAAATCATGACCTGAGCTGAAATCGAGAGTTGGACACTCAACCGACTGAGCCACCCAGGCATCTCAGGTATTTATAGATATTTATATAATGTATGTATTTATATTATATATGTGTTTATATATGTATATAAAAAGGAGATATATTATGAGGAACTGGCTCACGATTACGGGGGCCGAGAAGTCCCACCATCTGCTGTGTGCAAGCTGGAGACCCAAGAAAGCCAGTGGTAAGATCCAGTCTGAGTCTGAGAGCCTGAAAACTGGGAGATCCAATGCTGTGAATCCTAGCCCGAGGGTAGGAGAATATGAGATATGTCAGCTCAAGCAGTGAGGCAGAAAAACGGGACAAACTCTCCTTCCTGTGTCATTTATTCTATTTAGGCCCCTAGTGGATTGAATGGTGCTCATTCCCTTTGGGAGGGCAATCTACTTTTTGAGTCTACCAATTCGAAAGCTAATCTCATCCAGAAACACTCCTGTGGACACACCCAGAATTAATGTTCAATCTGGGCATCCCATGACCCACCAGTTGACACATAAAATTAATGTATTTCATAGTGTCATCATCAAAAGGAGCTGCTTTGGGAGTCATTTACCACATTTTGGGGAGGAGAATACTATCTTTTCATATAATTTATTGGGATACATACGGGAGCTTTTGCATCCATGTATGATGCAGTCTTTGAAATTTTAACTCAAGACACAAATAATATTTACATAAGACAAGACAGTTGGTTTAAAACTTTTTGTTTTGCCAGGGTGCCTGGGTGGCTCAGTCGGGTAAGCGTCTGACTTCGGCTCAGGTCATGATCTCACGGTTTGGGAGTTCAAGCCCTGTGTCAGGCTCTGTGCTGACAGCTTGGAATCTGGAACCTGCTTTGGATTGTGTCTCCCTCTCTTTCTGCCACTCCCCTGCTCATGCTCATGCTCTGTCTCTCTCTCGCTCTCTCTCTCTCAAATAAACATTAAAAAAATTTTTTTAAAATTTTTGTTTTGTAGATGTATGTAATGGGTTGAATTGTGTCCTCCAAGAATACATGTTGAGGTCCTAACCGCTAGGGCCTCAGGGTATGACCTTATTTGGAAAGTGTCCTTGTAGTTAAGTTATGATGAGGTCACACTGAAATAGCTTGGGCCTCTAATCTGATATCCAGCTAGAGGAGCAGAGAGACACACAGAGGAAAGATGGGCGTGTGATGGATGACGCAGGCAGAGATCAGAACGAGGTACCCACAAGCCAAAAGATGCCAAGGATTGGCATCTGCCTTATCTCTCCAGACACCAGGAGAGGCAAGGAAGGAAGAATTTTCCCTGCAGGTTTCGGGAGGAGCATGTGCCTGGTGACACCTTAATTTTAGACTTCCAGCCTCCAGAATTGTGAGACAATACATTCCTGCTGGTCTAAGCTACCCAGTTTGTGACACACTGCTACCACAGTCCTAGCACACAAACACACTATATATTTGTGATCTCTCCCACACAATGACTTATCTTAGTGCTTTTTAAAAAAATGGCCATTATGTAGATTTATAAGTCCAGGAGACTGAATACATAGTAAGGTGATTACAGACAACAAAACTGTATTATGAGCATTGAACTTGCTAAGTGACTAAGTCTTAATTGTTCCCCAAACTAGAAGAAATGATAATTAAGTGACACAGTAGAGGTATTAGCTAATGCCTCAGTGGCGAGCATTTTGCAATATAAATGCATCAAATCAGTATGTTGTACACCTTAAAAGTACACACGATATTGTATGTCAAATACATCTCAATTAAAAACATTTGCTCATATCTGTGGGTAACACCTTCCCCCTCCCGACCCTGCACACAAAATCTTTTAAAGACTTGTTTTGGTGGCATCCAGAAACTTCCAATTGTAAGGTCAGACCACCAGAAATAGCCACTTAAATCTGTGTTATATTTTATCTGGCTCCTTTTACAGTATTCAAGACTAGCTTTGACTGAGATGGTACCTGGTTTACTTTCTGAAATAGTACTTCGTGGTACAAAATAATTGATTCAGTTCCTTGTAATATGAGACATTTTTAAAGGGCTCAAGTATAAGAGGAAATCGTCTTCTCTGAGGGTTAATTCCAGAGGGGTGAAACAGCAGGTTCTAATGCAGAACAAGTAAAAGTAGACTTTTACTGGGTGTGGCCCCTAGTGCAGGTGTGTGGCCCCTCAGTCCCCTCAGTGGCCCTTGGGAGCCCAATTCAAACACTACAGCTCTGAAGGAATTTTTATCAAGATAGTCAATACGTAGCGCTATTACATAGCATAAAAATAACATCTGTAGCAAAGAGGTTCTAGAAAAGGGGTCCCTCATATGACCATTTCATTTTAAACCCAGAGTGAAGCCAAGGGTGTAACCTTATGTGCAAGTCAGCAAAGGCATTTCTGTGGAGTGCTAATTTAATGAGGTCTGAAGCAAAGCTCATGATCTCACTCGTGTGTACTAGCATCGTGCTAAGCTACCTCAGGAGGGGTGGGCAGTAAGCCCCTTAGACTCACTTCTTTAAATCTCAGCATTGGACAACATTTTCCGGTTAAATTCCCTGGTGGGCGCCTAAGACCAGTGCCTACTCTGTGCTGACTGAAAGACATTCTCATGCTCCGGTATCGGGCACCCGTGTGACAAGTCTCACATTCCACTATGACAGTGGTAAAGCCCAAAGGGTGTTCTTGCCCAGCAGAAGGACTGTCCTGACTTTGATTCAGAGGCTGTTCTTACTTTACCATTATAGGGAGAAACAGAGAAATTTATTTATTTTTCTTTAAAAGTAAATGCTTTGCGTCTGACTTCAGCTCAGTTCATGCTTTCATGGTTTGTGGATTCAAGCCCCGAGTGGGTCTCTGTGCTGACAGTGTGGAGCCTGCTTGGGATCCTCTTTCCCTCTCTCTGCCCCTCCCCCACTCATGCTTTCTCTCTGTCTCAAAAATAACTAAAAAAAAATTAAAAAGTAAATGCTTTGTTTTTCTTTATTACTCCTATCATACTTATTAGTCAAAGATAAATGAGAAAATACAGAAGAACAGAAAGAAGAAAGTCAAACTCACAATCATTGGACAATAGCATTTTGTATGCACTTCCAGACATACTTCTATAGATTTTTTTTCTAAAAAAGGTGCTGTGAGTATACATAGTCTTTTAAAATGTGCTTTTTTCTTGTAACCAACATACACTAAGTAGTTTTCTCTGCATAGGTTGCCATAACTTACTTAAGCAACTCCCCTTTTGGTAGACATCCAGATCGGTTTCCACTCTATTGGTGCTATTGACTCTTCTTCTATCCAGAGTAAATAGCACTACTGCATCAAAATGTACACATTTTAAGGCTATTGATGAGTAGTTCCCAATCATTTCTTATAGGTTTGCTCCACTTGGCACTCCCAGATGGCAAACTCGACCTCATTCCATTTTGTTTTTATTATGTGACCAAAGTAAAATCTGGTATCTCTTTGCTGTTTCCTTTCATATCTTTACTCACTAGTGAAGATGAAACTCCTTCCCCCTCCCCCTCCACAAACTCAGCAGTTTTCAGATTAATATGCTCCAAACCTGAACACATCTGCCTGGACTTTGTGGATTTTATTCACTGCCTTTTAGTTTTCTGAATGATCAATGGGTTCCCAGGTACGTAGCCTAGGATTTCTAGCATTTTTCCGGGATATCAAGGAGATCACCGGTCACTAGTTAGGAAACCCCTATACACCACCCTCTTTTTAGGCATCTAACTGGGAATGGCTAGGACACAGCGTTCATGGGAATATAGCTTGGTTTTTAAACCCCCTTCTCAGAGGCAGACTTTTCCTCAACCCCTTTCATGGGGAAAAATGCTGGTGGAGGGTGGCTGTCATTGAACCTGAGCCCTTTCAGAAGCAAAAGAACTTCCATGGGGCCAGGCTTTGTCGCTGATAGATTGTGAACCCCTCCAGCCTCTTCCATCGTCCCCAGGATGTGATCTGGAGAGTGGTGTTCTCTCTCCAAAGGAGAACTTTGAGATGGAAAATGTAGATGTTTTTCTGCCAGGGCGACTCCCAGTGCAGGTTATAAAGTTCTGTGTCAGTGACAGGTGCAGCTTAGTGGTGAAGCAGGTTCATTCTGGAAGCCTGGTTCCACGTGCGGTGCCTCGGGGCCAGTTTGTGCCTCCGTTTCCTTGCTTGCAAAGTGCACCTACCCGACAGGGTTGTGATGACTGTGAGATCACTCATTCTCTGTAAGGCTCTCAGAACAAAGCCTGGAACATTCAAAGTGCTACCTGAACCAAGAGAATGGAAAAGGAGATGGGAACGGAGGGCAGAGGGTTAAAACGTGGGGTGAACCCCAGGCAGGGCAGAAGAACTGATGTGAGGGAGAAGGTCAGCTGGCCTGGTCTTGCTTTTTCCCCTTCTGCCAATCCTGGAGTGGGTGGGGGGCTCCCACACATGGAGGCATAGCTGAGTGAGGCCTCGCCTGGAGGCTGGGAATTCTGGCCAGGGAGGACTGGGGACCGGGGGGCTAGGAGCCAGAGGCTGGGGCCCAGGACCAGGGGCTGGAGGCTGGGGCCAGGGGCCTGGACTGGAGGCCAGACCGAGGCTGGGGGCTAGAGGGCTGGGGGTCTGGGGGCCAGAGGCTGGAGCTGGGGGCCCGGGACTGGAAGCCAGACCGGGAGCTAGAGGCTGGAGGCTGGAGGCTGGGGGCTTTGGGCTGGAGGCTGGGGTCTGGGGGCCAGGGGCTGGAGCTGGGGCCGGGACTGGAAGCCAGACTGGGAGCTGGAGGCTGGAGGCTGGAGGCTGGGGGCTTTGGGCTGGAGGCTGGGGGTCTGGGGGCCAGGGGCTGGGGCTGGGGGCAGGAGGCTGGGAGCCCCGGGACTGGACTGGAAGCCAGACGGGGAACTGGAGGCTGGAGGCTGGAGGCTGGGGGCTTTGGGCTGGAGGCTGGGGCTGGGGGCTGGGAGTCTGGGGGCCAGAGGCTGGAGCCCCGGGACTGGAAGCCAGAACAGGAGCTGGAGGCTGGAGGCTGGGGGCTTTGGGCTGGAGGCTGAGGGGCTGAGGGCTGGGGGGCTGGGGCCAGGGGCTGGGGCTGGGGGCCCGGGACTGGAGCCAGACTGGGAGCTGGAGGCTGGAGGCTGGGGGCTTTGGGCTGGAGGCTGGAGGCTAGAGCGCTGGGGTCTGGGGTCTGGGGTCTGGGGGTCTGGGGGCCAGGGGCTGGGGCTGGGGCTGGGGGCAGGAGGCTGGGAGCCCGGGACTGGACTGGAAGCCAGATGGGGAACTGGAGGCTGGAGGCTGGAGGCTGGGGGCTTTGGGCTGGAGGCTGGGGGTCTGGGGGCTGGGAGTCTGGGGGCCAGAGGCTGGAGCTGGGGCCCGGGACTGGAAGCCAGGACCTGGAGCTGGAGGCTGGAGGCTGGGGGCTTTGGGCTGGAGGCTGGAGGCTAGAGGGCTGGGGGCCTGGGGGTCTGGGGGCCAGGGACTGGGGCTGGGGGCAGGAGGCTGGGAGCCCGGGACTGGACTGGAAGCCAGACGGGGAACTGGAGACTGGAGGCTGGGGGCTAGGGGCTGAAGGCTGGAGGGTTGGGGGGCTAGTGGCTGGGGGCCAGGCTGGGAACTGGAGGCTGGGGCCCGGGACCAGGGACTGGGGGCTGAGGGGCCGGGGGCTGGGGGCCGGGGCCGGGCCCCACGCGGGGAGCCAGCCAGCGCTTTGTGCGGCGCTGCTGAATGGAGCCGGCCAGTGTGCGCGCGGGCCTGCACGGATTAGGCGTGCTTTCCCATGAACTACAAAAGAACGCCCGAATCTGGGACATTTGTCATCAAGGGGCAGGCTGCTCAGGATGCAAGGTAACCGGAGCTTTTTCCCCGGACTGCTTCAGTCTTTGGGGACGTGGGGTCACTCTAATCCTTCCTGTTTATATTGTGAGCGCGTATGCAGCGAGGCTTAAGCTCCGCAGCGGTAAATAAGCACCGCGAAGCAGGCATTCCTGAACAGCTACGTCCTCCGGCTGCTTTGTGCACTCTGGTTGGAAGGGCCTCTGTCCCTCCCGTTTGTTCAGTCCGGTCACAGACAGCAGCGCGGCTGAGGCGCGACCCACTGCATTTAGCTCTTGGATAGTTTCATGCTCTTGTTTGCACTTTTTTTTTTCTCTTCCAGTTTTAGTGCCTTTCTTCACGCCACCATTCCGCCTTCCTGTTACAGTGAGGGCTCCGGGAGACTGTAGTGGATAACTGTGTCTACACATCTCATTGCACAGTTCATTCTCAGAAAATGGGAGCCAGAAGATAAACCGGAATGGTAGCACCTTCTACGAGTGACCGAGGTCTCCCCCGGTGACAGGTGCTTCTCTCTGATCCACATTTGATATATTTCAGTAGCTGGAATCTCAAAGCTGCAGATTCATGAATTTACACATCCGTTTCTGGTGAAGTTTAAATCTTGCAACCTCACTCCTGGTCAGGAGGAAAGAAAGCCTGACAGGGGAGCCTGAAATGAGGGCTTCCAGAAGAAGGGACCACCCCCCTTCCTCCCTACCCACCTCCCCAAAGCTGAGCACTGAGGGCCTCAGCAGACACCAGGCCGGGTCCAAAGACCAGACCCCATCCTGATCTTTCCATCTTCAAAGATACTGAGCCATTTTCCCCGACTCCTTCATTTACTGATTCATTCCACGGAGATGGATAGGGATCAACCTATCCTGAGCCTTGTGCTAAGACTAGCGAGAGTAATATGGTGGAGATCCTGCTTTCTCTATACTGCCTTACTATATTATGATATATTTATATTTATATATAGCGGGGGATTGAGAGGATTCGTATGGCTTCCAAGAGAAAGGGGTACTTGAAGAGGGTCTTAGTGGCGCTTCTCCACTTTGCCCGTTCTTTGGAATGACTTAGGGAGGTGACCCAAATTCATATTCCCCCGCTTCGCCTCCATCTACGGGGCTGGGATTTCTGAGGGCAAGGCAGGGAAACTCCGTTCACCAGAGGGTGAGCTGACTGTGTGGCCAGCTGACTGTGTGCCAAGCGGCAGCGGGGATGGAGGGAGATAGACTGGGGCTAATGGAGCAGCAGAGGTGACAGGGACCCTAGGTGGTCGATGGTAAGCAGCTACACCGTTTATTCTAGAAACATATAGTTGGTTCTTCTGCGACAACTATGTACGAAGCCTTTACTTCTAGAATTTATTTGTTCCTTTAGCTTGACATTTTTATTACACTAGTAGAAATCAGTGGGGGGAGAACATATCATAGAGTCCTTGCTTTAGGGCTCCTCTCTCTCTAACACGCACACACACACACAAGCACACACACACTCTGCTGGAATGTATCTAGTTAATATAATGAGAGATACTTGGACCCTGGGAGGCTCAGGCCATTGAGCATCTGACTTTTGATTTTGGCTCACGTCATGATCTCACGGTTCATGAGACTGAGCCCCACATCAGGCTCTGTGGTGAAGGTGCGGAACCTGCATGGATTCTCTCTCTCCCTTTCTTTCTGCCCCTCCCCTGCTCTCACTCTTCTCTCTGTCTTTCAAAATAAATAAATAAACATTAAAAAAATATATATATAATGATACATACCTACTTTTCTAGGGATTGTGAAATATCCAAGGCCAAGTCTTAGGTAAAAGGTAAATTCTTATTAAAAAAAAAACCTAGATTAATACATGAATGTTTATTTTATAGGTAACGATATTTATTTTGAAGATATATTATAAATATATACAGCCATAAAGGCTTTCCATATAATCAGCAGTGACAGAAAAAGCCTTCAGGATGCTAAGGGGGAAGTTACTGTACAGAGCTGAACTATAAGCAATTGACCCTATCTATGTTGAGCCTTGTAACTAGCCAACGATATCGAAGCATAAGAAAGGAGAGATTTCTTAATTTTTTCAATTAAGGAGATATTCAAGCTTGATTTTGTTTCATAATTAGAGCTTCAAGCCTTCTGACAAATACCCCACAACACATGTCACCTCTGGTTATTTTCTCTTCTTTCTCCTTAATTCATGGCTGAACGTTTTAAAGAAGCCATTTCTTTTGTCTGCATTAACTTTGGACAGCACACCTGCATGGCAAGATTTCCTTAAACCTAACCTTCTAGTGGAACTTTTTCTAATTAAATTCAGGGAACTTGTTCTCCCTCTTCAGCTTTTAGGTTAAGTAGCTCTCCCTTAGGAGAGCCTTTTTGGACCCCTCGGTCAGATAGGTTCCCTCATCCTGACTGCCATTAGCTTTGCAAGTCTTCTCTTGTTTTGTTTTAATTTTTTTTATGCTTATTTATTTTAAAAAATTTTTAATGTTTTATTTAGGAGAGAGAGAGACAGCGTGAGCAGGGGAGGGTCAGAGAGAGAGTCAAGACTGAAACAGACTCCAGGCTCTGAGCTGGCAGTCAGCACAGAGCCCGACGCGGGGCTCGAACCCACGAACCACGAGATCATGACCTAAGCGAAAGTTGGACACTTAACAGACTAAGCCACCTAGGCACCCCAATGTTTATTTATTTTTGAGAGACAGAGGAAGAGGGCAGGAGGGGCAGAGAGAGGGCGACAGAGGATCCAAAACAGGCTTTAAGCTAATAGCAATGAGCCCGATAGAGGGATTGAACTTACAAACTGTGAGATCATGACCTGAGCCAAAGTCGGATGCTCAACCAACCGAGCCACCCAGGTGTCCCATAAGCCTTCTCTTATATTTCCCATCAAAATAGTTTTTATATGTTTAATGTCTGCCTTTTTCACTCCCTTACTCTCCTTGAGGCACAGACCATATATATCAAATTCATATCGAACACAGTTCAATAATATTTGTCAAACTGGTGACTGAGTATGAATTTTCATAAACTAAGAATACCATCTTTTCACTGACCCATAACTTTCAGCATTAAAATTTCTAGATTTCTTTTCATGTGAGTGATACAAGAAGTGATCCAATCATCTTATTATTTCCTATGTTAGATCATCTCCTTTCAAGATGCCAGGAGACATGTTTTTGTGTGTTCTTCCACAGGGTGTCAGGAGGCTTTGGGGCCATTTGATAACTGTGATTTGCAAGCAGGGATGTATCTGTGCTTTTTAGATCTTTTAACCAGAGTCTGTGGCTTTTGTTTTATTCTGCACATGGCTGTTTCCACTGAGCAGTTGTCTACTGAGCATCTATTAAATGATTGGTGCTCTGCCAAAAAAAATATATACATATACATATATATATACATACAAAAAATATATATACATATACATACATATATGTATATATGGTGACATATATATATATGTCACCACTAGACTTGCATCCTTCCCTCAAGGGACTTTTGACTTATCTGACGAAATGATACATAAACATACAAAACAAGCAGTAGAAGATTGAAAAATAAAGTGAATAATAAGGACCTGGTTAGTCTGACAGAAAGGAATGGTATGAAAAAGTTTAGACTGAAGAATGACCTCTGTGGCTGGGTGTCAGCAAAGCCGCCATTTGCAAAGCTGGAGGGTCCAGGAAGAGAGTATGAAGTCCAGGTGGAAGGAGATGCTTCCGGATGCTTGGCTTCAAGAAAGCCAGAAGGAAGAAAGCAAGTGAGTCTTGTTCAAAGCAGCTGGCTCAGAATTACGGTTACTGAGAAGAGGGCAAATATCACAAAACTTGGTAAAAATAATATCACCAATAGAAATTTGGGGGTAGACATGGCAGGAGGCTAGTGGCCTCATCTATCGATACTTACTATCTAAAATTAAACCTGTATTTAATTAATTTATTTATTTGAGAGAGAGCAAGAGAGAGTGAGGAAGAGGGGCAGAGGGAGGGGGAGAGAGAGAGAGAGAGAGGGAGAGAGAGAGAATCTTAAGCAGTCTCCATGGAGAGCTCAGAGCCACTCGGGGCTTGATCCCATGATTGTGAGATCATGACCTGAGCCAAAATCAAGAGTTGGATGCCTAATTGACTGAGCCACCCTGGCGCCCCTAAACCTATATTTAAGAAATAAAATCAACCTCTTAAGCATTGTGTTTTCTTTTTTTAAAAGAAACTTAGATATCTTAGGAAAACAATATATCTTAATGCCAAGAAATACATGTCTAAAATTTCCATGATACTTTATAGTTTCACGTCAATTTATTTTTCCTGCTCATTAAAAATCAAGTCAAATTAAAGTTAATATTTTTAATTAATAGGAGAATACAGAGCATGCCATTCTTATTAATTTTTTTCTCTCTATAGCTCTCTTTTTCCATATCTGTCTCATGTGCAGAGTGAGGTCTGCAATTATGCTCATCAGCATTAACATTAGTTGGTTCTGGGCAGTGAGATTAGGTAATTTGTTGCTTTTCTTCCTTTGTACTTTCTGTATTGCTCATTTAAAAGAAAGTAAGGAGTGTATATATACCATTTTGATAAAAACAATGAAGTCGTTATTTAAAAATACATATATATATGTGCCCAAAGAAGACAGAAACTTACGGAGAAGGGTTATTCAAAAAAAGACAGAGGAAACTAACTTTCCCAGTGGCCAGTTTGCCGGTAGAAACTCCAAGCTCGTGCCTTTCCACTTCATTGGTATATATCATCATGCTAGATTTTCATTTACCAAGCACAGGGAATAGAATTGATGGAGCCCTCACAATGTCTTAGCCTGGAGATATTTTGAGTAGTGTAACAACCACAATTGTTTGTCTGCTCATTGTTCATTATCCTTGTCTCGGGGAGGAGATCCCAGTCACTCCTGGGGTGATCCCTGATGGGTCTTAGCCATTCCTAGCGGTCTCATTTCCCATCTCCAGTGATTGGTTAAAGAGGAGCATATGATACAGTTCTGGCCAATTTGAAGTGAAAGGAAGACTCTTGAGTAGGAATTTTTCTGGGAAGGGTTGGGAATGTCCTAATTTTCCTACCTCTTTCCATTATTGTGTGAGGATAAAATGCTTGGAGCTACAGCAGCCATCTTAAGGTTCTGAGGCAATAAACCCGAAGACGAAGGCCACAACACTAAAACTAGGAGAATGGAAAGATTCTTGATTACATAGATTTGGTTGCCAATTAACCCAGAACCATTCCACTTACAGTCTTGTTATGTGAGATAATAAATGCTCTATAGTTGAAGGTACATTGAGTTTGGTTTTCTGTTCTTATAACTAAAAGCATCCCAGCAGATACATATACTCTGGGAGGCACCATGATTAGTCTGGCAATAGAAGCAGGAAGAGTCTCATAATTTTTTTTCTACAATAACAGTCCAGGCAGAATTAGAATAAGGTCCCATGTTGCAATTAAATGGGTTCCAGTTTAGGGCCCGCCCACCTGCACAGAAGGCTACAATTTATTGAAATCTTACTGTGTGCTTAGTGCTTTATCTTATTAATGTGCAAGCCTACTTTACAGATGAGAAATCTTGAAGCAGCAAGACAAGGCTCTGCCAGTGAGTGACAGAGCCAGGATCTGAATCGAGATCAAAGCTTTCTTTCGATGGCTGGCATTCATTCTCAATCGTTAGATTGTTAATATTTGTTGTGAGCTGTAGCCACACGTGATTACTGATAACAAAGCGCCAAAATTAAAAAGAAGTGCAGGGGACAGATTCAAGGCTATCCCTACAGAAAGCACTAGCATGAGCCCATGTCCCAGTGCGGTCACTTTCTGTTTTGGGAGAGAAGACTGGTGGCGCTCTCCTCAGCCCCCGGGGAGTTGTGCCCATCTTATCTTTGTCATATCCCCTGGGGTTCTAGCAATCCATCCCTATGTTGGGGTTTATCTGTTCCTCCACAGGATCCCTGTAGATAGGATCTTTCCTTTTTTGTTTGTTTGTTTTTAGTTTATTTATTTATTTTGAGAGAGAAAGAGTGCAAGCAAGTGTGGTGGAAGGGCAGAGAGAGAGAGAGAGAGCGAGAGTGAGAGAGAGAGAGAAGCCCAAGCAGGCTCCACAGTGTCAGCACAAAGCCTGATGCCAGGCTTGAACCATGAACATTGAGATCATGACCTGAGCTGAAGCCAAGTCAGACGCTTAGCAGATTGAGCCACCCAGGTGCCCACCCCTTTCTTTAAGACCATCCCAGGCAGCGTTTTTCTTCTGTTGGTAGACATGTAACTTGCTGCCAGTGCAGCTCTTATTCTCTCAGCTCTGCCAGCTCTAGAAAGCCTCTTATGTTTAGATTTTTACTCCAAAAAAGCCAGGCACCTCGTCTTATTTCCTCTAAATCCAGAGGACCTATGTCAAGCTGGTGGGGTGGATTTCTTGGAGTCGCCTCTTACTTAGGCTTAAAGTGAGGGTGAAGCACTGCTTTCCCCTCCCGCGAACCACAGAGATCACCAATAATGACCGATTAGAAAATACACAGTCTTGGGGTACCTGGGTGGCTTAGTCAGTTGAGCATCTGACTTTGGCTCAGGTCATGACCTCACAGTTCATGAGTTCTGAGCCCTGCAGTGGGTTCTTTGCTGACAGCTGAGAGCCTGGAGCCTGCCTCAGATTCTGTGTCCCCTCTCTCTCTACACCTCCCCCACTCATGCTCTTGTCTCTCTCTCTCAAAAATAAATAAACATTAAAATTTTTTTTTAATGTTTCATTTATTTCTAGGAGAGAGAGAAAGAGAGAGACAGAGAGCAGGGGAGGGTCAGAGAGAGAGGGAGTCACAGACTGAAACAGGCTCCAGGCTCTGAGCTGGCAGTCAGCACAGAGCCCGACGCGGGGCTCGAACCCACGAACTGTGTGATCATGACCTAAGCGAAAGTCGGACGCTTAACCGACTAAGCCACCCAGGTGCCCTAAATAAACATTTTTTTAAAAAAGGACACTACACGGTCTTTTTGACCCCTCCTCCATACAGGTGATGGGCAAATGTGGCAGAACCAGGGCCATGGCCTCCGGTTTTCCCTGCCAAGGTTGTGCCTGGAGCACAAAGACAAGGGTAGGTTTTCTCAGTCACAGCACTGTTGACATCTTGGACAAGATGCATCTTTTCTGGGAGGCCTCTCCTGTGTAACAGAGGCTGTTTGGCAGTGCCCTGGCCTCTACTCATTACCCATCAGTAGCATCACCCAAGTCATGACAACCAAAAATGTCTCCAGGCATTGCCAACTGTCCCTCAGGGGGGCAAAATCACCCCCGGTTGAGAGTCTGTAGGGTCTTATTTTGCTGTCAGCCTTTGGCCTTCCAGAGAGCCCCCATTTTGTAATTCCATTGCAGATGCATTATTTTTTATTTTTTTAATATGTATTTATTTTGAGAGAGAGAGAGAAAGAGAGACAGTGAGAGCTGGGCAAGGGGCAAAGAGAGAGGGAGAGAGAGACTCCCAAGCAGACTCTGCACAGTCAGCACAGAGCCTGATGCGCGGCTCCAACTCATGAACTGAGACATCATGACCCGAGCGAAAATCAAGAGGTAGACGCTTAACTGACAGAGCCGCCTGATGTAAGAAGGTGAGCCTAGAGGCACGCTAGAAGTAGACCCCCAGAAGACAATAAATAGACTACATTTGTTGTAAGTTAAATCATCTAGTTGTAATCATTTCTGTTTATTTCCGTTCTCTAGCCTCTTTAGAAGTCTTCTTTATGTGTTGCAAGCTCACATCAACCGTAGCACAGGCATCAAGAGGAAGTCGGAGGTGGTAACACTTGGGTTTTGAAGAGTGGGTGCAGCTCTCTGCCCCCATCATGTCCCAGCAAGGCCAGCTTGGGTTGTAGTGCAGCTGATAATCAGAGAGCATTCACAGAGAGCCATAACCTGGCTTCAAGATGGTAAAACCATTGCAGCCAACCTATTCAGATGGATCTAGATGCCTTTCTTTCTTCCTCCCTCCTTCCCTCCCTCTCTTTCTCTCTTTCCCCTTCCTTCCTTCCTTCCTTCCTTCCTTCCTTCCTTCCTTCCTTCCTTCCTTCCTTCCTTCCCCCTTCCTTCCTTCCTTCCTTCCTTCCTTCTTATTAGGAAGCCAATAGTTTTCCGATAATGCTCTATGAGGATGGGACAAGCATTAAGAGCCACAGAGTGTGGGAGTGGCAGTAGTCAAGTGTGTCCCCTCCTCAGGTTGGGCTCGATCTGGAAACCTGGTGTGGAGCTGGGCCCCACCTAGGGGAGGGCAGGAAGCCGCAGCCTGGGACTGGACATTCTTACAGGAACCCTTCTTTCAAAGAAGACTGTTTTCCCAACCAAATACATGTAATAGATGCTCACAGAAGGTAAATGAGGGAGGAACACTCATGGTCAAGCGGGTTACACATTGTAGAGTGCGGTAACCAGAGCCCCTGGGAAGCCCCCAGCCGTGCCCTCTGCCCTCATATCTGGAGCCACTGAGGGAGCCTGCCTTGCTCTGATCCCAGGGGCTGAAGTCACCACTTCAACAAGCAGACACACATAGGTTTTTTGTTCTTAGTGACATAGAACTGGGGCAATAGGCGCAAAAGAGTAAGTTTGGTCCGACGCAAGAGGCAGCAGGAGTGGAGGCTCAGCAGACCTGAGTAAGAGACACATACCGCCAGAAGAGAAGTTATGTGGCTGGACCAAGAGTGGAAAGGAAACAGTAGGAAAATGCCTGGAAAGACAGAAAAGAGAGATTTTTAATATTATATCCTATCTTGCGGGCAGCTGTTTTACATGGGCCATTTTGGGGGAGGCCCAAGGACACTACACGGGACAGTAGAATTATTGGAGACTGAGGAGGCCAGGACCTGGCTCCTTGGAGTGGACTGTGTTCCTCGCCTTCTCAGCCACCATTTGCCTGTATCTTCCCCCTCTGACAAGTGTCAGGCAGACATTTATTACGGGAGTGACTCATGCCTGACCTAAGCCCGTTTTAGTTTCCACTATTGATTGGACTATAGGAAGACCAGAGATCCAGTTCTGCCAATAAGATCCAGGGGGAAATCTACAGAGGGCGGCCCTTCCTGAATAAAGAGGGAGCCCAGCAAGGGATCAACCTTGTGCCTCCTCCCTTTCTTCATTGCTGGGATGCCAGTGAGAGAAAATGACACCTCAAGCTTTTTTAGTCAACTTCGGAGTGGGAGCAGACAGATTCTAGAACCAAAAGCCTACGTACAAAGGATGGCGGGACACAGGAATGGGGAGTTGGGGCCCTGGAGGTTACCTTGAACAGCTGATCTACCTGAAAGCCACCCATCCCTCTGGATCTTGTGAGGGCGACAATAAACAATCCTTACACCCTAAGCCATGGCCCATCATCTTGTCCTCACACTCTAAGGGATCCACCAGCAACTCTTATGTTTCCCATTTCTTTAAATGATCTATTAAAACAAGTTCTTAGGAAATGACTTAACATTTTTTTAAACTTTTTTAAAAATCCCAACAGCTAAGGAAAAGGTTATGGAAAAATGGAATTCTTTACAAAAATAACACAGTGCATACATATTTGCTTGATATTGTGAGAACCACTCAGGCTTAAAGAAACATTTTATAATGTCTGGTTTTGTTGATCTTGGACATGGTTATTTTACTCTCTGTCAAATGATGGATTCCCACTGAGAAGCAGGCACTTACTATTCCCGCCCCCACCCCCACCCCCGGTTTTGTTCTGATGATGCTAACAGTCCCTTGCATGACAGGCACAGAAAAGAATGCAGCAGAAAAATGGGGGAATGCATTCAATTCACATAAGGATTTAATGAGTCCATCTAGATTACAAACCCCTCGCTGGCAAGGTTATATCTTAGCAGTGATTTGTTCTCACCTTCTCTGTCGTTGTTTACTTTCTCTATGCCAACAGCACTAGTCAAGTTTAGAGTGACTTGCTGTTTGTCAATAGAGATTTAGTGGCCTGAGGTTTTGAGCTGTCCCTTTTGTTCTGGCTAGATGTTTTCATGTAGTTTAGATTAATAAAACATGAAGGAATTTCTGGTATAATGCATGAGCTCTGTGTGCTCTTTGATTGCATATTAATTATATGCATACATCTTCCTTCCAAGAAAATAGAATCACACATCTCTAAGCTTTAACTCGCTACCTAGGTTCCAGTTGATTCTTTTCTATTTTTTTTTTTTTAAGGAGAAAATATATAATAAAAACAGAGACAAGCGCTTTGGTCTCTGTTGCTGCGAATAACAGAAAATTATTGGAGCAGCTATTTCTTTCATGCTTCATCATGGGCAAGAGCCATGCAAGCAACGCCTGGGACTGAAGGTCACACTGCCTGGCTTTGTGGGGACAGATGGCCATCGCTCATCATGTTAGCAAGATGCTTGATGCTGACTTCTGGACATCAGCTGCTCGCTGTGTATATTAAGTGATAATTTAGCTTCAGGTGGCATCAGCCCTGTGCTGTCTGATCTCCTGCCACCGTAACAGAAAACATTTGGACGGCAGTTCCTTACTTCAGGAAAGGGCAAGCACTTCAGGGGGAGACAGAGCAGACTCACTGATGCACCTAAGAATGATCATGATACACACTATGGCCTCTGATCGTTTGGATTCTGCTAGGTATTCAGAATTTAGGATCACGAGGGGCAATTTTGTAAGTCACAAGGGTGGGGTGGGTAACCAGACCCCAGAAAGCCATAGTGGAAATCATGCGGTGGGGCACCCGGCCTGGGGTGAGGGAGGGGTGGAGAAAGGCAGGTTTGGGGGCAGGCTTCAGGAGAGCAAATGTTCCTCGGTTTCAGAATATTAACTTCCTTGCTAGTTGCAGCTTTATTGACCTACTCTCTGCTTCTGAAGTAGCTTAAAGTTCTCCAGAGCATCTATGTCATTAGTTCCCATTGAATTCCTATAAGTCACTGTCTTCCTAGGTAAATGGAAGAGCCAGGCACAGGCAACTCTTCCTCAGGTGCTAGTATTATTGATCCCGGTTAAGAGAGGTATAGAATTCATTGCATTCATTTGTATTCCTCACCATGTTCCACAATGCATTGGATGCTGCATCTAGAATACATATTGTATCATGATAGAGAAAGTATAAGTATAGAATCAGGGCTCGGGAAAATATGGATAAGATTGGAAAACCATGATCCAATATGGTACAGAGATACACAGGTCATAAAATCTTAAGCCGAAGTCAGTTGCTTAACCTACTGAGCCACCCAGGCGCCCCAACGCTTATTGCCAAATTTGGATCTAAGTTTCCTGGTTACCAGAAGAAAAAAATTGACCAGAGACATGGTAAATTGTAAAATATTCTCAACTTCAGAATTCACATTTTCATGGGAAAAAAGCATGCTACTTGAAGAAGCAAAGTGGCTCAGTCGGTTAAGGGTCTGACTTCGGCTCAGGTCACGATCTCACAGTTTGTGAGCTGGAGCCCCGCATCTGGCTCTGTGCTGACAGTGACGGGTCTACTTGGGATCCTCTCTCTCTGCCTCTCCCCTGCATTTCTCCTCTCCCCTGTGATTTCTTTCTCTCTCAAAATAAATAAACGTAAAAAGAAAAGAAAAGAAGCAACAGGTTAACAATCTTATCTGATAACGGATATTATAAGCAGCCTTCATGAGGGCATAGAGTGATGTCCACCACTGCTCCATCCCACAGCACACTGGGCAAAAGGCATGTTTTCCAGAAGCACCCTGTTATATAGGTTCAGATTTTTATGTGCTGGTTCTAGGGAAGCGTTTGCTCTCAGCTGTGTTTCAGAGGACCCTCTCCATTTGCCCACGAGCTGTTGTGCACTGAAATGTGGCCCCTGCCCTCCAAAATCCATGTGCTGAACTGTTCACCCCACTACCTCAGAATGTGACTATAAATAGGGACAGGGACTTTAAAGAGGTAATTAAATTCAAATGAGGTCATGAGGGTAGCCGTAATCCAATATCACTGGTATCCTCATCAAGGAGAAGAGGACGCGGACATGCACAGAGGGACGGCCGTGTGAAGACCCGGAGAAGACGGCCATCTCAAACACCAAAGAGAGAGGCCTGGAACAGATCCTTCTTTCAAGGCTTTTAGAAGGAACCAGTCCTGCTTGATCTCAGACTTCTAGCCTCCAGAACTATGAGAAAAGAAAATTCTGTTGTTTGATGGGGTGCCTGAGTGGCTCAGTCGGTTCAACGTCTGATTCTTGATTTTGGCTCAGGTCATGATCTCATGATTCGTGAGATCCAGCCCCACGGTGGGCTCCGCGCTGACAGAGAGGAGCTTGCTTGGGATTCTCTCTCTCTCTCTCTCTCTCCCTCCCCCTTCTCTCTCTGCCCCTTCCCACTCTTGCTCTCTCTCCAAAATAAATAAATACACATTAAAAAAAATTGTGTTACTTAAGCCGCTCCAGCTCTGGTACATTGTTATGGCAGCTCTAGGAAACTAATCCACCAGCCGCATGCAGCATCTTATATGTTCCTTTTTTCCTCTCCGGGAGGCTCACCACTGAGCTTTCCTGAATCAGGGGGTGGACCTGAGAACCATCCCTGCCCTCCAGTGGAGGCATCACCCGGGCAGTGAGGGAAGAGGTAGTTGCTGGTTTCCCAAGCTTCAGCCCCCATGCTGAAAAAAGAAACCGGACTTCATTCCCCCTAGACCAGGACATGAACCACAGAACCAACATGCTGTCTAGTAATTAGTCTCTTTTTGTAAATGTTTCTATGTTTATTTATATTTGAGAGAGAGTGAGAGAGAGAGCACAAGCAGAGGAGGGGCAGAGAGAGAGGGAGACAGAATCCAAAGCAGGTTCCAGGCTCCAAGCTGTCAGCACAGAGCCGGACACGGGGCTCGAATCCACGAACCTTGAGATCCTGACCTGAGCCAAAGTCAGATGCTTAACCGACTGAGCCACCCAGGCGCCACTCTAGTAATTTGTTTCTAAGTTACAAGGAGATACCTGGGGGAGGCAACCTAAATTCAGTACTATATTCAACATACTGAACTAAGGATTCTGATAAAGGGTAAGGAGGCCTACTAAGAACAGCAGCTTTTCAATGTCTGTATAACAAACAGCAGAAGCAGAAAGGGAATGTTCTCTGAGGTTGAGTATACGTGATGCCCTGCTCACGAGATGCGTTCAAGGCTCCCACTCCAGGGATGGAATAGGACGGGATGAAATTATTTCCTATTTGGTAAGCGTCTTCTACTTTGCAGACTGCGTGCAAATCCCTCATCGCGTTTGATTTTCACAGCGTTCCTGAAAAGTCAACCACGATCGCCTCATTCCTGAGAAAGAAACTGGGACTCAGAGATTAAGTGACTCGGTCTGAACAGCCGAGCTAGAATCTACCTAAAACCAGGTTAAGTTCCCAAAGGCCTGCCACCTAGCCTGGTTTCACAGGCTGGAACAGGAGCAGGACCGAGGGGAGCTCCTCCCACCTCCCATCTCCATTCAGTGGCAAGTGGGGTTAGTAGCTCTCTGTTTTTGTGTCCGCATCCATGAAATGGGTACAAGAGCTTTGTCTATCTACCTAGAACTGCCCCATGATTAAGTGATAACACTTAATCTTGCATTTGCATTTCTTTTTAAAAAATTTTTAATGTTTTATTTATTTTTGAGACAGAGACAGAGACAGCATGAGCAGGGGAGGGTCAGAGAGAGAGAGGGAGACACAGAATCTGAAGCAGCTCAAGGCTCTGAGCTGTCAGCACGGAGCCCGACCAGGGGCCGAACCCATGAACCATGAGATCATGACCCGAGGTGAAGTCTGATGCTTAACTGACTGAGCCACCCAAGCGCCCCAGAGCGCTTGCATTTCTAAATCCCAGAGGATTTAGAACATTCCCTGGGAGATTGTGGTGTCCAGCGACAATTCATCATTCTTCACGGACTCCGCTGTTTTTCTCCGCCCTCCTCTGAACCCCCTTCCCCTTCTCCCTCACAGAACAGACCCGTCTTCTACATCGTACCCTGCAGCGTCCTATAGAACATAACAGACCTGCAGTCACCTCGGGGTACAAAGTTCAACCCCAGCTCCCCCATTCACCCCTACCCCTGGGATTTTGGCCAATTCCTGGCATCCTGAACAGTAACTAAGTCTGAAAGCGCAGCTAACTGGAATCCTCTCCCCTGGGACCTCTTAGCACGGATTCAGTTTTTTGTTTTGTTTCCAGCACAGCTACTTTCCCTTTCAAGGAGCCCAAAGTGTTTTCCTAGAAGGGGTTCGGTGGCAGGCGACAAGGCCCCTGGGCCCCAGGGGCCCTCCAGGTCAGGGGAGTGTGGGAGAGCGGCTGGGGGCTGTGGTTGGGGACTCACTGGGATCTGTGCCCCACCCCCACCTCGTGGGGAGGTCTCTGAGCTGAGTCTCTGGACCTGGAAAAGGGAGGGTAATTATGCAGGACTGTGTGGCTGCCCGGGGGCACAAAGAGGGGATTTTGGCCCTGGCGGTGACATGGGGGTGGGGGTGGGGGCGGGCGCCGGGAATGCGCTGCTGCAGCCTCGCTCAATCTCGTTCCTTTGGAGGTGCACACGCAGGGGCGCGGCTGGATGTGGGGCACCTGCCGCCCTCCCCCTGCCCCGCCCCCCCGCAGCGCTCCTGCGGGTCAACGCCAGGCCAGCGATGTGCTCTTGCTGGTTTCCTTTAGAGTTCTCACTGCGGCTTGGGCGGCCAGGCCAGGCCCCTGGGTGTTTATCTGGAGGAAGGTAGATAGAGACGTGCGGAAGAGAAAGCTCCAGGCAGATGTTCGAATTTTCTGAAAACACAGACTCAGACCCGGCAGGACAGTGGCTTCGGGCTCCTGCAGACCTCCGGCTGACTCATCCTGGTGCAAGGCACTGTATGCACCCGGTCGTCTCGCAGACAGGGGCCCAGAGCGGGAGGGAACAGCTGTGAGCGAGCAGGGCTGCGACCCGGGCGGGGACCCTGGCGTTCGAGCACACCTATTAAAACCCGGAATGAGTGTGGGTTGCTGGGAGCCGCCGGAGCTCAGGTCACGGGGGACCTCTGTCAACGTCGCCTCTGGTTATTCAGCATGTTGGAATAAGCTGTCGTCCCTGGGTGGGTGGGAGAGAGAGAGGTGTGCGTGGGTGTGTAAGGAATGAGGTGTTAGCTTAACATTTGCAGTGTCTCGGAGTGCTGTGAGCAGAGAGAAGTTGGTAATTTCCAACCGTTGCTGCATTCTAGTGGATCCTCTGAATTTCGAGTTCCCTTTGGCTAGAAAGAGGGTATTGCTGGGGAGTGTAGGCTGTGGGCAGTAGGGAGGGGATGCAGGGGTGTGGCCAGGAGGGGCTGACCCAGACTGAGCAGTCTGTGGCTGGTCAGTGCCCCCCTACCCTTGCAGGGTGTTCACAAGCCCCTCCCACCTGCCACCTGGCCCTCCTCACCCAGACATCTCTCTTCCCAGCCTGCAGGTGAGGTGTAAGGAGCGGGAGGGGGGAGGCGGGTTCTGTGATTTGACTTCTAACAAATCAGGTGGATGGGAATCTGTACAGTTACTTACTGTGGCTGCACATGACTTGCAAAAGTACCGTGGGAAGGCAGATCAGCTAAGTTGGTTGTTTCTATTTAATTCCTTTCAAAAAAAAAAAAAATGCATGGATTGCCTGCAATGTATCAGGCAATTTCTCCTTTTAGCCCCTTCACAGAAGACATATTTGGAGGAGTCGGACTTTGTGCTTTGAGATTAGAGGGCAAAACTCCAAGATGCTGGCCATTTTCCTATTTCTATCCTGGCTATAATCTCTGGCTTTATTTACTGAAGGCCGTTTTAGGGTTATACCTGGTTAGGGATGAGTTGAGAACATCTTGGGCTTTGGTGCCGCTGGAGGAAGCAGGTATTTTTGCTTTAAGCGAAGATCAGTGTATGAAAACATTCAGCGCCCCAGGCCGAAGACCCCTGGGCCACTTTGCCATATTGCAAAACAAGAATAGGAATTTGGATGTCCCACAGCAGGAAGAGAGAGTAGAGCTGCCTTTTCTCAGTGCTTCTCTCTTAGCATGTGTTTTACATTTTACGATAACATTATCATCACCTGTATCCATTCCTTACCATAACTCGTATAGTTTGCTTCCCCCTTTCTAGATATTTTTGCTGCAATTTCATTTCTGTTTTGCTAGAGTACCTCCTTGAATGAGTTTTTCAGAAAGAACAAAACGGGACACATTCAGAATCCTTGCGTAATGAGAGATATTTTTAATTTGCTCTTACATATGAATAACTTATGGTTGGGTACAGAGACCTTGGATCAGACAGCTTTCTTCTAGAAAAGTCTGAAGCCATCACCGCTCATTGTCTTCTGATGTTAGGGTTGACTATGAGGTAGTTCCAGAATGATTTTATTTGCTTTAAAAAAAAAGCGAAGAGAGTTGCTTTAGTTTTCTCAGAGAGTTGTAAGATTTGCATTGGAAGGGAAAAATTGTGCTAGACCTGGTCTGTATAGAACTCTTTGCATGATGTATTTCTCTACTTCCTTCTGGGAAGAAATTAATATTCCTGATAAAATGCTTAAGTAATTTTAAAATAAACTTTAATGAGCTTAAAGAGAGCCTGCCTCTGGGAGATTAGCTTCCCCCCTCAGTGGACTGTCAGTCAAGAATTTAATGATCTTTAACCAGAGTTTCCTACAAATGTGTCCACCAAGAGAGAAATGTTTCTGTTGGTTTGTTTCTGGACTCTTCCTTTGAAGCAAGGGCTCCTAACTCACTTTTCTGAAGATTTTTGTTTTTAATCTTTATTTAGAGTTCAGAAATCCCTCAGTATCCATGTCTAAATGTGAAGGACAACACTGCTCTTGATGACTCACAGAAAGGAAGGCACAAGAAAGCCATGAACTTGGCTCAGTCAGTTAAGCATCCGACTCTTGATTTCAGCTCAGGTCATGATCTCACAGTTTGTGGGTTTGAGCCCCTTATCAGGCAACATGCTGACAGCAGGGAATGTGCCTGGGATTCTCTCTCTCTCCCTCTCTCTCTGCCCCTCCCCCACTCACTCTCTCAAAATAAACTTAAAAAAAAAAGAAAGAAAGCAATAAACTTGTTCCAGGATTTTTAACCTGCCAGTAATGGAGAGTCGTTGGGGTTACAGAGAGGAAAGGGCTTTGGGAAGACAGTTCTGGTGGCAGTGGTGACATGCGGAGACGAAACCAAAGACCCGCTCCTACTGTGAAACTTGTCAAACTCAGCGGACTCGAAGAACCAGTGGTTGGAGCTGATCAGAGCTGTGCTTCCTTCCCCCCACCCTGCCCAGTGGTCTCAAACTTCAGTCCTGTTCCAGACCAGCCAAATCCCAGTTTCCTGGGGTTGGGGCTCAAGCCTCATGACTGTTATTTTTAATCTCCCTTGGTGATCCTAAGTGCAACCAGGGCTGAGAGCCGCTAGTATAAATATTTTCCTGCCGCACTAGGTCTCTATCCATTATTCTTTCCAGATTTTTCTTTTTGTCCAACGTCCCTGATACTTTGATGCCACAAAGCATCTTCAGTCATTGACTTACATGTGTTTTTCCCCACCTTAGTCATTAATGCAATGACTATTTGTAGAACTTTCTTTTATGCCAGAGCGATGCTAAAAGATGGGACTCCCAGAGGGTGTAGATAAGCACCCTCTTCCCAAAGATGTCCCAAAGGCATCTCCTCAAGTCCTCACTGCTGTCACTACCTGGGACATAGAAGGCCTTGCTCCTCCCCGCATCCTTAAGTATAATACATTCCTGCTCTCTCCCCGAGATCGTCTGCCCCCCACCTGTGCTCCTGATTTCTTCACTGCATCCCTGTCTCGTTGAAGGGGCACCCAAAGAGTCCTTTATTGGAGTCCTTGCACTCCGCTGGGGACTCAACAGGAACAAAATGCTCACGAGAATGTAGAAGGAGAAAAAAATCAGAACCTCTTGCCTCATACAACATTCCTTCTTTCTCCAATCATTCTAGTGCCTTCTGCTATTTTCTCATGAATAAGGCATTGGGTCCTTTTAGCCTTATCTTCTTTGCGTAGTGGGAGCCAAGAGGCACAACTGAGTGCCTGGGAAGAGTGTCTGTTTGGCTGAGTGTAAAAGGGAACATACGATTCTGTGGTCAATTTATTTTCACCTCATTCATTCTCAGGGGTACATGGTTTTCGCCTCATTGATTTTCTGTGTTCATTGACTTGAAGCCTGCTGTGTATGGGAGTTTGCTTCGTGTCTTCTCATACCTTCTTTTTTTTATTGCCTTGGCAACTCTGTGCCTCAAGCTTGAACTAGTTTGAACTAATCTCAGTGGTTTACCTCCTGATTATGACACTTGAATTTTTGGTAGAAGTGTTATACTATTTAATCTTTGTACCACAAATGTTACAGTTTGAAGGCTTTTTATAAATCACTCTAGTCCAGCTCCTTCATTAAATATGAAGACACTGCAGGGAGGCTGGGTGGCTCCATCAGTTCAATGTCTGATTCTTGATTTCTGTGCTGGTTACAATCCCAGGGTTATGGGATTAAGCCCCGTGTCGGGCTCTGTGCTAAGCATGGAGCCTGCTTGGATTTCTCTCCCTCTCTCTCTCCCCCTCTCTCTCTCTCTCTCTTTCCTTCTGCCCCTCTCCCCTGCTCTCTCTCTAAAATAAAAAAAAAGATGAAGACACTGAAGAGCATGAGGTTAAAGGATTTGCTGAAGTTCATACAGCAAGAAAACCCACAGAGTTGCTTCCTTAGGGAGGAAGGAAAAGGAAATAATGGAGAGAGAGAGAGAGAGAGAAATAAAGAACTTTACTGGCCATAAGTAACAGAACATTGGACTGGCTCAACTAAGAAATAAGGGCATTTGTCATCTCTCACATCAAGAAGTCTTGAGGTAAAGTGAGCCCCGGATGTAGTGCGATTCAGGCTCAGGCCCCACTTCTCAGAGATTCGTACCCAGCCAATCTCTGCATCAGCTTTGTTCTGAGAACGGCTTCCCTCTTGGGGCTAAGGTGACTACCACCACCAGCAGCAGGGGCCCTGTGTTTTCTTTCTTTCTTTTTTTTTTTTTTTAATGTTTTATTTATTTCTAGGAGAGAGAGAGAGAGAGACAGCGTGAGCAGGGAGGGTCAGAGAGAGAGGAGTCAGACTGAAACAGGCTCCAGGCTCTGAGCTGGCAGTCAGCACAGAGCCCGACGCGGGGCCCGAACCCACGAACCGCGAGATCATGACCTAAGCGAAAGTCAGACGCTTAACCGAGCAAGGGAGGCAGGGAGAGACAAGGAGTGGATCAGAAGTTCTTCCCTTGAGGCTGATTGGCCAACTGAGGTCACACACCCACCCCTCAACAGATGCTAGAAGGAGGCCATGGACTCCTCTGCATTCCTGAGCCAAATATCTGGCAGGGAGAATGAGCTCCCTATGATTGATTTAGACCCCTCAGCATCTCCCTCTGGAGAAGAGGATGGGGTTGATTCGTCACGTGATGCTTGGGCTTCACGGAGAGAGGTCGATCTGGGAGGAGTGGAGGGGTGGGTGGGCACCAAAGGAACCTCCTACTCCAGAAACCATTTGGCAGTGACTTTTATTTAAGTGGCATGTGGCAGAGAGCCAGGTAGGCAGTAAGTGACCAGCTCTTAGTGCTGGTCTCATTACTGTGTATTCGAGCCAGGTGACTTGGAGAAAGCCTACATCGTGAACTTCACCTGTGTTGGCAAGGGGGGGGCGGGGTGATAAGGTGCAAAGAGGACTGGATGTGATTCCTTCTGCCTGTGGAAACTCCGTCCTGGATTCGAATGGCTTCACGCTTTAGGAGGCTACCCCATCTCCTCTGCAGAGGGTGAGCCTGAATCAGGGCTCTGCTGCAAGGTGACTTCCTTAGCGCGCGGGCCAAGGGGAGAGCTCAGTCTGGGTAAGCATCCTACTTCCTCAAAAGGACCTGAGCTAGCACAGAACAGAAAGAAAATTGGGCTGCACCTGACAACTTCTTCTTGAATTAACTACGGTCCTCTCTTGCCAAAACACGTTCCTGTTCAGGTGAGGTTGGTGTGTCACCGACCAGAGTCCTAACGAGGTTCCCAAGCAGCCATGTGCTTGCCCTGTTCCTGGCTGGCGCTTTTTCCTTCTCTCGCAAGTTTTTATTTATTACCATCCGTGAATGCGAGCCTCAGGGCAGAACGCCCTCCCCTCTCCGAGGCATCGTTTCGACTTTTGGCCATTCCTGGAACTTCTTACTATTCCAAACACTAACCCGTTCTCAGTTCATTGTCCTGGCCTTTCGCAGCTGCTCCCTTGGGTGTATTTGATGAAGAGTGCTTTGAGGTTTGTGGAAGGCATTTTTTAAGACACTTGCAGTTAGACAACATCCCTGGGTCTCGGAGGTCCCTTTTTAAGCATCACCACCGTCGACATTAATCATCCTGGTTTTGATGCAGAGACAAAGGATGTGGAGCTGTTTCTCTGGGGCTGGGGGGCGGGGGGAGGGTTTGCTGTTTCTAGGAGCCGTTTCTTCCAGTCTGGAGAGGTAGCTTCAGCCTGAGTTGTGGGGGCGGTGTGGAAAAGCTTTTGGCTCCTGAATTACAATAAGGATCTGAATCAAGGGAACCCACGAAGATTCTGCCCATAAAACTGTTCCACTCTTATTTTCTGTTTTGGAAGCGAGGCCCTAAGTCTTCAGGTTTTCCCACCGAATGCAATTATGCACGAAGAATGCAAAAAGAGGGGAGACTCAGGAATCATTCCAGGTCTCTCTGTCATCTTTCCGAAAGGACGTGCCGGAGCGCTCAGAATCCTGGGGAGTGTGTGCTGGTGGGTTCCCGGGCTGGGTGTGGTAGATCCATGCTGTCTGCTCTGTCCGTCTCCCGGGCCGCTGTCTTCAGTTCCTCTCACAGAATGTTCTGATGCCCCCGCTGGCGGGCTGAGTCTGGCCCCAGGTCCCGGATCAATCCTGGGAATAGAAAGTTGTGGGAAGTCTCAGCCCTATCCTCCCCCAGGAGCTCTGAGGACCAAACCAAATGCCCTGGAGACACCACACGCACATGGCTGTGCCGCACCTGTGAAGTTTCCATGCCTGCCAGTGTCCTTTGCCATCAACCAGCCGCAGGGGTTCACCCACCTCTTGTACCCTTTAGAGTATCGCATCTCACCGCGCCTTCTGCTGCTCCACCCGCCCTGTGCCTGCCTTGTTCCAGCACTCCGGCTTCTAGCAACTTCTACAAGGCAGAATCCTGCTCCGAGCCCTAGCTTGCTGGACGACTTCTTTATACCATAGGTGGCTTTTTAAAAAATGCTTATTTTTTTGGAGAGGGGCAGGAAGGGGCAGAGAGAGAAGGAGACAGAGAATCCCAAGCAGGTTTCACTCTGTCAGTGCAGAGCCTGACGCGGGGCTTGATCTCATGAACTGTGAGATCAGGACCTGAGCCAAAATCAAGAAGCTTGATTGACAGAGCCACGCAGGTGCCCCCATCATGTGTGGCTTTGCTAGTGGAGTTGACCTTGCTCTTCACCTCCCCCACTCGGTCAGGAGTCCCAGGGTCCACCAAGGCTCTGATTCCCGAGGGTATCCTGGGTTTCCTGTCCCATTGAGCAAACCCTATCTGTGTCATGCCTGAAGGGCTAGTCCCTTTGGCATTGTACCTGATGGTTAGAACATGAGGACTAGGACGTCTGGATGGTGCTGAGACATATCAAGGGGTCCGGCCACCCGTATGGCCATCAGAGGCTGGACGTAGACTGGATGAGGAATATCTTAGGTAAATATATGCATTCTCCTTTGAAAATGTGTGTAGAGGGCACCTGGTGGCTCAGTCAGTAAAGCATCTGACCTCAGCTCAGGTCATGATCTCACAGTTCATGGGTTCAAGCCCCATGTTGGGCTCTGTGCTGACAGCCCGGAGTCTGCTTGGGATTCTCTCTCTCTCTGCCCCTCCCCTGCTCACACTGTCTCTGTCTCTCTCAAAATAAATAAACTTAAAAAAAAAGAAAGAAAATGTGTGTATATGCTTCTGTATCTAATTAGATATGAATCCACTTTTTTTAAATGTTTTATTTATTTCTAGGAGAGAGAGAGAGACAGCGTGAGCAGGGGAGGGTCTGAGAGAGAGAGGGAGTCACAGACTGAAACAGGCTCCAGGCTCTGAGCTGGCAGTCAGCACAGAGCCCGATGCAGGGCTCGAACTCACGAACCGCAAGATCATGACCTAAGCGAAAGTCGGACACTTAACCGACTAAGCCACCCATGCGTCCTGATATGAATCCACTTAAAAGCATTATTGAATTCACAGCATCATTTTCTCATTATGTATCTTCTCAGTCAGTGGGTACCAACAATACCAGAACAACACAGTACAATGTTGATGTCCCAAAAGGCCTTTTTTTAAAAAAAGTTTATTTATTTATTTTTGAGAGAGAGAGACAGAAAGTGTGAGCAGGAAAGGGGCAGAGAAAGAGGGAGAGAGAGAGAGAGAGAGAATGTATGAGTAGGCAAAGGGCAGAGAAGGAGGGAGAGAGAAAGAGAATCTTAACCCGGCTTCACACAACCAGCAGAGAGCCCAGTGAGGGGCTCAAACCCATGAACTGTGAGATCAGAACCTGAGCCGAAATCAAGAGTTGGACACCCAATGGACTGAGCCCCCAGGAGTCCCACCCAAAGGCTTCTTTTGCAGTTACTTTCGGAACTAACCCGCTGTCACCGATCTGCAGTACCCTTGAGTTGCGCTATCCTGACTGCCATGCAGCTCATTCTGCATCAGCTGTGAACCTTTGCTGGTGGTTTTCCCTGCCAGCTGCTATAGGCAGGGGCATCAGCGTGGCCGGCTTCTGAGCCACCTCTGCACACCTGTGTCCAGGCACATCGGCTGCAGTTGTGCTGGCCTCACCACCACTACATGTGTCACATCTGCTCCTGGGTGAATGTTTTGGGGAACATGTTTTGGAGTCTTATTTGGACCAAGGACATCCATATCCTTCAGGGCTAATGGAATACTTGAGTCCTAGAAATTCCCGATACATTGGAAGACCCAACTCTGTTTCCATTAATCATAGGGGCAAGCTCCAGCTTCTAATATCTTCGAAGCCGGCATCCATATAAACATCCCATTCTGTTGGAATTGACAGAAGGAAAAGGCAGCCAGAATCGATAACTTCCAAGTTAGTATTTTGCCAAGACTAATTCAGCCTTGACCAGACAGTAAATTCCTAATGGAAGGAGATGGGATTCTGAACATACTTCCCACTCCCAGCCCTGCTACATTCCCAATACACCTGGGTGTAGGTCTGAGATACTGGATTCCAAAGTAAAGTCTCTGAGCTATGTGCTGCGTGAAGCCTGACCTTGAACCCAACATACCCTTCTAATGGCTCTCTGAACCTCTGAAGTTATTACAGAGGAAGAGGGGCTCAAAACTATTACAAAGCTGTACCACCCCTGCCTCCCTTGGGCCCAGAGGAGCTGTCCCTGGTGTTGAAACAGACCACCGCCCCCTCTCTGCTCTGGGGGAAAGCTATGTAAAAATGCCTTTGTCTCCTGAAAGTCCATTGTCCCAAGTGAAGGGAAACCCTAGGTGGAACTTGGCAAGACCAGTCAGTCCCGTGTGGTGTCCATTGCGCTTGGCCCACCCTTCCTGAATCAGTAAGCGAGCACAGGAGAGCCAATGTTGGGGAAATCATGGGTGAGGAGAAGGCGGAGGCCCTGGAGGGAAAACTGAACTCTGAAAGAGAGGATGTAAATAACAAAGTTCCCTCATTTCTGTCCCTCTAGGAAGAGCTCTCCCAGGGGCTGGGACAACATTCTATGTCCCTCTTGTCAGGACTGTGAGAAAATCCACTGGCAAGTAAGGTGATTTGGCCAGTTGTCATGGCAATGACAATCCTTCTTCAGACCATGCTTCCTGCTGTGAGTATAATGGAGAAAAAGATGGGCGTGGCCCTGAACTTCATGGGGTTTGTGGTTTGAAGGAAGGCACAGGAAAGGTTAAAAATATATCTATTCATATATATTTGCATATTATGATAAGGAAACAAACCAAGCCAAGAAAGGACAATGGACTTTTTTCCATAGTCAGGGAAGATCTCTTGAAAAGCGACACGGGGTTACAAGGGTGAGAAGGAGTTAGCCAACTCTGGAGTTATGGTAAGAGTGCCTTGGGCTGAGGGAAAAGTGACTTCAATGTCCTGGGGCAGGAAAGAGTTCCCCTTTGATGAGCTTAAAGAAGGCTTCTATGAGAGGAGGTCTTACAAGTGGCTTCCCCGACATCACCTAAGGTCAGGGAGAAATGCTCACATGAAGATGAAGGAACTGAATAACAAGTTAACTAGTAATCTGGAATTTTATTCAAGTGATTTCAAAGGGAGGTAAAAATGCTCAGAATCTGCCTTATCAGACTGACCTTATCAGAATTCATTCTGCTGCCTAGTTCTACATTAAGACTTCAACACTTCTATGAGACTCCCCACCAAATAGAATTCTATTTTGTTCCACGACATGTGCCTTTAAAAGCAGGAGAGAACTGCATTCTCAGTGAGGTGGGTGGGGGGGATGACTAGAAAGAGAAAATCTTAAAGAAAACAAAGAAGCAAGCCAGGCAGAGACAAAGCTCTTATCTGCACAACCCCAGATCCTGGTCAAGAAATGCTCAGAGAGATCAGAGACCGGTGGTAATCTGTGATAAACAGATGGGAGACATGCATGGCCGTTGTGGGTGGAGGGGCCTGAGAAAAGCCTACGGGATGGGATTTGGGGACTGGAGGTTTCCAGGCCTGGTCAGGCTGCTCAACAGCGTAGTTAGTCTGAGAAGGACAGTGAGGCACAGAGCTCTCTGTGAGACTGGGAACGGGTCTGGGTGCGCCGGCCGGAGTTTACAGAATGGGAGTCCATACATATGCGTGTGTAGATGTGCACTCATGGGAAGAACCTTTCACAGGGACAAATGCAAGAGTCCAGAGCCTCAGAAGAATCCTGGGCCAGGGAAGGGCCTGCATCTCAAACTTCATTCACTTCGTGGCACCTCTGAGTGTGAAGCAACATGGGAAAGAGGCGCTGACTTGGACCACAGGCTGAGTCCCTGCTGTCGTGGAGGGTGAGTCGGGAGAACGAATCAGGCAGGTCAGGGCTGGTCACCAGCGAGGCCACCAGGAAAACCTAGAAGAAGGTCACAGCCACTGTGGGAAACAGTGAAGAAAATACAAAGCCAGACCAGTGTGAGAGGGGACTGTCCTCACTGTTGGTAATTAGCCTGTGACAGGCAAACCTCCGGCCACACAGAGTGCGGTGCACTTTAGATCCCTCCATGCTGGAGCCAGCCCCACCTACTGAGAGCAGCCGGGAGCAGAAATGCTTATTTCCGGGTTCCTCACTGTCTTCACCTTGAAGTTCCTGCCCATCTTTTCAGGCACCCAGTCCCTCACTGGTCTTTCATGGCCAGTCTCCCGTAGCCCACCTCTTCATTCCACCGTGTTGATTGAGAGCTGCAGACAAACCTATATGTTTCCTAAATAGATCCCTCCTTCTAAACTCCAGTCTTCCTGCTGTCCCTATGGAAACAAACGCACCCTCATCACACTTCACTCCCCGAGTAGCTAGTGACATAAAACTCAGTAGGATGAATTTATACTTAGGTCTTAGGTAGAAATATTTTTTCATTGAGCGAAAGCTTTGGACATTTACCATGCATCAGATACTGAGTTAGGGTCTAGGGGGAGAGGTCCATCAGCCAGTGGGAAAAGCAGGGATGAAGTGTGGCTTGGGGTGTGCAGAGCCCAGTCAGAGCTTTTGGAAAGAGGATCCAGGAGAAGGTAAGCAGTGACTGTCCAACACTGAGAGTCTCAAATGCTGGTTGCAACCGGTAAAGGAAAGCCAGCAGGACACAGGGATCTTCCCATGGCTGCATGTGACATCCTGGGAAACTCTCCCGTGCACCCGACCAATCAAAGTGATTACCCGTGCTTGGAAGGCTTGGCTTATGGAGCCCGAGTATTCTCTGCCCGAGATCGGGTGATCTCTGAAGTGTCTGCCTGCTCTCAGTTGGGTAGAGCCTGGATTGGAACTACTTTGCCTGGGCCCAGATAGATGGCAGAAAAAGTGCCCGCTGATTGGTTCTTGAGTTCTTCCCCGGTGGAGAGGAGTGGACAGTGACGCTGACTGGCAAAAGCCAAAGATGGAGCGACTTAGCATCGCCCGAGTTTCACTCTCTGACAGTCCTGTTGCCCTCCGCATTTGCAGTGATTTGTTCGTATTAGCTGGAGTGCTAGTGTGTACCTGCAGTTTGAGAGTGGCTGTAAACCCATTTGTTCAAGACTCCGGCATCCTGGGGCTAATCCTTACCCTTTTAGCACCATGAGAAAATGATGATTGTACAAATGACTATCCGGGAAGGGTGTGGTCCCAAGAGCAAAATGCTGCAAATTGCTTTTGGGAAACATTTGGCTGTGATGACCCAAATTGAAAGGTGATTGAGCAATCTGGTTTCACGGAAAGCGATGATTGTGTAAAAGCATAACACCGACGGCAATTCTGTTTGAATCGGTGTGGAGTGCTGCCCTTGCTAATGGAGACCACAAGTCTGGGTTGGGCATCCATACCCGATGTTAAGATTTCTGCATTTCCCATGCCTCACACAGGGATGGATTACTGGATTGCAAGTAGGTATATCCTCTCGGTTTCCTTTTTCTTTTCTTTTCTTTCTTTTTTTTTTTTTTTGAAAGTTTTTTTTTTTTAATGCTTTATTTATTTCTAGGAGATAGAGAGAGAGCGTGAGCAGGGGAGGGTCAGAGAGAAAGGGAGTCACAGACTGAAACAGGCTCCAGGCTCCGAGCTGGCAGTCAGCACAGAGCCCGACACGGGGCTCGAACCCACGAACCGCGAGTTCATGACCTAAGCGAAAGTCGGACGCTTAACCGACTAAGCCACCCAGGCGCCCCTCTTTTTTTAAGTTTTATTTATTTACTTAGAGAGAGTGAGCTGGGGAGGGGCAGAGAGAGAGAGAGAGAGAGAAGGAATCCCAAGCAGACTCCACACTGCAAGCACAGAGCCTGATGCAGGGCTTAAACTAATGAACGTGACCTGAGCTGAAATCCAGAGCCAGAAGCTTAACCGACTGAGCCCCGTAGGCGCCCCTGCCCTCAGTTTTCTGACTCTGTGTGCCATGTTTCTGCAATGGGAATCTTAAATGTTGGAAATGGATGAGTACCTCCCTGAAGGTGCTAAAAGCATCTATTGAATCTATGGGGTCCCAAAGAATTGTTTTCATGCCTGCACAGTTACCTACCCAGCTGCCACCAGATACTGCTCTCTCTCTGTAATTGTCAATGAGTCCTATTAATGTGTTTGACTCACATGTTAAAAGTTCAGAATAAATCAAATCATGCTAATAACATTTCTAGAGTTTTATATCTTTTAATTTTTAGGATATTTTATTTTATTTTATCTTATTTTAATTTTTAATACTTATTTTTGAGAGAGACAGAGAGACAGAGCATAAGCAGGGGAGGGGCAGAGAGAGAGGGAGACACAGAATCCAAAGCAGGCTGCAAGCTCTGAGCTGTGAGCACAGAGCCCAACGTGGAGCTCAAACTCACAAACTGTGAGATCATGACCTGAGCTAAAGTTGGACGCCCAACCGACTGAGCCATCCAGGCGCCCCTAGGATATAGTTTTGAATTCTAATGCAAATCTATTTCATATAACTTTAAAACATTTTTTTAAGAAAAACTTTGTAGCATCTTGACTTTAGTAAAAATATTTCTATCCCTCCTTTTATTACAAAGAACAAAGGCTGAAAACCTCCAGGTTGGGTTTTCTTTTCTTTTTTTTTTTTTCCTGTCCTGGGTGGAATTGCATCCTCCAGAAAGATGTGTTCAAGCTCTAATCTCTCCTACCTATGGGTGTGACCTTATTTAGAAATCGGGTCTTTGCAAATGTAATCAAGTTCAAGCTAGCTAGATCAGGGTAGGCTCTAACCCAGTGATGGTGTTCTTGTAAGAAGAGAGAACTTTGAATTGCTGCTACAAGCCTACAGTGTGGAGGGTTGCTTGCACCCACCAGAAGCTAGAAAGGCAAGGAAGGATCTGGCCCTAGAGCCTTGTGAAGGCACGTGGCCCTAGACACCTGGAATTGGGACTCGGAGCTTCCAGAACTGTGAAAGAATACATTTATGTTGTCTTCAGCAATGCCTTTTGGGGTGTTTTATTGTGGCAGCTCTGGGAAATTAACACAGCTTCCTTTCCCTAAACCTGGATCATTAGATGTTGCGTCTCTAATACGGTGTTTGCCCTGTGAAGGCTTTATGAACATCTCTGCTTACGTCTGAGACATGCAAGTTGGATCATACAAATGAATCTTCATCTCATGGGATGCACAGAATTCCAGAAGAATGTTAGCAGCCAAAGCCAACGTCCCAGGTTGCTGGGACTTAACTCAAAAGTCTCGGGGATGGGCCAGAGAGGCTTGCGCTGTTGTTTGCTACAGAGGTGGGCACTCGGTCTCCCCAGGTTGTGCTGTGGTGGTGGTGATAACCTGGAAATCCCATTACCAGCCATCTGAACCTCTTGGGGGGTACCCGTCAAGGATGTGAGTTCAATTAAGTGATGTCAACAAAAGTACCCTGGTGTAGCTCTTTGGTTTGACCATTGGTTTGACAAGTTCTATCAAGGAGACAGAGACATCTGATATCATTTTGTTATTTGATGATTTGTGGTTTGTAAGTTTTACCAGGCAGGAAGTCAGGATAAACTCTCATGAGAGGGCAGGTGGTGCCTGTCTCACAGATGAAACCATGAACCATTAATTCTGTCCACAGTCTAGATTACAAACGCTATTTTATTTTATTTTATTTTGTAATTGTCTTTATTTTTGCAAAATTAGCCATTATTAAAACTGAGGAACATACTGGCCATAATAGGGTAGAGTGGATAATCTTCTAGCAGGGGATAAGAAAACATACTCCTTTGTAGAGTTCGATCTTTTTGTTTGAAAGATTCCTAAGCATTGTACATTTATTGAAGTCTCAGTCTCCTATCCAGACTATTTTGGTTTTGTTTTTCACCTGTGACAAACTACTGGCTTGGAGACTACAGACTGGGATAGTAGGAAACCTCTGGAACTCAGAACATAATTCAGTCAACCATAATAGAAAGATGCAGGATTTCGCCCAGCACAGGGAGTGGGGCAGCTAGACATTAGTAAGTATGCTAAATAAATATAGTGTAACTCAGCTAACATGTCCACCAGAAGGATATAGCCAAAAGGAAATAGGCTTCAAAGAAGAAGAATTTTCCCAGAGAGGAGCAGGGATCATTTCCGATGGGAGGTATCTGCCCTCAGTGCTCTTCTGAACTTGGTTTGTGTTTAGACTTAAATTAACTTCCCTCTGGGTAGTTTAATGGCACCTCAAAATCAGTACGTCACAAACTAGCACAGCTCCCAGTATACAGTAGGTGCTAAAGAAGGCATTTTTATAGATAAATGAATAAATGGCTCATCTCAGCCCATCCCACTCCCTCCCAAACCTTGTCTCCCAGAATTTCTTTTATTAGTGAATGGCACCAACATTCAGATTTAATTGTCAAGCTAGAAACTTCTGACAATTGGTCCTTGCCTCTGACTCTGCCCAATCTCACGGATCTCCTACCAGAAGTATCTACATTCCCTAAAACACACACACACACACACACACACACACACACACAAAACAAAAAGCCCATGGCCTCTTTCTGCCTCGAGTGGGGAGTGGGGAGGCTCCTGGTTTCCCACCTGCACGGCCTGACCACCAACTGCAGGCAGCTTGCATCTCTCCCTCCAGCGAGACTCTCACAACCTTGTGTGTCGCTGTATTTAGATTTCTCTCCCCAGACTGATAACCTCCCCCACCTGAAGCCCTTCCTCACTTCTGTCTGTGCATGCACTGCCCAGCCTCTGTCAGCTGAGATCCAGCAGAGAGGAGACCACGGTGATTGAATGAATGGAAGGAGACCTTGGGGGGCCTTTGTGGGGAGGGTGCCATGGACACACAAAGTGCCATCCCCACCATCTCTGGCTGAACATGGTTTGAGAAGCAGGCCCCTGAGGCCAAGGAGAAGCAGTGAGTTCAGGAATGGCCCAGAACGGACGCCAGAGAGGTTGGCTGGAAGTAGAGTAATGGAGGTGAGCAGTGTCTGTTATTGTAAGGCTTGGGCAGACGCTTTCTCAGAAGCAGAGGAGTGTCCATTTAAAATAAATTGGCACCTGCATTGTGACACTTGAGCGTTCACTGCCCTGTGCTGTGCGCCCCGTCACCAGGGTAGAGGGACGCGGTCAGGAGTGGAGTGGCCCAACAAGCCATTCAGAGGGGCGACTACTGCTCTTTCTTCTCTCCTTGCCACAAACCCGACTCGGGTTTGAACTCACCAACAGCAAATCTGTGACCTGAGCTGAAATCAAAAGTCTGGTGCTTAGCTGACTGAGCCACCCAGGTGCCCCCATGATACAACGTTTTGCCATGCTTGAATGTGTTTGTATTTTATTGTCTCTGACTAAAAAAGCTATGCAATAAATGGGGCATGTGGTAATTAGGACATTCCTGGCACCAGGAAGTTCCAGAAGCAGGCAGGTGGGCAGGTGGGTGATGTGTGAACACCGTGAACCTCTCCACCTACTTCACCTGCGAGCCCTGTTCCAGTCCTCCAGGCTACCATGGGTGCCCCCAACAGTTAGGCATGGGGCTCTTGGAAAGTCAGCAGGTGCCAAATTCTAGTTTCTTTTTGTCAACTATGAGTAGACCTTGGGCCCTACCACAATGGACATTGATCCTAGGTAATACCCAGGATCAGATAAGGCCGACTCGGCCTAACACATTTATTGAAATGAATAACTGACCTAGAACCTGAACGGTGAGCCCTAGAGGGAACTTAGGTCAGTCTTCTGAAGACCTGGCATCTTTTGCCAGTGACACCATTTGCTGATAGACTGTCTGTGGTAGAATCATTTTTATTCTCTAGAATGGTGGTTACCTAATACTGACCTTTGGAAAAGGGCCATTCCGTAGTTAAGCTATTAATACTCCATAGGGAGTAAAATAGAAGCTATGGAGAGAGTCTCTCCATTAACTTCAGCATACTCACATAGTCTCAATTATGTCTTTCCTATATATTACTGAGTTTGAAAATCCCCTTTCTACGTCAATCCAAGCATGAGCAGACAGATGATTCCAGAATGTACAACATTCTACAAGACAGCTTGCCTAGACTGTTGAAAAGAGTCAATGTCATGAACAACAAATGGTTTTTTTTAAACACATGGATCAGAAGATACTGAAGAGATACAGCAACCAAATATAGTAGATGGAACTGGATTAAATCTCAAATGGGAAAAAAAATCTATAAAGAGAATTTTGAAAGAACTGGCAAAATTTAAATATGAACTGTTTATTAGGTGACATTGAATTCATGTTAATGTTCATGGGACAACAGTACTGTGGTTGTTTTGGAAAATTAAAATTTTTTTCATGTTTATTTTTTTATTTTGAGAGACTGAGAGAGAGCGAGTAGGTACATACACACAAGCAGGGGAGGGACAGAGAGAGAGGGAGAGAGAGAATCCCAAGCAGTCTCCACATGGTCAGCACAGAGCCTCATGCAGAGCTCGAACTCACAAACCATGAGATCATGACCTGAGCCAAAATCAAGAGTCAGATGCTTAACTGACTGAGCCACCCAGAGCCTCAGAGAATTTTTTTTTCTTATGGATTCAGAACAATACTCAGGGTCAAAGTGGCATGATATCATAACTTCCAAATAGTTCTGCAGAAAGAAAAGATGAGGGTAAAGTAGATGTAGACAAACATAAAGAATTTAGGGGATGGATATGCCTTGTGGTGTTATTTCAGCTTTTCCATAGGACTGAAAACGTACAAAATAAAAAGCAGGCAGAGAAGACTCAATTACTCCTGACAAAACATTTTGTTGTCACTACGTGTTTGGACTGTGCTCTCTTGCATGATGTGAGCTACTATAAAATGTGAATGTTTTGGAAACAAACAGCTCAACACTCCCCTTTCCTTTGTAAAATGATAGTCATGGGTAATAGCTGTGTTGTACTAACATCCAAAATAAAACCTTGGGAACTCTACTTTGGTTCTTCTATTTTTTCTTCTTCTTAATGTTACTGGTCCATGGAATCTAGATGTCCAGGGAGTGTGGCCCCCATGCTTGGCTCATGCTCTTTGGTTCTTTTTTTTAAATTTTTAAAAAATATTTATTTTTGAGAGAGAGAGAGAGAGAGCAAGCAGGGGAGGAACAGAGAGAGAGGGAGACACACAATCCAAAGCGGGATCCAGGCTCTGAGCTGTCAGCACAGAGCCTGACACAGGGCTCGAACCCACAAACCATGAGACCATGACCTGAGCCGAAGTCCAACGCTTAACCGACTGAGCCACCCAGGCGCCCCTTGTGCTCTTTGGTTCTACAACATTCTTTGTGTCATGGCAAGTACAGAAAATGGTAATGTGTGTATGGCCAATGGGGTGAGGCTGCTAATGTCTGAAGGTGACTAGCTCAGAAGCTCTGGCTGATCCCAGGATGAAGCTGTTACCATCTTGGCATATCCATGAACCATCTGGGCCACCCAAGTGTGTAATTGTCACAGGTTGGGAAACTCTGCTTCTATGCATAAAAGTGTGTGTTTTAGACACAACTTGAAGTGTTTGCTTGAAAAACGCTATCTAGGGGCACTTGGGTGGCTCAGTTGGTTAAGCGTCTGACTTTGGCTCAGGTCATGATCTCGCAGTTTGGGAGTTTGAGCTTCACATTGTGCTCTGTGCTGGCAGCTGAGTCTGGAACCTGTTTCTGATTCTGTGTCTTCCTGTCTCTCTGCCTCTCCTATACTTATGCTCTCGCTCTCTCTCTCTCTGTCTCTCTCTCTCTTTCTGTCTCTCAATATTAAATACACATTTTTTAACAATTAAGAAAAGAAAAGAAAAAAGCTATCTAGGGGAGCCTGGGTGGCTCAGTCAGCTGAGAGTCCAACTCTTGATTCTGGCTCAGGTCATGATCCCAGGGTTACAGGATCAAGTCCCACATTGGGCTCTGAGCTGAGCATGAAGCCTGCTTGGGATTCTCTCTCTCTCTCTCTCTCTCTCACTCTCTCTCCCCCCCCCCCACTCAGCCCCTCTCTCCTGCTTATGCATGTGCACTCTCTCTCTAAAAACAAACAAACAAACAAACAAACAAACAAAGCTATCTAGTTATAGTCCAACCCACTGTGGAATCATACTTAGGATACAGTGAATGGTGTTTAGGTATCATTGTGCATCCGCAGTCGCCCTAAACAGCTGAGCAGTGACCTCTCTAACGTATCTCTGTCTGCATCATGCATCCCAGCACTTGTTATGAAGGATCTTGAGTTGTAACGAGGTTAACTACGAGGCAAACTCCTACAGAAGCATATGGAGCAAACTCAGGAGCTAATGTTCTATCTCTGGTTTTTGTGATTCAGTCCAACTTGAACGTATTGCCATGAGGCAAGATATTAGTCTGAAAACAGAAGCCAAGAAAGGACAAGTTAACGCAGTTTGATCCAAACCTTTTTCACGAAGTAACATTTTGCATTTAAAGTTCAGCATTCTTAAGTTCTGAATAATTAATTTAAATGTATTTAAATGTCTCTGTTTGGAGGCTGCTGTAATGAAGAGGAAAGGGCACTGGGTTTACAAAGTGGTTTCTTAACTCTCCTGGTGCATCTGGACAGCCTGGTGAGCTTCTTCAAAACACAAAGGCGCTCCTGGGTCTTTATTCCTAAGAGATTCTGATTCGGTTGGTCTAGAATCTCCCACGCTGGCAATTGATAGTAAAAAATGGAAGTCTAAAGTGTTTTTACAAGGGGCACCTGGGTGGCTCAGTCGGCTAAGCATCCAACTTCGGCTCAGGTCATGATCTCAAGGTTTGTGGGTTCGAGCCCCATGTTGGGCTCTGTGCTGACAGCTAGCTCAGAGCCTGGAGCCTGTCTTCAGATTCTGTGTCTCCCTTTCTCCCTGACCCTCCCCTGCTCACGCTGTCTCTCTCTCTCAAAAATAAATAAAAAGCCTTAAAAAAATAAAGTGCTTTACAAATATGAGACACTCATTTTATTATGTAACTCCTATAATTTCCTTCCTGCCTTCTCTTCCTAATTTCCAGACATGGTTAACTGATTCCATTTGGAATGTAGTTTTTCTTCTGGAATCCCTGTGGTCTTATTCTTTCTTGTGCTTAGCAAGGACCCACATACCTGTGGCTCGCTTCAGAGAGGTAACTAGGAAGTATCTGCATGAGAATACGTGAGTGCACTACTGATTGAGAGTGTGCTTTCTTTCTGAACCAAATATACTGTTGTTGTGGCCTCCCTTGGTCTAGATTAATCATCCCTTTGTTTCCTTCCATTCATATGGGTCCCTCAACTTTCTCTGCATTGACTATACTTCTACACTGTGAGCCAGGTAGGATACAGAAAACAGTTGGGTCATTGCTTAATTTCAGATTCCCATTCCTTTTTCATGATACAAATCTGATGGTCCAGCTACAAATCTGGAAATAAGATGATTTATTTATTTTTTTAATGCCTTTTATTTTTTAAAATTTATTTTGAGAGAGAAAGCACACACTCATGAGTGAGGAGGAGCAGATAGAAGGAGCAGATAGATAGAGCCCAAGCAGGTTCTGAGCTATCAGCATAGAGCCTGACACGGGGCTTGAACCCAGGAACCATGAGATCATGACCGGAACCAAAATCAAGAGCCAGACATTTAACCAACTGAGCCACTCATGTGACCCAAAGTTGTGACTTTAAATTGATGCTGAAGTCTCAGCATCAGAACTGATGCAGCTACTGTATCCTAGATACAGCTTGTGTGATCCAAGGGAGTAAAAACCCCACAGATCCAAGAATCCTAATTACAAGGAGGTGGAGGGCTAACTCCACAATGTTTACTCTCTGTCAGACCCTGTTCTTAATTCTTTCTGCCCATTGATGCCCTTAATCTTCAACTCTGGGAAGATTACTATCATCTGTATTTTACAGTTTACAGGTGAGGAGCCTGAGGATAGGTTGGTTCTGCACTTGATTTTGCCATTAATAAGCCGTGTGAGCTCGGATATGCTCTAAGGACCTGCTTTCTGATTAGATTAGTGGGTCTACTAATGATCTCTGTTCTCCGTGTTTCTAACCAAGGTTACCCTCTTCTGTTCATTTATCTTACTGGTTTGGTGCAGTGATTTAGTCTTTTCTATCCTTGCCTTGCTTTGTTTTCTGTTACCCTCTTTTCCTACTTCCTCAGACTCTTTGACATTTTGACAGCCTTCACTTCTAGGTGTAGATAGCTCACCTATGTGTATCAGCCCAGGAGTTTGGGGACTATTTAAGAACTGAATATAAGGCTTGAAATACTAGTGAGTCAAGCAATGTCATTTTCCTGAAACTAAGTAAGCAAATGGTAAAAATGACAGCAATACTGTTGATGGAGCCTTGGCCCCTGTGTGGTTATTGCCATCTTTGATAGCATTTTCCTAAATGTTGCTCATATAACTGCTAGTGTATTTGTGATTTAAAGAATCAGAGTACATACCGAGGCACCTACTGATGAAGGAACTACTTTAGGATTTGTGTTCTTCCAAAATTGAAAGTGTGGACAGTGGGATTGTGGAAGCAGTAAAAATGTAGTCAAGAAATGTAAGAGACCCGAAGTACTCTATTGACTCCAAGTGGCTAGGAGATCAATGCACAGAAAGTCCATGGTGACTTACTCATTCCAGAAAAACAACTGATTAAAGGGGAAGCTAAATGTCATGAGAGCAAATTTCAGTCATTTGGATCTTTCTATCTGCTCTGTCACTGGGACCTTGAAATGTGTGGTTTTCTATTCTTTACCAGCAGATCTGAACATTCTGATGGTCACCATATTAAAAAACTGATGTAAAACAAAAGGCCTGATAGGTGATGAAAAATATCCTCAGCTATGTATGCCTCCATGGCACTTATGACACTCAATTCTGTATTTTACATGAAACCTTGAAGTTTATGGATTCCTCCGAGTATTCAAATGACTCACATTGATGAAGGCGGTAAATATGTTGGGCCAAAACACCATCGGAAACATCTTTGTCAGCAGGGAGCAGAAGTTATATTAATTAAAATGTTCTGAGAAGATACAGGGTACACTCCCAACGAGTCATAAAACTATTTTCATCCTAATTAAGGATGTTCCCTCTTGGCATCTTGGAACGTAGGGAATTAGAATAAAAAAGTCTGTGGCATTTCTAGAAGTAGGGTCAGCAGACTCAGACTTGATCCCTCAAGTTAGGAACTTGGGCTTATTTTGATCAAAGTCACCATTTTGGTTAATCGATGTTTATTCAGTCTCCTTGCCATGTTCAGGGAAGATTATGAAAAGGAGTAGAGTGAAAAGATCAGAAACAGATGAAATTTGGGTAGGAGAGCAAAGGACTCAGGATACTGAGAAGTAATCACTGGTCCTGGAAGGGGAAAGTATGATTGAATCGAGGGCATTCTACCCACACCGGAATACTGGCATGTTCTGAAACCATTGCCCTATAGACCCTCAGCCTATAGACCCTTGTCTGGGAAGAAATGAAGTCACCAGGATTTTTAGCCTCAGACCCAGACAGATTCATTTGGTTTAGGGTGATTTGATGATTTCCTGTGGAAGCTTAGTGTTTTCTGCGTGGACTTTGAAACCTCATAAAGCTGTTGAGACATCTCACTGTGCCTCACCACATCTATAGACTGAGTACAAACGTTTGGATGCAGTCGTGAGCCATTTGATCTGTTGTCGAGAACTTCGTCATTAATACTTTGAAGGACTAGTGGATGGATGCAGCTTTCAACGTTGGAAACAGCAGGTTAAATAATCAAAGCTGAATAAACAGGAGGAAGCATGGTGTCCTCTGGACCTCAAATTCCTGGTAAAGCATCAGTTTTCATATGACAGACTCTGGGCTCATCCTCCCCATCTGAAAACGATTCAAGAGGAAAGAATCTGTTGTAAAGTTAGGAGATTAAGTGTTAGTGCTCCTTGAGGAAGGCCTTCCTAAATGAGAACAGAAAAAAAAAAAAGAGAAGAGAAGAGAAGAGGAAAACACTATGTTTAGGTTTGCAGTAATAAAGAATCTTGAGCTTTTGAGTATGAAAACACTTTTTTTTTTCAACCTTAAAGATGAAAGTGCATTCTTATCCAAAGAATGGTTTTGTGTTGGCACTGGTAGAATTGACATTTGAGAGAGGAAAGAGAGTTAGCTTCTGGCCAGAGAGCAAGCTCCTTGCTTTGTTCTACCAGTATAGTGGCCAGCTCAATAGGCCTGGCCGTCCCCACGCCCCCCGCACCCCCTTGGTTAATACTAACCCTAACCCAGAAAAGGGGAGTGGATGACCCACACATCAATCCACACGTGTAACTCTGTCAATTAAAGACCAATAAGCAGGCAGCCTAATAGAACATTATGCCATAGATTACTCTAATCGGCTCGACGTATTGAGTTTTGCACATTCTCAATTTGTTTATCCGAACGAAGTTATTCTTTTTTAATTACTTCGCCAATTTATCGTTGTGTCCCACGGCTTCTGCAATATTTTCTTCTATACAGGAAAGGCCCTGCCACAATGAACACTGCGCTGATTACTGAGAATGAGTTTAATACGATCAAGAGGACATTGACCAACTTTACATTGCTAGATAAAGTTGCAGCGACGAAAAGATTGGAGGGCGCTATGTGAAATGGTTGTGAGGGAGATTTTTGCCTGGATTCCATCTAAATACGTCTCAAAAAATTGTAAAATAGAATCTACCAGCTAAAACTAATGAGCACAGAACTGCATTGATTTGGCCCAGGGTGGACAAATAGAACATCTGGCGTATTTGGCACCAATGACACAGCTGGCGTTGTTGGAAGTGTCTCTGCAGAAGGTACAGATGCAGAAATGGGAGAATCGGTGCAAACAGTGCAGATGGAGCGGTTGGAGCAGATGACAGTGGGCAGAGCTGGCGAAGCCGGCACAGGTGTCATAACCTCAACAGCTGGCACGGGTTGTGACAATCCTGGGATTTCTTAGTACGAGGCACATGTTCATTTTGGCTTTGGCTGCAAAGAGATAAGAGCATTTTATAATTAGTAAATGTGCCATTTAAAAAAGAACTCTCCCCCCCTCCATCCTTAAGGACATCTACCTCCAACTGTTAAAGCTTGGGCTGTAGAGCATTTTCGCAAATTAGAATTTCCCGGAGAAAGCCATAACTGATAAATGTAGATTTCAGAGAGGAAACAATTCGATATTTTTGTTCTGACGGAGATGAAATCCATGAATGGGATTTCTTCGCAGTAGTTTTGAGGGAAAGAAAGGTCAGATTTGGGGAAATGAAAGTACACTTTGCATTTCCACCACGATTTGTTATCAAATTAGCTGCTGTTTGTTTCCGAAATAGAGGGACTATTTCCCAATTATATGACATTTCCTGGAAAATCATGCTTGAAGACATGGTTCAGAATTGGAAACTGGTCGACAGAACAGGTTGGGAAAACAGAAAAAAAAATGCTGGAATACATACATAATATGGAGAAATCATGAATTGCCACTTTCAAATACCAGTGGGACTTGGCTCTAATTTCATTTAAAATGCTATAATTTGGGCTTGCATTAGAAATACAATATAGTATAATCTTTTGGGCAATGACATTTAATGCCAGATGAAAAGTTGTCAGAACAAAGCAACTTGTTTGTCAATGGCTAGAAATATCACTGTTTTCTTCTTATATTTTTGTTCTAACAAAAGTCTGTTTGTACTGTGGGAGAGCCAAAAAGTATTACCTAATTGTACAATAATAAAAGCATAAGAAAGGATTAAACTATGGGTTCTTACATTTATATACACATTCTCTTCAACTTAGTAGGTGCTTCATAAATTCCTGATGAATAAATGAACCTATGGTCTAAGAAGTAGCAATATTCAGATATTTAAAAAAACAATCATCACCTTCTATATCAGTGACAAATCTTCCATTAGAAAGAAATAAAGTAAATTAGGTCTCAGTCCTCCTTAAAGTCTTGAACTTGACATGTACATTTGAGCCAACTTCTTTTCCAGAAGAGAAATCATAGATGCGAAAGAGTGGTTGGATGTTACGTACTCTCTGTCCTCAAGTAAACCTGAATTTCTTTAGGTTTTCCAGTTCACATTGAACTAAAATCAGCATTATAAATCATCTGCCGGTCATAATCAGTGCAACACGGTGAGAATGTTTTATATGTGTTTTGAGACTTTGGGGAAACTACTATTATAAGGATTAATTATTTCAAACTGGATGTCAAATTCTTGACCATTAAAAGCATACTGTCTTTGTTTCCACATGACCTTTGCATATTGCTACCTATAGTTTATAAAAATCAAAAAATAAAAAACCCCAAAAACTGTGGAAAACCATTTAAGCATATTCATTTTCAATTTCTCCATTACTTCAACTTTGTTATAACCTCATGTTGAACCCAACTAAGCTGTTCTTATTATTCAGAACTTTCTATCACTTAACATTCGTTCATTTCTTGAGATGACAAAGTGTTTCTGCCTAACACAGATAAAATACCTTAATTTGTTAACTGTACTTCTGTGACATAGAGCAAGTAAGAGAGTAGGAGGGAAGAGGGCTTACTGTTCTCTCCGGGCACAAAGACGATGACAGTTGAATCAGTTTAGATGAACAGGCTGGAAATGTCCACCTTGTACCTCTTCGCCTGGTTTGAAACACTGCTTCATGGCAACCCCAGATGAATGTTGCTTCTGGTCAATAAACGCCGTGTGAAAAATGTTCAACTCAGGAGAGTAACAAATTGGGGTATTTCCAGGATTTGGCATCCGAGGGGTCAGCCAGAGTGTTTCTGAAGGGTGAGCATGAGGGTGAGTCATTCCTTTGAGCCTCTGCCTTCCTCAGGAATTAAACAAAAATTAAGCATGAAAGATGCAGTCTACTGCAGCAATGTGATTCCTTCATCATTGTTCCAGCCACTGTCTATTTCTAAGCACGTTGAACTTTCCAATTTATTGGCATCTCATCTTATGTAAATATCTTTTTCCTTCTCTTAGCGCCAAGACATCAGGATGTGCCTTCATTCCGCCCTTCAAACAGTTGCTGTGCATTATGTCTCTCCACATCCCTAGGACAGCTTCGCTTCTCTGCACGTGGCAACCTGGGATACGGGTTTTGCTTAGACTTAAAAAAACATCTATCTGTTATGTTAGTAAGTTAAGCATATCCATTTTATATAAAGCCACTTTCAAATGTGAACAAAAATCCAAGGGGAATGTGTATCTTAATTTCAAGAGCTGAGGGACATCATCTCCTACCACCTTCTCCGCATTGTCCCGATGGCCCCAACTCCTCTTTGGGGTCACAGGCGTCCACTCACCCGCTGGGTCTGGCACCAAGCTTGTTTGTGAGAAGGCAGTGCTTTCCCACCCGGAGCTTGCTGCAGAAGGCTGTGCTCTGATTGTCGAGATGCAACAACACAACACTAAAGGGACCCAGTCTTGTTAGCCTGTTGGAAGTGGGAAGGAGGGGAAGACAGAGAGGTAAGGATTAGGTGGAGTCTTCTTTTTTTCTTATGGAAAACAGAGTAGTCCCCATATGGAGATTAGTGGACTATTGTCTCATTGCAGCTCAGAACTGAGATTATTATTGGTGATTTGTAGTGTAGAGCTTGCAAGATTTATTCCCCAAAATGGTTATGCTGGTAACGGTCATTGTGTCCTATGAATAAACAATTCACTGAAGTGTAGATACATTTACTCATGTCTTAAAATGTTTCAGTACAAAAAAGAAATAACAACTTACAAAAGAAGTAGATAGGCTAGAATAATGAGCTCTCAGGTGTCCATCACCTGGACGTAACAACTATTACTATTATGTCAATTTTGCTTCATTTCTCTCCCTGCTCTCCTCTCACACTTTCCTCCTCCCCTTCCTGGAGTATTTCAAAGCAAATTCAGAATGTCATTTCACCTTGAAATACTTCGCTATTCATCCCTGACAGATCAGGGCAACTTCTTGAAACACAATGACCAAAAATAACAATATTTCTTTGATGTCTTCTTATTCCTATTCCGTCTTCAGAGCCCTCTACTCTGAGTCCCCTATGTGTTTATATGGTTAGCGTATTCAAAGCAGATCTCAAACAGGGTCCTAATAATGTCTCTTAAGTTTATTTTAATCCCTCTCTTTTTGTTTCAATGGTAGTTGGATAAACCAGGTTATTTGTCTTTACTATGTCCTATACTCTGAATTTGATTAGTTGCTTCCCTGTAAAAATATTCATCCTGGCTCCCTATCCCTGTATTTCCTGTACCCTGGTATGTGCAGCTGGAGGCTTAATTAGATTCAGGGTCAAGTTTAGGCAGGAACATTTCATCGTTGGCGCTGTCATTACTTCCTATTATATCATGGAGCATACTGTATCTGCTTGTCCACTTTCAGCGATGCTAAGACTGGTCAGCAAATTCTATATAGTCTTGATCCTTAAGACTATATTCATCAATTCTCAAGCTTCTTTTCCCATATGGATATCTCAATATCTTTGTATAATCACTGGAGAGTCCTTCAATTGTTAACAGAAAAATCTTTGATATTCTTTTTTAAAGATTTTTTTAAATGCTTATTTATTTTTCAAAGAGAGTGAGTGGGGGAGGGACAGAGAGAGAGGTAGACAGAGAATCCCATGCAGGCTCAGCGCTGTCAATGCAGAGCCCTATGTGGGGCTCGAGCTCACAAACTGTGAGATCATGACCTGAGCCAAAATCAAGAGTTGGAAGCTTAACTGACTGAGGCACCCTGATATTCATTGTGTTAGAGAACTGCCACTGGGCAACGTCAAGTTTCCACAGACATACACACACACACACATACACACACACACACACACACACACACACACACACACACACACACACCTGCAACTTTTCCATCACATACATATACATTGTTGGAGGCTGAATCTAAATATAACATGCTCTGTATGTCCAAATGCACAGACCATTTGCAGGTTGACCAGTGAATAGTAGTAGATCAGATCACTGATCAGTTAGCAATTATAATAAGTAGACTAAGTATTTGTAGTCTGGTTAATTTCAGCCATATTCCTCTTCATGGACATGTAACCAGTCTGCAAGTGGTATGTCCAGTGGTTTCAGGAATGCTGATGGCTAAAATTTGGAATGATGAATTTGGAAATTCATCGTTGTGATTGTACAATATTTGATAATTTTAATGTGGTACGATTTGTTTTTTCATGGCACATCATTGATAAAGAAATAGAATAAATGGAAATATAGCAAAATATGTAAACACATGATCCTAAAATATAAACATTCAGATTAAAAGCTTATGATAAACTGCATAGTAAATTTGATTCACAGAATAAATGCAATTAGAAGTATTTGCAATCACATATTTCTAATGTTTTAATATCTTTAATTCTTACGTTTCCTGATCTGCTTGAAAATGGGTGTGTTCAGGGGCGCCTGGGTGGCTTAGTCGGTTAAGCGTCCGACTTTCGCTTAGGTCATGATCTCGCGGTTCGTGGGTTCGAGCCCCGCGTCGGGCTCTGTGCTGACTGCCAGCTCGGGGCCTGGAGCCTGTTTCAGTCTGTGACTCCCTCTCTCTCTGACCCTCCCCTGCTCACGCTGTCTCTCTCTCTCTCCTAGAAATAAATAAAAAAACATAAAAAAAAAAAGAAAAGAAAATGGGTGTGTTCATATCACTGGCCTAAGATTAATAAGTATAAAATTCAGTGTTCTTCCAGTGATGACTAAGAGTAACTTGTAAACACTCTCAGTAACCGTGAACCATTTCAAGTTTCTGTGAAGCCTTATTTATGAAAAATGTCTTATTTCTGCAGGAAGTCTGAGGCTTCGCTTCCATTATTTCATTTGATGGCAGCTCCTACCCTGTGGGGGAGAGCATTTAAACAGACAGAGCTGTGATGGAAGGTCACATGTGATAGCAAGGCCACAAAAGCAATAAAGGACAAAGACTTCCATCAGGATCACTGCGAAGTCCAGGTTGAACTTTAGAAAGAATTTAACTTCCTGTTGCTCGCAGAGCTTCCGTTATTCTAAACCCTAGGCCTGTCTGAAGTGTTGAAGGAGCTTCCGGTTTGCATGTGCTCCGCCTGCTTCCGGTTCCAGGGAGCTTTGGGCAACAGCTTTCCACAATCTTCTTTCCGTGTCCCTGACAGAGGACATTTCAATGCCTCGTAACTCTCTTTTCTCTTGCGCATCTCCCAGCTAAAAGCTTCTTCCTCCTTTGAATGCTCACTGGGAAGCTGGATTTTTATGTGGTTTCCCCTTCCTTCCTTTCTTTTATGAGAACAGAAAAAACCTGGAGAGAGATAAAGCACTTTCCTAAAATATTCATAAGAGCTTTGATTTTTCGATCTAAGATTTCTCTCTCCCCCTTCAAATATGAAAAAGTTTTCCCTGGCAACCATCTATTTAGTTTCTTCCCTTCTCCTTCCTGGGAAAGACCCCATCTGTCTTGGGAAGAATTTCTTTATGAAGCTCCACTAGTTTTCAGTGTGACTTCTGATGTTGACCCATTTTTTTAGAAGAATTGCCGATCTTCTCCTGCTTCCATATTTAAAAAAAATACGTTGAATTAGAAAATCATCCTAATTAAATACATGTGTAAATAGGGATACATATTGCTTTTCTTAGGATGTTTTTCTCAGCTTCTAATAAGACTATGACCAGTGAAATTGAGAAATAATGTTTTCTCCCTGTGGAGGTCCCCAATTTTTGGTCTTTTCACTGGATGTGGGAAAAAGCATCTGGTGCTTTTGAGACAATTGCCTAAGTGAATTTAGGGAAAAATCAAGACCTTGAAATTACTGAGCCCAAAGAAGAAACAGTAATAGGGATCTCTTTAAAGCTCTATGGTTTGTAATCTTTGTAAAAAAAAAAAAAAAATATATTGCCAGGCTTTGTATTCCCTTTAAAAAAAGCAAAGGGAAATATATTTAAATTGTAACCAAAAAAGAATCAGAATGATGTAAGGAAATGCCTTAAGAGTAATTGCGTTAATATCAGAGGATGATTCCTTTTTAAATGTTTACTTATTTATTTATTTTTTAGAGAGAAGAGAGAGAGAGAGAGAGAGAGAGAGAGAAAGGAAGAGGATCCCAAGCAGGCTCTGTGCTGTCAGTACATAACCCAACTCTGGACTCAAACTCAGGAACCGTGAGGTCATGACCCAAGTGGAAACCAAGAGTTGGATGCTTAAACGACTGAGACGTTTATGCCCCATCAGAGCATAATTCTAAGAAACTCTTAGAATCTTTAAGAATGACACTGACACAGAACAGTCCTTAATCTTTGACCACTGGGAGGCTGGGTGCTGAACTGGAGGCTCGCTGGAGAACCAGGTCTGTGTTTTTACCTACTTGAACCTCAGCCTCTCTTTGCTTTACAGAAGCCCCTGTTCCATAGGGCTGAGATCTTTTTTTATCGTCTGACTCTAAACTTGGGCCATTTCTTCTTTCCTCTTCCTCCCCTCAACTTCCATCTTCACAATGACAGACTGCACTGGGTAATTGCTGTCTTTTGTAATTGTTCTATCTCCAAATTGGCTGATTAAGGGAGAGACCCAGCTGTCCATCAAAATGGTGTCAAGTGGCTGAAGCAACCATCCCCTGAGCTGGAGAAAGTTAATTGCGCTCTCCGAGGCTGTCCCAGTAGGAGAGGTGCCGAGAAGAGCCCTGGGAATCCCTGTTAGTGTGCTATTTTTTTTTTTTCTGAGCGTGTCCATTCGTAACCTGGAAAAATGTAGTAAACAGCATGTTAATTAGATTTACAGATGAAATTAAATCAAGAAGAGTTGGAAACACACCAGTGAATAAAGAAAAATGCTACACAAGGTTTCTGAGCCTAAAAATATGGAAAGGATCAAACAAAACGAGAATTAAGGTAGACAGGTATAGCCCCAGTGCTTTGGGGGGGAAAGCGACAAGCTATAGAAAGGAGCGGCAAGAGGGAAAAATCCAGAAAGCAGTAATGCCAGAGAGACCAGGGGAGAGTGGACAACAAATTAGACATGTTTGCAATATGCCAGGGAAGCTAATGTGATTTGGGGCAGTATGTGTAAAGACATCACATCATGAGGGAGAGGGAGAGTAATTTAGTGCGTTTGGCAGAAACACACCTGGAATATTGTGTTCAGGTCTGTGTATCTTGAGAGCACACAGATATAAAGAAGAGCTAGAGGGAAATCAGCATAAAGCAACACAAGTGATTAACAGGTGATGGGCTGATGTTTCGAATAATGGACTCTGCAGTTGGGCTTCAAAGAGACACAAGAATGGACCTTTTGAGTGTGAGGGGCCTTCCTGACCTTTCACCTCAGAGTCAGGAATTATTAAAGCCTAATTAGTATAAAAGTATATAACCTCGTTTAACAGCACTGAAACTGACAACAAGGGAAACTTCTTGTGAATAAAAACGATGAGATCATATTTCGAGGGGAGTCAAAGGAGAGCTAGGCTGGAAAAATAGGAGTCTACATTGTTGTCATACTTTTCATTCCAAAGCCATTGAATTTACCCTGGCCATGACCCTTCAACACTGAAGATTTCAGTAGAACCCCAGAAACCTCCTGGGATGCCCGTTCCTCTACAAAGTGTTGCCCAGAGGTGCACATTTACAATTTTCCCCATGTAAATGCGTGTGGCAGATGGCTTAGCCTCCCCATCCTTTCTGGGTGCTCCTGATATCTGCAAAGGCAGTGACCCAAAGCAACAACTGGTCTGCCATATTATCTCTCTGTGTGGCTGGAGGCTGTCATTTAATCTGAGGGTTGGCTTCTGATGGCAAAGGAAAGATGAATCTAATTTTAAGAAAAATCTCAAAATGATAGCAGCATTTTGTACTAGCTAATGAGGCTAATTTGTTCTTAAAATACAAGTTGCTGTGTTTCCTAAATTAAAATTCCCTTCTGATGTAAATACAGAAGATATAAATATGTAGAAGAGATGTGTGCTGTATTTTTTATTTTGCAGTTTGGAGCCCATTCTAAAAGGAACTGTTAGAAAAGTGATTTTATTCTCTAAGTTCGGGGAGACCTTTACTTCCTCGCTTCAGATACACGGAAAGACAATATTAGCCTGACTTTTACAAGAAGGAGAAGGTGAGATGGTGTCTTCCCAGCTAGAAATTGTAAAATGCATTGTCCTAGAGATGATTTCCTAAATCGATGTGATTCTCGACTTCCTCATCTGGAAAATGAACATGGGGGAGTGTATTGCTTTCAAAGTAATTAAATAGTCCACTGACAAATTCTTTATTAACATTTAGGTATTTAATTAAATCTGCCAGAAAGAAAGTTTTTACTCCTAAACCAAGGGGTTTCTCTGCTTCTATTCACTGTGGTGGGGAAAGTAATTCTCAGGTGGTCTTGCTATAGAAGGTCATCTTCATCCTTTGAGTGATACAAAGGACAGAGGAGAGTCTTTGGGTAAATGAAAGCAAACAATACAATGGAAGACCTTAAAAAATAAATGGCATTGATTTTCTAAAGACCGTTTGATCAGCTATTTAAAACGATAGTTTGGACCACATTCTAGAAGAAACAGATACTCTCTTAATGGGGCAATAACATTTAATGCATAAACTAACACATTATACAGGGCAAGTATCTAAAGTGTCTTTTAATATCTGGTTTATCTAAGGGATTTATTCTACCCTTTCACTCTAGATTTTGCTTCTGAACACTGGACTCTGATTTTTTTTTTTTCCATGTAACAGGGGAATGAGCTGCCCCAGCTTTATGTCATTCTAAGTTCAGATCTAGGAACCGGAAGAAGTTATGCTGTTTAGATTAATTAATTGGTGATTTATGTCTGGGATTTTGAATGCATCTGTAACAGATAAATTTGGCTCTTTATAACACCTATAATTCACTTCAAAGCAAATAAAACGGTTCCTCCCAGGAATTTCAACTGCTCTTCACTGACCCACCCATGTCTTCCTACCAGACCACACGAGAGCCACCTCAGCTTTAAAAAATCTGGGCACTCAGACTAAAGATGCATTTTTTTCCCCCTTCCCATCCAGGTTTGGCCAAAGTTTCTCAAAAACATACTCCTCCCCATGCATTTTCTTCTTTACTGTAGTACTGTTGCAAAACTTGGTGCAACAAATGGTTATTAAAATTGGAGGAAGAGTATGCCTGGTCAGAGGAAGATCCCTGTCTGGAGCCTGGCAGCTTAGATGCAAGTCACTAACATGGTAGACATGTTTTCTCCAGCAAGTGAAAAGTCCTCACAGTGGTTGCAAGGCCCTGCCTGACCCAGCTGCTGTCTGCAGCTCCAGTCTTGTGGTGTGACACTGTCCCAGCTTTGGCCATGCAGGCATGCCTCGTTTGGTTTGGATACCCTGTCTTTTCTGCCTCTGGGCCTTTGCACTTGCTGTTCCTTTTGGCAGAAGGCCTTTCCCCTAACTCTGAGTGGCTGGCTGTCTCCTCTTTTGGGTCTTGACCTAAACGTCATGGGATCAGAAAGGACTTCCCCGCATGCTCAGCGCCGCCACCTTTTCCGTAACTTACTCTATCACATCACGCGGTTGTCTCTGCCTACCCCCTTCCTCCTCTTCTGCCTCTTCTTCCTTTTCCTCCCTGGCGCTTAACATACATTGTCCTGCTTGTGTGGCTGTTTGCCAATAGTCTCCTCCCCTAAAATGCATGTTCCACGAGACAGAGCACTTGCCTGCTTTGTTCTTTGCATTTGAGAACAACACTTGAGCCGTAAAGGTGAGCCAATATTTGTTAAATGTTGGGCAAGATTTTATAGAAATGTCTCATTACACATTTTCCAAACATTTTTTACTTGTAGAAATGGAGGAGGAAAGAAACATCGAAAGTAATTGTCTTCCAATACACTGAAGCCTGTTTCGTAAGTGCAGCTGTATCGGACTATCAGGATATAATAAACGTTGCCAACGTCAGCACACTCATCTGAATATATGCACGGATGCCAGGGTACTACCTTCAGAAAACCAACAAATCAGTGAGCTGGGTTCTCGTAGAAGCAAAGGAAATTGGAGGACTGACAAAAGGTTACAGGCTGGAAGGTCCTTGAGGTCGAGAGCCTTCTTTTCAGTAACTCTTTTGGAGCCTCTAAAACAATGGTAGGACATAGAACGCATCCATAGCCCACAAAAGAGGCTGGAATAGAATGGCCTGTTGTGGTGAAAGATGCCAGGCACAGACAGGCCAGTGGAGAGGATGTGAAGTGAGTTCCATTCTCAGTCAAAGGGCATTACTGGTACAAGGCATCTAGCCCCACCCCCTTGCCGTTCCCAAATAACAGAGGCCTGAAATGAGGAGTAAATCCATGGATACAAAGGAGGCACCCAAGCCTGCTTCAAGGGCATATCACACAGAAAATAACAACAAAAAGTGCATTTCCCCAAGCCCTTATACATCTAAGTACTTGTAAGGACTCCTGGTCAACCGTGCCATGGTCCTAAGGGGAACAAGGAAGTCTCTACCAGGGTCATTGCTACAAGGGCAAAGGGAAAGCCTGCCCCCATGGCAGCCTTTAGAAGGCCCTTGTAAGTGCTGTTCATACTCATCGAAGTCCCACCACAACCCTGGGAAATACATCCTCTTATCTTTAACCTTTTTATGGAGGAAGGACCAAGACACAGAAAAAGGAAGCAATTTGCCCAAGATCAGTCTGCCAGCAAGTGGCAGGGCCATGCTTCAACCTGGACAGGCTGGCTCCAGAGCCTGCAGAGACTGAGAACACTCCTGCTTTTTCCTAGAAGATCCCGGTTTTGAGGATACCCTCCATATATTCTCCTATTGCTGAGGGCAGGAAAATCCGGGTCAGATATTAGGGAGGGATTTAAGGCAAACAGTGCCTCACCATGCCTGAACAACATGTAGAGAGAGTGCATAGTGATCCAGCTATCGTTATCCAGAGAAATGGAGGGAGAGAGGCCTGCTTCTTTCTGCGAGCACCATAGCATTACGCAGAGGGCAGAAAGGAAAGCGTTACGGCTTCCTGAATGGGGTCCACCTGGCTCTCTGTTTGCTGCATTCCAAATGATGCTTGTTGATAACACTTATCCCACAGGCTCCGCATATACCAGGAGAGGCAGCCCAGCAGAGAGGAAGGGGTGGATGGGGACCTGGGAAAGAGGCAGTCCTGGATTTAAATCCTGGCTCTGCTATTTAATTAGCAGCATGACTGTTGGCAAGTTATTTAAGCCCCTTTATGCCCTAGATTTTTTATCCGCAAGATGAGCTTGGTCATACCCCCTTTTCCAGAGCTATTGTAGACATAATCAATGAAATAAGACCTGCGAAAATGTCTAGAGCATGGAAGGCACTCAATAAATGTTAGCTCAGTCTCTTGAAACCAGGCCAAATCCTTACCTGGAGGTGGTTGACATTATGGTTAAGATCTTGCATGGTGTCCAAGTAAGTTTCTCAGTGGGGGACATGGAACACACAAAACTGTGCTACCAATTTGCATTTGTGTGATAGAAACAGGAGACCACCTAGCACCACTTGAATTCTAAGTCACTGAAATCCACACTGGTTTTATTATCCAAGGTGTAGACCCAGCTTTGGTGATACAGGCATGTGATGAAGGGTGACGGGGAGCTATGTTTACCCAATGGCAACAAGAGAGTTAAGGCAATTAAACTAGATTTTACCCTCCACAGTCCAACACCATTTCTCCAAGTACAGTGAGTTACAGAGATAGCACATCATGTACCAATAATGAAAATAACTCTGTGAACAGCACGGAAGTAAGTTGGGGCTACTTCCACCCACACAGAGATGAATTTTATGTGCAGAAGCCCAGTGGAATATAAATGAATCGCTGTATATGAGAAATAAGGAACAAAAGGCTGAGACTCTGGGATATATCTCAAGAAGAAACCTGCATATTATTTCCTCTGTCTTCCCAAAGTAAGATCATGGACACAAGACTTCCTTCTTGCAGGGCTGTAGCTGGTGTCATAAAATGTCATGCTCAGTGTGAGTGAAAGCCTGCGTTTGGAGGCACTCTGTCTCAAGAGCCTCTGGTTCTCATCACAAACTCTCTAGATGCTCTTCTCTGTGTCCTTATTCAGGGCACGCTTCACTGGCAGCAGGTGTTTGCTCAATTTGATAAATGTCAGCTTCTTAACATTCACTTTGGAGAGAGAAGGGTGACAGACACCACCTTGCCCTTGCTGAACTGATGGCCCTTCCACAGTGTGTGCTGGAGGGCAGAAGCATATACATGTTACAGCCACATGGTGGGAGCTGGCCCTGCCTCCCTCCCCTTGTCAGTGTAGGGCGACTCGGCATCCACAGACATGCTCCAGATGTCCTGCCATCATCTGACTGATGTAGACTCTGGGGAGCCCCAGCCTCCCATGATATACAGGAGACAGGAAGCCCAAGGCTTCCAAGTGGTGCCCTAGGGGTTTCTGAAGTGCATTAATGCACTAATTGAATATCGCTGTTCTGCTGTCTGTCCTGATGCTTTTCTGTCCCTGCGCATTCCTCTTTTCTTAGTTGTTTGCTTTCCGAAGGCTCACGTAATCAAATATCCCACTCAGTGTATCGGTGCCGCGGCGCTGTCCAAGGTACCAACGCTGTAGTTAGTTACTGCAAATTGCTGTTTACTACCAGAGGGTATGCCTCATTTCTGCCTGGCTGAAGTCTCCTCCTTACGAATATAAAGGGTAATTATGGATAACGAATAAGGTGATTAAATAGTATTAATGGAAAGTTTTGACATAAAATGCGATGAGATGTTGTAACTTTACAAGTGGCTGTCTTTCCAATATTTATTTAAAATTTTAAGGGAAGCTTCAGACTGAGGTGTGTCCAACTATGTCCTTCTTTATCGACCAATAATTATTGATTTATTATCTGCTGTGTCACCGCACTGTTTTAAGTCTTTGAAGGACTTACAGAGGCTTAGACATGGTTCAAGCTTTCAGGAAGCTTACAATCAATCTAGTTAGGAAGATATAATAAATAATGTACACTCCTGAACAACCCAAGCAATATGCAATTAAGCAGTAAACATTTTTTAAGGGAACAATTACCTAAATGTCTTATTTCAAACTCTTAGACTTATGCATGGACTTGGTTAGCATGAACTCATTTTTTCCCTAATTTTTTGATGGAGTACATATACATATGATATTTACCATAAAATTTACCATTTTTAAGATGACAGTTGTGTGACATAGTGGTAAATTCTGTAGCATGAACTCCTCTGGATGGAGTAATGGACAAAGGTGGAAGAATAGAGAAGTGTGATACTCTCAAAGGAGGTATGACTTGACCTCTTGTTCAAAGAAGACGTCAAGGAATGAACCATTAGCAGTATCTGTGCACACCAACAGGATTTGCCTGAATGTCCACATCTAGGTTGGAATTTATGCAAAACATTTACTTATTTTTGTGTGTGTGGCTGCTTAAATGTGAAATAATAAGCTATAAAATAATAATTCTGATAAATGTAGAGTTTTAGAATAAAAAATCTTATTTAAAAAAAATTAAAAACTTGAGGGTCATCTTGCAATCTGGATACAGCTTTTGTTTAAAAACATTCAATGAAAAAAATTTCCCCAGAGACTAAGTCTCAAAGAATAGCTCATTAAACATTGCTATTAATAAAAAATGGCTTCAATCTTTCTATTTTTCTAGGTAATAAATGGCCTACTTCTGTAGAGGTGACAGTTACTATCTCATCTGTTTGCTATTGGCATGGCTATTGGAAACTTCCAATTTTTTTCAAAGCTAAAATTTTCTGTAGGGATTGTCTTTCTAACAGCAAGAATGACTGGCTCAAGATGCTATATTTCAAAAGATACATAGGTATCATACATAGGAAAATGCAAAGCCAGAAAAAATAGGACAGAAATAGAAACAAATTTCATGACACATAAGGAAACTCTGATTGGAATTTATTATGAAGAGTCCCAGGGTAAGGCACAAAGAAGGAGTCCTAACACCTGGGTTTGTGCCCAGCTTCTGGCATCTTGATCGGCTTGGCAAAGAAACACTGTAAGCTTCCGTGTCCTTCCCTCAGTAAGTTAGCCATTAGAGCGACAGCACCTTCCTCTTCATTAAATGTGTGATGAGCTTGTCTAAGATGGAGATAATGCCTGTTCTCCCTAATTTTCATGGTTTTGTTAAGTATCAAAATGGATCAAGGTATACCGAAAAGATGTAAGATGTTATCGATACAGAAACTGTCAGAGTAAGTGGTACAGATGGATCCAGCAGGTTCTCTTTTTGAGAGTTATTCTTGAAGCAGATTTGGATCACAGAGGTGAAGACTGGACTCTTAGTATTAATTCTGAGCATGATTTAAAAACTTCCATCTGTATGACTTTGGACTTATTTTTGTGTCTGCTAGGAAGCTTGTTTATATATGTTTTCCCCATTATCTTTCTCTGTGCAAGGCCCCTTAGGTGGCATTTGCATTGAGGGTGTGATTTTTGTTTTCAAAGAGGGAAATTTTACAAATTGTGCTTCACTTTTATTTCAGCTTGAGCTGTTTTCTCCTGGGAAAACAGCTTTTTGCTTGGCAAAAATGGATGTGAAGCATTGGCGAAAACGAAAGGCCGTTTTTATTGCAAAGAAAACTGCCTTTTGCTTTTGCCAAAAAAAAGCAAAACATATGAGACAAAACCACAAATATTTCCCTGTTTGCAAACCCTGTGAAAACGTGATTTTTCACCAGTGGTGAGAATATTCTCCCACACTACACTTCCCATTTCTAAAAATTATGGTTTCAATGGTAAAAGTCATAATTCACACCTACAACACCTCATTGCTATAATCAAATATCGTGAGTATTGTTATTAAACATGTTGAGTATATTTTCTGCTGGATGTGATATTGGAGGAGACACAGCTCTTACCAAGATTGTATTTTCAACAAAGTAAAATGAAAAGGGTACTAAGCGATTGTGAGCAGTGGACCTGGGGCAAGAAAGGTTGTAAAAGGAAGAGGTCTAGGGTTCAACTTGGATTTAATATAGAGAATGTAGTTGAATGAATTGAGACTTTAGAGAACAACAATGAAAGAGAAGAAAAGTGTAATAATATCATGCGGCAGAAACAACACTGAAATGGTATTTAAGAGAATTGTGTTCCAGCGCTGACTGCACAGTTAATGGGCTACACAACCTTTGGCAAATCAGTTCAACCTCCTGGGGTCTCAGATTCCACTTGTGATGTGTTAAGATTCAGTTCTATGACCATTCCGATTCCTTTCTTATCTAAAAGTTTGCAATCACGAGATTGGAAGTGCATTTGTAAAACATAGAAATTGTGAATATCAAGAGATCTCCTCTTTGATTCCAAAGTACCCACTAAAGTCAGAGGGTTATGTGGTGTCTTTAATAATTTACGTGAAGGTACTCACATAACAAATTTAATAGGGAATTTCTTTGTTTTCATAGTTGCCCTTAATATTAATGTGTTTTCCCTCATGTCTACCCTAAGCCATTCCTACTGTAATTAAGCTAATTTATTTTCATTCTCCCCAGTGAAGTAGAAAGCATTCACTTGCCATTTTTTTTATATTATTAAAGTATTAATACTGATGTGATTAGATCAAAGCAAAAAAATTTGCTCAGGAAAGTGGCATGTAAATAAATCTGTGATTTATGAAATGCTATTTTGAAAAGGATTTATTTTTATTTTTTTGTTTATTTTTGAGAGAAAGAGAGAGATAGAGGGTGTGCACAAGTAGGGGAGAGGTAAAGACAGAGGGAGAGAGAATCTCAAGCAGGCTCCATGCTGTTAGTGCAGAGCCCAATGTGGGGCTCAATCCCACTAACCGTGAGATCATGACCTGAGCTGATATTAAGAGTCAAATGCTCGGGGCGCCTGGGTGGCTTAGTCGGTTAAGCGTCCGACTTTCGCTTAGGTCATGATCTCGCGGTTCGTGGGTTCGAGCCCCGCGTCGGGCTCTGTGCTGACTGCCGGCTCAGAGCCTGGAGCCTGTTTCAGTCTGTGACTCCCTCTCTCTCTGACCCTCCCCTGATCGCGCTGTCTCTCTCTCTCCTAGAAATAAATAAAACAGTAAAAAAAAAAAAAGAGTCAAATGCTCAACCAACTGAGCCCCCCGGGCACCCCTCAAAACAGTTTTGTTTATAAAGCAAATGGATGGTGAATGTTTAATCAAAGCAAGGAACCACTTTATCAAATGAAGACATTTCCCCAAGTGAATTTATTTTTTACTTTATTTATTTACTTATTTTTAATTTTTATTTTTTTAATGTTTGTTTTTGAGAGAGAGAGAAAGAGAGAGAGAGACAGAATATGAGCAGGGGAGGGACAGAGAGAGAGGGAGGCACAGAATCCAAAGCAGGCTCCAGGCTCCAAGCTGTCGGCACAGAGCACAACACGGGGCTGGAACTCAGGAACCATGAGATCTTGACTTGAGCTGAAGTTGGATGCTTAACCGACTGAGCCTTCCAGGTGCCCCTATATAAATTTATGTTCATAGACATTGTAGAGAACCCTCAGAAGTTCCTTTCTGTTCTTGACCCTCATCTTTCCACTCTGGATCTTTGTTTCTCTCCCTAAGAGCTGCCTTTAACTGAATGACAGCCTTGAGTCAGGCACTGGACTAGGTGCATTCATTCTTCAACTATGTATCAGTTTATTGATGTGAAAGTGCAACAGATACCCTCAGGCACTTGAAGTATGTTTTTTCATTCATCCCTAGAACAGGGATAACTCCTAAGGAGGAGTTATTATCCTGTGCAACCAGGGAGGTCTTCTTTATGGCTTCAGTTGCTGAGAAAGTACTGTAGGCAGACCTCAGATTCCGCTTCTTTCTTCTGCTGATCTATTTGTCTCCAAGGCTCTACTGTTCTCAGCAGGGTTTTGACAGCATTTTTGTGGTTAGGATGACGTGAGATTTGGGGGATGTCCATGTGCCTTCTCTGCAGAGGGACAATGCTTACTGGGAAAAGACCACATGGGAATCACGTCCCGAGCACAAAGCTGGTGACACCCAGGCTGCTACGGCACCCCTGGTTCCAAAGCTGTTACCTCCACATTGGTAAATGTTCAGAGGTGGGCTGTCCCTTCCTTCTTATACTTGGTGGAAGGTCTCTGGCCACTGATCCAGGGCTCTTTGAATACCTCTCATCTTATTTTGTGGAGTCTCAGAGCTGAACTGGTCTGGCTTTTTGGGAGAAGCCACTCAGCCTGGCTCTGAATGGGCCAGCAGTGTGGGCAGAGACATATGATTCATGAGAGTTCCGAATGCCCAGGATGACCTGAAGAGCCTGAAGTCCAGTGAGAAACAAATAAACAATAAACAAAAAAGAAAATGAGAATAACAATTAGTGAGGTGATATGCCAAAATGATTTTGAGCAGATGATCCTCAGCCCTATCAAACACAAAGCTCTTCAAAAAGCTTATAATACTCCATTTACTACCTTGACATGAAAGTCATGGTTAACATATTTGCAAATGTAATATAAAATTATTTTTAATGTTTTATTTATTTCTGAGAGGCAGAGCAGAGAGAGAAGGGGGTACAGAATCTGAAACAGACTCCAGGCTCTGAGCTAGCTGTCAGCACAGAGCCCGATGCGAGGCTCGAACCCACAAACCGTGAGATCGTGACCTGAGCTGAAGTCAGATGCTCAACCGACTGAGCCACCCAGGCACCCCACACAAATGTAATTTTAAAGGAACACAATATGGGGTGCCTGGGTGGCTCAGTTGGCTAAGTGTCTGACTTTAGCTCAGGTCATCATCTCGTGGTTTGTGAGTTCGAGCCCTGCTTCAGATTCTGTGTCTCCTTCTGTCTCTGCCCACCTGCATTCAATTCTGTCTCTTTCTCTCTCAAAAATAAATAAACTTTAAAAAAATTTTAAATAAAGGAGCACAATATAATGCATTTTGTTATTATTATTTTTTAAAATGTTTATTTTGAGAGGATGGGGAGTGAGAGGCAGATAGAGAGAGGGAGATAGAGAATCCCAAGCAGGCTCCATGCTCAGTGCAGAGCCTGAAGCAGGGCTCGATTTCATCACTGTGAGATCATGACCTGAGTCGAAATCAAGAGTTGGTGGCTTAACTGACTGAGCCACCCAGGTGCCCCTATAAATTACTTTAAACAGAAATATAGTGCATTTATAAATATGTTTTATGTAAATATATACAAAGAAAATTAATAGAAAATATTTTATGGTAAATATGGAACCAATTTTTATCTATATATAAAATATACTATATTTACTAAAATAAAAAGGAAAGAAGGGGGAAGCAATTGTCAAAAAGTAATTTGTGTTGATATATATACAAACACACACACATATATGAGTGAACTCAACTACACTTGATCGCTCTTTCTCTGGTGGTTACTCCAACCTTTATTTAGATTTTTACTTATGTTTATTTTTCACCATTAATGCTTAAAGCGTATGCATATTTATGTCTTCCCCTTGAATGAAAAAAAGCCCTTATAATGCTTTCTGGTTTCTTCCTCCATTCTCTCTTCCTGGCACATTGCTATTGTCTGGAGTTTTAAGTCTGAAATGTTATAGATAGTTTTTGGCAGGGGACAGGGACAGATCATTGCTTTTTTTTTTTTTTTTTAACTGGCTTTCTTAATATCTTTTTTAAATTTATTTAAAATTTATTTTTAAAAGAGTACAATTTGGCATGTTTTTATTAGTATAGTCACGAGGTCATTCACCCATCACCACTAACTCCCCAAACATTTTCATCATCCCCAAAAAGAAACCTCGTAGCCATTAGCAGCCATTGCTCACCTTCCCCACTTAGCCCCTGGCAATCACTAATCTACTATCTGTCCCTGAATTTCCTATTCTAAACATTTCATATAAATAAAATCAGATAATATGTGGCCTTTTAGACTAGTTTCTTTCTGTTAGTATAATGTTTTCAGGATTCATCCATGTTATATCATATATCAGTACTTTACTTCTTTTTATTTCCCAATATCTTGTTGCTTCTTAAAGTGTAAGCCACAAGAAGTCTTGCAAAGAACTATAAATCTATGGCACAAATTTTTGTTGGGCCCAGAATGCTTCATAACATTCTCATTTTGTCCTCACATTTAAATGTGATTGTATAGAAATATTCAGGTTCAAAATTCCTTACCTTCAATATTTGGAAGACATTTCTTTACTACTATCAAGAATCCTGATTCCAGTGTGGTTCCTCCTCCTTTTAGGGCCACCTGCTCTTTCCCTCTGTAAGCTTTCAGAATGTTCTCTTAGCTTTGATGTTCCTAAATGTCACTGTGAGGAAAAAACACACAATTGTGGCTTTCCCCACTGTCTTTGATATTGTTGAGCACTGGATAAGATTTTGCAATGTAAACATTCTTTCTCTAATTCTGGGGAAGTATTTCATCAAATATTTTTCTCCTTATTTATTTTGTTTTTGCTCCTTAGAGACCCTACTATGCAGAGAGTGATGGTTTTAATTCTGTTTTCTATGCCTCTTTCTCATTCTTCCTTTCCTGGGGCTTTCTCTGGGAGTTCCTCACTCTGGTCTTCCAGATCATTAAGTCTTTCTTCAGCCATATCCATTTTGACATTTAATCTACTCATGGAATCTTTTACTTGGAAAATTATATGTTTCTGTATATAGTATTTCCAATAGCTTACCTTCATAGTTGTTGATGGTCCTTTATTTTGGGGACTACTAATTGTGCCTGTGTAAAATTATTGTTCTTTCTTTCCTATTACTTTTGTTCCCTCTGGAACAGTTGTTTGTTATTTTCCCTATGAGTTCATCTTTTCTTCCATTGGGACTCTCAGTTATGTTGACTCATGATGTTTGCCTAAGTGAGGGAAGAAAATCGTTCTTGTGCTTTCCAGGCTAATATAGGCTTGGAGGGTGGGGCTTCTCCTCAAGGTATTCATACCCTTGTATTGCTGACTTGCCCAACAACTCCCTGTGTTCCCTCCTGTAGAAAAAATTTGTCCCCCAGTACCTCTGTCCCAGTAGAGGTGTTTTCAGGTGGGTGCCAGGGAGAAGATGCCCAGGCTCCCGCCTGCCTCTCTGCCATGTTTCTTATTCTAATGATGACCTTATGTGGCCTTTCCAATTCCACTTTCCCAAGGTGCTGGGCTAATGTTGCTGCATAAAATGATTTCCATAGATAAATGCAAAAAAGGCGAAGAGAACTATAAGGAGGAGGGAATCCAGTGGCTCAGGCCCTCTCCAGCTCCAGACCACACTGCTCCCATGTTAGCTGTTGAGTTTAGCTCTGGAGTCCTCCAGCTTCAGCCTCTTGATCACTTCTGTGGTATCTCCATCAAGAGTTAGATTTAGGGGAAGGGGCCAGCATTCTGTCCTACTTTGTTATTATTCAGTCTTAACATATCTTCATTTGTCTTTCCCAATATGAAAGAAACATTAATTTTACTTCAACCAAGGCTATCCCAATGTTTGATCAGTAGGGCATTTGGAATGAAATGTGCAAGCCATTGGATTTTAAGTGTACCTGAATAGTGTATATATACAAAAAGAGATCATTTCAAAAGTTCATCGATGGTCTGATTAATAATTCATCTCAGGAGCCCAGGCACTGAGCCCAACCAGTAGTTAGTAAGGATTCAGTAGATTGGTGCTTGGCTCCTAACTTCCAAATTCAGAAAATGGAAACATGCTTGTGAGGACGTCTGTCTGTACAATTTGCCAGCTCCAATTTCAAAAGGCAATCCAGTAATACAATTTTTGGAGAGGGTCGTTTTCGGTGGGGGAGAGTGCGTTTGAATCTTCACTCAAAAAATATTTACTGAGCACCTATACTGTGCCAGCCTCTATGTTAATATTTTCGTAAGACATTCTTCTGTGTGAGAGATAACTGGAGTTTTAATGTATAAATTGATCATGCATTTCATAACAATGAACATATAGCCTGAAGAATGAGTCCTATTGTCTACTTGCTCTATTAAAATTCTGGCCTATGCTAGAGTTTGGGCAATGTTATCTATGAAACTGTGTTCAACACTTTGATGGCTCAGGAAATGCCATATCAGACAGATGGGTATTTCCTTAGACTATCTAATTAGATACTGATATAGAAAAAGTTAGCACCTTGGCCTATGGACCCAGAGCTGAAAGCAGAGAACCAGTAGAAGAACTCCTGGCAGATATGGGGTAGGCACTGCAGCCCAAAAGCAGCACAATAAATTATCTAGAGAGCTAGTAAAAATACCAAGTCTGGGATCTTTCCAAGAGATACTGAACTTGTGTCTCTGGGGTTGATGACACTGACATCCAAAAAAGTAACCTCAGGGGCCTTGGCTGTCTGTGAGTCTGTCCTGTGGACCTAGGGCAGACTAGATGGCAGCCACTCACGTGAGAAGAACACAAGGAGGGCCTGAGGAATGGGCAACATCGGAGGGCATAGGGGCCATAATAGAAAGTGAAAGTGTATTCAGAAGACAGCTCAGTTATTAAGTCCTGAGAAATAAGATTATGTGTCAAGATAAGTGCATGAGATGAAAAAATCATTGCCAGGATGGGTTATGTAAAAGAAGCCAAGAGTTAGGTGTGAAATGAGTATAGCAAATTGAGATCCAGAAGACAGGACGGTGGTAAAACCTAACTTAACTTAGAGACTTGTGTCTGTTGTTACTCCTTGAAAAGTCCACTGGTGGATAGAGAGATTACTTTTCCAAGTCCTAAAAGGAAGTCGGCTACTCATTTATCTATTCATTCATTAATTTATTCATTTAATCAATAGCTAGGTGTGGTGTATTTATAGCCCAACAAATATTGAGGGTCTCTTATATACCAGACAATGTGTGGATGGTAAGATAGGAGAGGTAGGCAGATATCAGACCATCCAGGGCTAAATAAGGTTCTGTCTTTATCCTAAAAATAAATGAAGTCATTAAACAATTCTAAGAAGAGATATAATGCAAACAGGTCCCATATTGAGAGGCTACTCTGCTGCAATGAGGAGCAGATATCGGAGGGCATGGACATGGTTGAAGGGCAAGTCCAATGGGAGACTGTTGTGATTGATGCTAGACTGAATATGGGGAAGGTCTGAGGGAGAGGGATGTGCCAGGAATCACTCCTGGATTGCTGGCCTGACTAACTAGTTGGACAATGGTGCTCTTCACTGAGACAAAAGGCTGGAAGAAGGTAGGTTGTGAATTATGGTGCTACGCTCAGGTTATGTCCTCTGGCTACTCCTGTTGCCTCTAATAGGCCACTTGGGTTACCTCCACAGAGCATTGACACATTGCACTGGAGAAAAATGTTTTCTAAACTAGTTGGTGACCAATACAGGAAGGCCATAAAGTAAAATAACTTGGAGGGGATGTGATAGTACCAGGTCCCACCCCAGCGACCAAGGGAAGGGAAGAACCTGGATGGTTTCATCTTGGAAATTCTTCACTATGGTTATGAAGCCACTGGCATCCACCTTTCTGGCTTTTGTGAGCCCTTCCGCCCCCAATATTCATCAGAGTTGGCTAACAAGTACTACCTGTTTTGAATGTTCTTTCCTTTAGTTTTTTCTGACTCCTCTGGAGCTTGTAAACATAAATATGTCAGAAAGGCAGACAGAAGACATTATTCAGCCAGACAATGATCTTTATTGAGCTCACTGTGTACAAAACACTCTACTAGTTTTTCTAAGAGGTAAAAAAAGAAATGGTTCCAAAGAAAAAGAAGTAGAAGCAAACACCATCAAAGTAGTATGCAAGCTGCACAATCAGCTCTTAAAATAACTGAAGAGGAGGAGGTTGGTTATCAGGAGGTTCCATGGACAGAAGCTGGGAGCTCAATAGAGGCAGGCGACTGAGCCCCTTGCTTTACTGTTTTACAAGTGGGGGCTGGCAGGCAGCTTGGAACTATTGTGGTGTATTGAGGCTGGCGTGATAGACTTTGGCCACTTCTCTTCTCACTTTGTCACTGGAAGGAACCGTAAGTGTGCTGCTGATGTAAATCACTAAAGTTACAAGGCGATATTCCTGGAAAACATACCCTCGGTGTGTAATTTTAGAGAAAATGGAGTTAATTCCCTCTGTCTCGTGGGTGAGTTGATCACAGAAAGCTACCAAAGTAGAAAATAATGTTTATAGAACATTACAGTATAAATTAAGAAAGTAATAACTTTCTCCCACTTCTAGACTCAGAAATAAGAAAGTTGTCAATCTAAATATGGGGTCTAGTGCCTGCAGACTTTCTGAATAACATCATAAAATGGTATGGGGGGAAACTGTGGGAAACCGAGGCCGGGGAATGAAATACCATTTTTTGGCTACCTACTATATCCCTGAGTCAGGCACTGCAGGAGCCTCTTAGACATTATCCCTAGGTAGTTGCTGAATCTCTCCAGAAATCTTATTACCTGGTTATTTTTATCTCCATTTTTAGAGAAAAGGAGACAGAGATTCAGAGACCTTGATCCCACAACCAGTGTAGGACAGAACCAGACCCGAAGGAGTTCTGTTGGACTCCATAGTCTGGGATATTACATTGTCCGCCTGTTCTTGGTCCCTTTCCTTGCCTTGACTCTTTACTTTTAATTTTAACCTGTAGAGAATTACTCATCCCAAACTACATGAGCTACATAAGGAGGCTCCCACACCTGCCATCTCCCCAAGGCATCAGACACTTGGAGTAGTGGTTGTGCAGGTGATGTCAGGACCAGCAGCCTCAGCATCACTTGGAACTTGTCAGTCTTGTGTGTTTTGGGGGTGCACCCCAGAGCTTCTACGTATGAAATTCTGGGGTGAGGGCAGCAACCTGTGATATTACAAGCCTTCCAGGGATTCTAAGGTAACCAGTGACTCCGGGGGGTTTCCTGGGGATCGTTGCTAGGGCATCCCCAGGAAGCACCCTGGAGTAATTTAAGGAAGTGAGAAAGAACTCTCCAGGGCCCCGTGGGTGGCAGAACATTTCCTGGGGGCCTGCGAAGGGGTCTGTGCTTATGGAGCTTCTGCATGGATGGAGGAGGCTACCCCTGTGGTCTTTCCCTGGCAGGAAAGCTTCCTAGAGATGCTCACTTCACAGGCCATCTGGCTACAAGATAGGCCAGCCTGGTGGGCCTTTACCCTGGCAGGATGCAGCCCATGCAGCGCTCTCTCTGGCACATTCTCCTCTGTGTTCCAGCCCTCTTTCTCTGGCAGGGTGGCTGGCGCCGTGGCAGAGAGCGGGCTGCTCTGGAGAGAGCTTCTCTGGGCCACTGCTGGGGGGATGAAGACCTCATATTTGAAGATGTTGCGATTCCACCCCTGGAGAAGATGTGCTCCTGCTGAGAAACAGGTAGGGAGTCAAAGAGGGTAAGCCAGAGAAGAGACTCGGAGCAGACGCCAACACGGAGGGGCTGAGAGCAGAGAGGGGCAGAGACCTGGGGTGCATATTCTGTTCCTGAAGCCACACCACAGAATTATTTGGATAAAATGATAGATGTTACAGGCCTTCCAAGTTTTTTAAAAGCTCCTTGGCTGGGGGGCACCTTGGTGGCTCATTCGGTTCAGCATCTGACTCTTGATTTCTGCTCAGGTCGTGATCTCGTGGTTGGTGAGTTCAAGTTCCACATCTGGCTCTGCAGTGACAGCACAGAGCCCGTTTGGGATTCTCTCTCTTTCTCTTTCTGCCTCTCCCCACCCCAAAATAAATAAATAAATAAATAAATACATAAATACATAAACACATAAACACATAAATACATAAAAATAAGAGCTCTTTGGCTGGCTGACTCAGAAAGAGCCAATCCATAGACGTTCATCTGGAAACCCTTGCTGACTTTCACAATACGATGTGAGCCCACTTTGTATAACGGCCAGAAGTAGGGTGGGCCACTTGGGATCTATGTGCACTTTAATCACGGTTACAGCCTGAACTTTGTTTTTATTAGTTCAGACATTGGCTTGGCTGTTTTCACAGAGAAGAAAAACAAGAGGGCTAAACCAGATAGAAGATTTACTGCTCTTCTCTATAAAAGTCTGAGCTGGCAGGGCAGCCCAGGTGACACATTGGTTCCGCTCCGCAGTGGTATCCCAGAGCCCCAGCTGCCTTCCTTCTTGCTGCCTGCCTCCCCTTGGGGTGCTGTTCCCATCCACACGATCAAAACCTGTTCTCAAGTGCCATGTCAGTGTTCCAGCCCCCGGGAAGAGAAGAGGAGGAATCAGGGTGCATTAATCTGCATGGGCTGCTCTAACAGAAAACCGTACGCTGGAAGTCTGAGACCAGGAGGCCAGCAGGACCGGCTTCCTGGCCTGGAGATACCCACCTGCTTGCTGTATCTTCATATGACAGAGAAACCTCTGGTGTCTTCCTCTGCTTCTAAGGGCCTTAATTCCATTGTGAGGTCTCCACCAACATGACCTCATCTAAACCTAATGACCTCCCTAAGGCTCCATCTCCGAAAACCATCACATGCGGTTAGGCCTTCAACGTATGAATTTCAGCAGGACACAAACATTCAGTCTGTAACCTGGAACAAATGTCTGTCTTTTAACAATGGAACCCGAAAGTTGCAAATGTCACTTTCACTCACAGCCCATTGGCCAGAATCTGTGCGTGTGGCCTTATCTGTTGCCAGGGGGATGGGGAAATAAAATCTTTTATAGCCCAGCTAAAACTTTTGGGAGTTTGGTTATTAGAAGGTACAGAGGATAATGGGTACTGAGGATTAATCAGATGTCTTTCTAAGTGTCCTGGAGTCACTATGCCTCACTTCCCCAAGCCAACACTTTCTATCATTATGTTCTGTCTACTCTCCTTCCCTCACATGTCACTCTCCCATGGCCTTAGCCATTATGAAGTTCTCTTGAAGGCTATGATCAATTCCATATCATGTGGCACATGGGATGTTGTATTTTAAGCTGCCTGGAGTTTTGCTTTCTAAGATGTGGGTAGAAGTGGGAGGGGGACGGGGCTCAAAGGATGGCAGAGCCAGTAGTCCTGAGCACTTCTAGCAGCTGCTCATGCATTGGTTTAAGACACTTCCTTCGATTCTTAAAATGGGGATTCCCAGTGTTGTTTGCTGGCTCTCCTTGGACCAGTGTACATTTACCTATACTTCTACATCATATGCATCTCTGTCACCACAAAATACAATCAAGTATGTTCCCTACAGCATCTTACCCATCAGATATCCCTTACCCATCAAAAATCCTCAAATTTAATGGGCAAAACGGTTTTTGAAATGTATAGGTGTGGGCTATGAGGCAAGCAGTATTTGTGATTGATTTTCTAATACAGAAAGGGCATGTAGTTAAGTATTTTTTAATGAGCAAAACTCTATCCATGGTGTCCATAAAGACATACATGATGAATTTCTTCTAGAGTTTAATTTAAAAAGTATTTTTTCAGGGTCCTAACTCAGTCGGTTAAGCCTCCAACTTCGGCTCAGGTCATGATCTCGTGGTCCTTGAGTTCAAACCCATGTTGGGCTTGGAGCCTGGAGCCTGGAGCCTGCTTCCGATTCTGTGTCTCCCTCTCTCTCTGCCACTTCCCTGATTGTGCTCTCTCTCTCTCTCTCTCAAGAATAAATAAACATTAGGGGCGCCTGGGTGGCTTAGTCGGTTAAGCGTCCGACTTTCGCTTAGGTCATGATCCCACGGTTCGTGGGTTCGAGCCCAGCGTGGGGCTCTGTGCTGACTGCCAGCTCAGAGCCTGGAGCCTGTTTCAGTCTGTGTCTCCCTCTCTCTCTGACCCTCCCCTGCTTGCACTGTCTCTCTCTCTCCTAGAAATAAATAAAAATATTTAAAAAAAAAGAATAAATAAACATTAAATTTTTTTTTAATTTTTTAAATAAGCAAACGATTAATTGTGGAAGCCTGGAGGTGAAGTAAACTGTCCTGAAAGAGTTCATCATCCAGTGGGGAAAATGAACATAAGAAGACCTCATAATACTGCTCTGGGAATCTTCTGGTCCCTGACTCCACCTTCTTGTTCTAACATGCCATACCAGCTTCCCCATGTTGGAGGGGGCATTGTCCATCCACGAGATCAGTCCTCTCACCTCCCTGCACACATTGCCTCCTGAAAGGCAAAATCAGCCCCAGTGGAGAATTACTGTGGAAGAACTACCAGACGTCCTCTACAAAGTTTATTGCCGACATTGACTGAGACCTTGCACAAGCTCTCTCACAGAGGGTTCAACAGTCTTTTCTCAGGACGCTGATTCTTCCCAAAGCTTCTAGCTCATGGGGGAGGTTGGACTTCAGCCTGGGGGGAAAATACACATCTTATTCTTAAACTTCCCACTACAGAATGATAACTTTTTTCTCACATCTGGTTTTAAGTTGTATTTTTTTTTTCTCACATTCGGTTTCTCACCTTTGGTTTGCTCCAACCAAAACACCAAATCTTTGCACGGAGGCAGTGGTTAGAAAGTCATTCCACTCATATGTGGAATTAAAGAAACAAAACAAAGAAAAAGAGAGACAAATGGAAAACTAGACCTTTAAATACAGAGAACAAACTGGTGGTTGTCAGAGGGGAGGTGGGTGGGGGATGGGGGAAAAAGGTAAAGGGGACTAAGAGTGCAATTGTGATGAGCACTGACAAGGTATCAAATTGTTGGGTCATTGTACTGCACATCTGAAACTAATATGACACTCTATGTTAATTATACTTGGAGTAAAAAAAGAATTAATGATTACCAGGGATTGCCAGGGTTTATTACAGACATCTGATATTTGAGAGGCAGGTTAATCAACATGTTTATGGTCTTGGACACATGGTTATGCACAAACTTTACTGTGCATCATAATCTCTGGGAGGGTTGTTTAAATGTATGCTTTCCACAGATTTTGATTTAGTAGTTTTGAAGTAAAGTTCAGGAAGCTACCTTTTCTGAAAAGCCCTTCCAGAGAATCCATGTGCTCCACTTTGAGAAATGGAATCTATTTCTCCAAGAACTATTTCTGTGTGAAATTAGGTGATCAGAATCACCTTGTATCTTATTATCCCAGCCCCCTTAAGAAATGCCTTCAGTAAATCACACCTTAATGCTCTATGTTCAAACTCTATAAATAAAGTTGATCTAAAAATTTAGTTTTAGTGCTTGTTTGTATTCAAAACTCTATCCATGGTGTCCATAAAGACATACATGATAAATTTCTTCTAGAGTTTAATTTAAAAAGTATTTTTTCAGGGCCCTAACTCAGTCGGTTAAGCCTCCAACTTCGGCTCAGGTCATGATCTCGTGGTCTTTGAGTTCGAACCCATGTCGGGCTTGGAGCCTGGAGCCTGGAGCCTGCTTCCAATTCTGTGTCTCCCTCTCTCTCTGCCACTTCCCTGATTGTGCTCTGTCTCTCTCTCTCTCTCAAGAATAAATAAACATTAAATATTTTAAAAAAGAATTTAAAAAGTATTTTTTCTACAAAGGTGTGTGTGTATGTGTGTATATTTTTATTTTTGGCTGGGGATGAGGCAAGGGAACTAAAAGTCTGTAATATAATGTGTGTCCCTTTTCGGTTGAGTGTCTATCAGCCTTTCTTGGTATTATGTGGGGTCCAGCTGAGCCTTGCTCCCAGATGCTCCACTATGTCCAAATCTAGAAACATGGAATCCCACCTTGGAAGAATACTGGAAACCACTCCTCTAACACTGAAGGAATCTGATACTGTCATAACTGGGATCCCTTAATCAGAGCCCTAACCTATGTCACACTTGACCTTATTGTCGCCTGCCTGGGTTCCAGCCTTCATTCTAAGTCTTACTGGGGACCAAGCCTGCTCTAAACCCCAATCTGGCTTCCCTTTCACCTGCTTCTTGGGAGCCCTTCACCTTACCCCTTGGGAGCTGGTTTCTGGTTTTGTTATCATTCCAGGTGCATTACTGGCTCCAGAGCAAGATTCACTGACTACCATGAAACTTCAATCCTGATATCCGCCAACACCAAAAATCACTGTGGTCTAGTAGAAGTCCCGACAAAGCAGAAAGGGAGAACAGCACCATCTCCCTCATGAATCAAAATTTATGGAAAATTTTAGCAGTCATTGCAATTAATTTATAAGGTTTCCCCTATGTATTAGGGTTCTCTAGAGAAAGAGAAGCAATAGGATCCATGTTTATCTATCTATCTATCTATCTATCTATCTATCTATCTATCTATCTATCTATCATCTATCTATCTATCTATCTACCTATCTCATCTATCTATTGATTTGTTATAAGGAATTGGCTTATTTGATTATGGATGTTGAGAAGTCCAAAGATCTGTGGTTACTGAGCTGGAGATTCAGAAAAGCTGATGGTCTAATCTCCAATCCAAGTCCAAGTCTAAAGGCAGAAGACCTATGTTCCACCTTCAAAAAGTCAGGTTGAGAGAGAATAGTTTTCCTTCACTCACTCTTTTTGTTCTTTTCAGGTCTTTAACAGATAGAGTGAGGCCCACCCACAGTAGTGAGAGCAATCTGCTCTACTCAGTCTACTGATTTAAATGTTAATCTCATCTGAAAATAGATAAATAAATAAATGTTAACTTCATCCAGAAAAACCCTCATACACATACACAAAATAATATTTAACCAAATGTCTGGGCACCCTGTGGTCCAGTCAAGTTGACATATAAAATTAACCATCATATCCTGTTACTTTTAGATGATCTCCTTTTCTAATTGCCTTATTTGACAGTTTATTCAATTTTGTAAGGCACTTAAATTGTTTTCATTCATTCAGTGAACAAATATTTATTGAGCAATTATTTCATGCAAGACACTGAAGACATAATGGTGAACAACATAAATACAGCCCTGCCCTTGAAGAGCTTATAAATGAAAAAGGGAAAGCAATTTGAGGTTCCTTAAGTGCGACAAGGTAGGGGAAGAGAGACAAAGGTTTAGAGGGATCACTAACCTTGTCCGAGCATGGGGAAGGGTGGACCCAAGTCAAGATTTGAGATATCTAGGGAAGATAATGGTGAGCTATTTAGAAAATGTCAAGAACACAAGATGTTCTGAAAACCAAGGCATGACCAACACGGTAGGAGTTGAGATGAGCCATGAGATACAGGCAGAAGCCAGATGGTGGGAACCCTTGTAATCAGGACATCACATTAAAGACACTTAGAAGCTACTGAAGGGTTTTAGGAAGAGGAGTGACATGATTAGGACACTCTGGATTCTGTGTCTACAGGTCCTAAATAAAAAATGAAAAGATGCTGGTCATGTACCAAAGTCCAATTGAAGTTTTATTGTACAATATAACCTTTAACTTTCTCCTAATCAGTATATCTCATTAGCCAGAACATTGTAGTCATTTTTCATTAGCTTTCATAATACGGGGTGATTTGATTGGCCTCATGAACTGTGGAGGGAGGGTTTGTAAAGGGAAAACCGTAAAGACTACCTCTGACAGAAATGCAGATTCACCGAGATGCCAGTGTTACACCTAAGATGTGTGTTCTCGTCTCTTTCTCTCAAACACACGACTAATTTCCCTCTTCCTGCCCTGGACTGTTTCCTGGCTCATCGCTAGGATGACACAGCTCCAAGATAGGTATTAGTCAGGACTCTTTAAGTTGCAAGTGAATGAAGTGTCAACTCAGAATGGCTGGTACAAAGACAGGAGTTCAGATTTCACACAGGGGAGCTTGATGTCAGGTATGACGGGATTCAGGGATCAGCTGATCTCCGAAGAGCTCGGGCTTCCTTTGCTATGGGTCAGTTCGGCTCCAGGGAAGCACTTTGGTGACAAATGGCTGTCAGTAACTACACTCTTACCAAGTCTTACTTTCTCAAGACATCCAGTAGGAAGAATTTTCCTTCCCCAACAGTCCCAACAAAAATCCTGGAGCCAAGGTGGGGCCTGTCCCACAAAACACAGGGGACCTGAGAGTGGGGCAAGGAGTCAATACAAGGGCAGGAAAGGCTACAGTTGTCCCCCTGAGCACCAAAGGGGGGCCAAGATGGCGGCCTTTCAACGGTCAAGCCTGAGAAGATGTCACGAAGAGTCCCCTCAGTGCTGTTTGCCCACATACTGAACCTTTAGGAAACACCTGGAGTTGCCTCCTGGCTCCAGACCTTTGGTTTCGATAGTGCTCTTCCATTTGCTCCTTTGCTGTGATCCTCAGGTTCCCTCCTGTTTTCTCATCCAACTGTGGCTCCAGCAGCCACTCCCCCACCATCATTTACTTGACATCCTTTAAGTTTTTCATACACTTCCCCCAACCTGTGTACCTACAGTTTTAAATGTAGCCACCCTACAGTTGGGTGACAGTATACAATGTGTGTGTGTATCCGGATACAGCTCTGCTGGGATCCAAATGCCATCGACTGAATTCATTGAATGTTGCCACACATCTCCGTGCAGAGAAAACAAAAACAAAGCAGAGACTTGGAGATTCCAGGAGAGTCTTACCCACCCGGCCCCCTTTCTCTTTGGACTCAGTGCAGGCACGTCCTGCCTTTGGAGGGCCATAATGGGAAGTGTTGTCTCAGTGGCCATGACCTTCCATTATTTTTAAATGGCTGGAGCCAAACAAAAGACAAATGAAAACTTTCTCTGCTTGACATTGAAAAAATTACTGGCATGTCATATGGTAATTCATTAAAGAATTCTCATTCAACAAAACAATTCATTTTTGTTTGAAGAGGCTGAATAAGCAGTTTCTTGCTGATTTCACTGTCAGCCTCTCTGGCCACATGTGGCTCCAGTTCATTTGCAGTAATTTTATTCCTAATATTAAGAGCTTTGGGGGCATTTGTGGAATATTTTAAAACCAAACTGAACTATTTTACTTAGATACCTCCATGTAAGCTCGTTTCTCCCTTTTACATTCTTTCTTCTACAATTCTAGTTCACAGGATAGAATGTAATCATTTTTTTCTTTAGATGGAGAGATTCACAGAAAGTAGGCTCTTTCTTTTCTCAGAAATTGAAGTACACCTGATTGATTTGAATCTACTGCTGAACTGAACATAGGAAACTGATCTCAGGGTAATTTTTTAAAAATTTTATTTAAATCCAAGTTAGTTAACATATAGTGTAATAATGGTTTCAGGAGTAGAATTTAGTAATTCATCATTTACATATAACACCCAGTGCTCATCCCAACAAATGCCCTCCTCAATAGCCACCCCCATTTAAACCATCCCCTACAACTCCTCCTACAACCCTCAGTTTGTTCTCTGTATTTAAGAGTCTCTTAAGGTTTGCCTCCCTTTCTGTTTTTATCTTATTTTTCCTTCCCTTCCCCTATGTTCATCTGTTATGCTTCCTTTATATTTTTTAAATTTTTTTTCATGGGCACCTGGATGGCTCACTCGGTTAAGCGTCCAACTTCAGCTCAGGTCATGATCTCACAGTTTGTGGGTTCGAGCCCTGCATCGGGCTCTGTGCAGACACCCACTTCAGAGCCTGGAGTTTGCTTCAGATTCTGTATCTCCCTCTCCCAGGAAAAAAATAAAATTAAAAAAAATAAAATTAAAATTTTTTTCAGTGTTTATTTTTTTTTAAATTTTTATTTATTTCTAGGAGAGAGAGAGAGAGAGACAGCGTGAGCAGGGGAGGGTCAGAGAGAGGGGGAGTCACAGACTGAAACAGGCTCCAGGCTCTGAGCTGGCAGTCAGCACAGAGCCCGACGCGGGGCTCGAACCCACGAACCGCGAGATCATGACCTAAGTGAAAGTCGGTGCTTAACCGACTAAGCCACCCAGGCGCTCCTTTCAGTGTTTGTTTTTGAGAGAGAGAGAGCACAAATGGGGGAGGGGCAGAAAGAGACGGGGAGACATGGAATCTGAAGCAGGTTCTAAGCTCTGAGCTGTCAGCACAGAGCCCCATGCAGGGCTCGAACCCACAAACTGCAAGATCATGACTTGAGCTGAAGTCAGACACTTAACCAAGATACCCAGGTGTCCCACATCTGCTGTGTTTCTTAAATTCCACATGTGAGTGAAATCATATGATATTTGTCTTTCTCTGACTAACTTATTTTGCTTAGCATAATACATTGTAGTTCCATCCACATTGTTGAAAATGGCAAGATTTCATTCTTTTCGATCACCAAGTAATATTTCAATGTATACACACACACACACACACACACACACCACATCTTCTTTATCCATTCCTCGGCCAATGGACATTTGGGCTCTCTCCATACTTCGGCTATTGTTGATAGTGCTGGTATAAACATTGGGATGCATGTGCCCCTTTGAATCAGCAATTTTGTATCCTTTGGGTAAATACCTAGTAGTGCAATTGCTGGGTCATAGGGTTGCTCTATTTTTAATTTTTGAGGAACCTCCATAGTGTTTATAATATCCCAAACTAGGAGGAGTTGTTATTTTAGGATTTCTCTGAGTCATGAGCCCTAACAAAATTTTGTAAATGAGTGTTTTGTGAAATCCTTCATGACCAAGCACATCTAGTTCATTCTCTATGTCAGCCACGTTTAAGCATCACAGAAAGGTAGCTGCTGGATTCCCCGCAATTTTTTCACAAAAATCATTAGTCAGGAGTATTTCCCAATATGGAAATTCAGATTATTCATCCAATGGATTTTATCTTTGAAAAGACTTCTGTTTCCCTTTCTTTAGCCTTCCAGCTGATCCAGCGGTGACAGTCCCCTTTGCCACTCTCCTCCACCTTCCCCTTACTCCTTCTCATGGCTTCTTCCCCTCCTGCAAAGAACAGGGATGGAAGCTTAAAGTGCTAACCAAGGTCACACACACAGGTATTCTAAATGGGGACTGGGAAACCAGACTGTCTGGCTGAAGGACAAGGCTGCCACCATTCAGCCCCAGATGAGTCCCCAGGAGAGAATTCAGCACCAAATTTGGCAGATCTCAGACTTTCATGAGAAGCTAGCAATGGGTTTTACGTGAAATGTTCCAATTTTAGAAATACTCAGTTATTTAAAAAATTTCAAATCACTCCTCCCCAAAGCCTGGAAATGCCCCATAGACCACTAGACATTCTTTTTTCATGCTTTAGCCAAACTTGTTTCCGTCACAATCTGATTATGGCAGACTGACCTCGCCCCTTCCCCACCCCCTCCGTACTTGGCAGCAATCTAGTGAGGGAGAGACCTTCTCTCTAAGGGCCGTTTCAGGTGTGGCAACCAGAGCTCTCCCTGACGGTGAGTTCTGGGTCCTGCACTGGCCAGCAGTCTGAACAGTGATTTGGGATGTGGTTGGTGAGGGAAGAGAAGGCTGTGCCCCGTGACGCTGGAGAATTTCACTCTTCACCTGTGCACTTCTTTTCTCATCACTTGTATTCTTCCCATTAGTCACTGTTAGTCTACCCCCTCCTCTGCCTGTCCACACCAGGCAAGGCTGGATACAGGCTCCTCCTGTTACACACACATCCCCACACACAGATATGCACACATGCACACGCTCACACATATCCACACACGCTCACAGATACATGTGTGTCCACACACATCCACACAAATGGACTCACATGAATACGTGCATGTGCACATACACAGACTCACACTGATAGACACACATCCACACACATCCACACACAGACGCACAGGTACGCATGCATGTGCATACACAGATGCACAGATACAAGCATGTGTGCACGCACAGACTCACACTGATATACACACATGCACACACATACTCACAGATACACGCATGTGTGCAGACTCACACTGATACACACACAGAGACTCACACAGATACACGCGCGTACACATCCACCTCCACACACAGATACACGCACACGCACAACTGCACAGCCATACATATCCACATACACACATACCACTGTCTTTTTGTGACTTGTTTTCCCCTTCCTACCTTGAGGTCCACTTACGTGCTTTTACCTGTTCAAACACTGAGCTGTGTGGTGCTACAAAGGACTGAGGAAGTGACATGTGCTCAATTATACCAACTCCTTCCTCAGTCCACAAACTTGGATAATTGGGAGTTAACTTTACTGCAATAACCACACCTTAGATTTATATATTACTTAAAATTTTAAGAACATATTCAGTTATTTCATTTTTATCTTTACAAACAAACCCTGTGACTCAATACTGAGACATGTCATCGTCTTTTCCTAGATCAGTAAACTCTTGGTAGAAAGGCCCCAAGACTTGCCTGATGCCGGGGTCAGACCCAGGAGGCTCTCCAATGAAATTCTCACCACAAATATTAAAATAGAATATTAGCTGACATGTATTTTCAGTTAATCGTATCTTTTCCCTGTGATTTCACTCTTTTTAGCAAACGTAATTTATTACCAATGGGATCTATACATATGAGAGAAATTTACAGAGTAGTTGACTGTAGTGACCCTATTTTTGGTCTGGTTAATCTGATTGCTGTAATTATGAGCCACCCAGTCAGTTAGGAGGAGGTCAAAGACCAGAATTCATTTCCTGAGTAGGATGATTTGCTTATTTTTTTCTAATTAGAACAAGCCAGGCAATACAAAAAGAAGGGTAAATGTGAAGTTTTTCAGGCAAAGTGCCTGTTTGTACATACCTTGCTAAAATTTTCAAAAGCACTATATAGCTAACTCATTGCTAGCTCGTGTTCTAGCAAGATCTTTCGGGAAGATATATCAATTAGGATTTTTTTTTTGGTGACAAACATAAGAAAACAAGATGGAAAATCCAACTGAATAAAGCTTTAAAAAACATGCTATCTCTGGGGCACCTGAGTGGTTCTTTTGGTTAAGCGTCTGACTTTGGCTGGGGTCACGATCTCATGGTTTGTGAGTTTAAGCCTCTCATCGGGCTCTGTGCTGATAGCTCGGAGCTGGAGCCTATTTCAGATTCTCTCTCTCTCTCTCTCTCTCTCTCTCTCTCTCTCTCTCTTGCTCTACCCCTCCCCTGCTCACACTCTGTGTCTCTTTCTTTCAAAAATGGATAAACGTTAAAAAAAAAAAATAAGCTATCTCCTCCAACGACCAAAGTTGGAAGGATCTGAGCAAAAAAATAGAGTAGTATCGGATCATAACACAAAGTATAAAATAAATATCCATGAATCCATACTGATATAAATGAATGAATGAATGAATGAATGAATAAGGTTATCAAGACAGACCCCCTGTGTGGAGGCATTCCAAATAATCAGTGTAACTGTTCCATGTTCAAGGAGGGTTAGTGTAACTCTCCACTCCTTCAGTGTAGGCTGCTCATTGTGGAAAGGGGAATAAAGTAAGTCTAGAGTGGAGGAACTTGACAAATGCTATGTTAGGGAGATGGTCAATGTTAGTATCAACTGGCCATGCTGGCCATCTACAAGCAAAAAACAAAGCTAATGACCTTCCTAGCTGGATTGTGTGAAATCTATTTCCCCAGCTTGAATATACCACTCTGGCCCCATTAAACTCCATCCTCTTTGTGTGTCTATTTCTCAGAGTCATTTTGAAGGTTAATCCTTAAAGATTCTATGTTAAGTGACAGGCACTTACTTTTCTCTTCTCTTTTCAGTGGCTGCTGGCTGTTTTACCATTCATTGTAACTACTCATCTCTCAAACTGACCAGGGAAAACTGCTTGGCTCTGTTCCCTGCGTTGGGCTAGATTGGAGGCACTTAACTTGCAGTGTTTCCTGATAAGCTCTGAGAGGGCAAAAATATTTCCCTCCTGCTCTTCATCAGAAAAACATAGATGGCGTGTGCATATTGCTCCTCCACCGGAATCCCTGAACATCTCTCCAGTGCCTCAATCTCATTGTGCTACTACATCCAGCCCATTTCAGCTTCTCCAGATGCTGTAAGTGTTCTTAAGTTAAGATGTTAGGTTTTCTGCCTGTAGGAACATGGTGTTTGTAATAGAGTATGTAATAACCTATTGTAAATAATTACTACCAGCAATTGGGGTCCCGCAGTCTTTCTTCAGATGTGAGGTGGGAGGAAATCGTTAAAACAGGTAAAGTTTTTATATACCCAACTGAAGACAAATGTTGACAGAAATCTCTCCTAAAACCAAGAAAAGGCGAGAAATCAGAATGAGAATAGGAGTTGGTGACTGAGATCCAAAAATTGACTTTGTTCAAGAGGCACAAACAGAGAAAGACATTGAAAATCATATATTTTCTGGAAAAAAGTGTAAGCTGAATGTGGTGAATAAATGTGGACTCAAGGAAACCACTAGGGTAAAATTGCTGTTTCCCGCAAACCCCACCACCTCTTACTTCCCCCCTTTATCTGTCAATGTAGACAATAGCAAAGAATAAAACGAATAACAAACAATTGTCTAGTGATCATTTCTGAACCTTCCCTGCCCCTCTCTCTTACTGAAATCCCCAAGAGACAATGGGGTGGGCATGAGTTCTATGATAGTTGAGGTGCTGAATAGAATAAAAAGCCAGAGGGGGCGCCTGGGTGGCTCAGTCGGTTGAGTGTCCAATTTCAGCTCAGGTCATGAACTCGTGGTTCGTGGGTTCGAGCCCCGCATCGGGCTCTGAAGCCTGCTTCAGATTCTGTGTCTCCCTCTCTCTCTGACCCTCCCCTGCTCACGCTGTCTCTCTCTCTCTCTCAGAAATAAATAAAAAACATTAAAAATAATAAATTAAGTAATTTATTTTTAATAAATAAATAATAATTAAATTATAATAATTAAATTAAAATATAATAATTAAAAATAAATAAAAAACATTTTAAATTTTTTAAAAAAAGAATAAAAAGACAGAGGGACATCAAATTTGCTCTCCTTGTTTGAACTGAGACATCCACCTCCTCTTCCCCCTGCACTTTGGTGCTCCTGATTCTTAGGATTTGGGGTTCCAGTTCATACTATTGGCTCCTCTGATTCTCAGACCTTGAGACTCAGACTGAATTACACTGCCAGCTTTCTTGGTTCTTCAGCTTGCAGATGGCACATTGTGGGATTTGTGAGCCTCCACAATTATATGAACCAATTCCTATAATAAATCTCATATATACATCTGTGTACATATATCCTGTTGATTTTATTTCTCTGGAGAACTCTGACTAATACAGATTTTGGGACCAAGAATGGTTTTAAAGGAACAGAATTTCTGAATAGTCTGTTTCTGAAATTAGATCTCTATTCTAATTAAAGATGTTAAATAAGTCTGCTTATAAAAATATGGAAGATGTTTGCATTGGATACTCCTAATTGGCCACTTATAGGTAACAAGGGGCTAAGTAACTCTGTATATGATCCTTTGGAACATTTTTGGAAAACTGTGGAATGACATCTGTTGGTTTCTCTTAATGTTCCTGGACAGAATAGTGAAAAAAAGGGATGCACCCAAGCATTCAAATTCCCAGCTCAAGTACCACAGAGATGACCCGAGAACTTCTGTGTCCTGAAGGAGAGTTTTATCTCCATGGCAGCAAGGCTCAAGTTGCTAAAAATCAAATGTAGGATCTCATCCCATAACCACTGAATATACAATGCAAGATGAATTCTCAGCCTTGCAGTGTACTTACTGTTAAAGGCAGGACATTGGTTGGGAAAGAATGGGATCCTATAAGTTGGTGTGGCAATGTGTGGGAGGACCTTGATGAAGCTGGGGACATTGAGCTCCTAAATCCTGATGAGTCTCCTTGCCAGTGAAAGAGGACTCCCCAGCCACAGAGGAAGTGGCCTTCCCATAGTGAGTTCCTTGATCAGAAGCAATGCTTTGTGTGTCATCAGAAGTAACAGAAAAAATATGAAGATATTGGTGTGTCATGTGAATATTCACCCAAAGGTGACTTCAGCACAAGAGGATTTTAATAATCAAGTAGATGATTTGACCCATTCTGTTGATACTGGTCAACCTCTTTCCCTAGCTATCCCTACCACTGCTCAGAAAGATCATAACCAAGTTGCCACCATGGTAGCAGGGATGGAGGCTATGCATGGGCTCAGCACAATACACTACCACTCACCGAGGCTGGCTTAGCTATGACCACTGTTGGATGCCAAATCTGTCAGCAGCAGAGGCCAATACTGAGCCTTCAATATGATGTCAATCCCTGGGTCTATCAGCAGGTTGATTACGTTGACTGTTTCTATCATGAAAGGGCCAGTGTTTCCTTCTTGCTGGAATAGATTCTTATTTTGGATACACATTTACTTTCTCTGCACATAGTATTTCTGCCAAAACTACCATTTGTGTACTTATAGAATGCCTTACCCTCTATCATGGTATTCCACACAGCATTTCTTCCGATCAAGGAACTCATTTCACCACAAAAGAAGTGTGGCAATGGCCCATGGTTATGGAATTCACTGGTCTTCCCAGCATCCTGAAGCAGCTGGCTTGACAGAATGGTTGAAAAGCCTTTTAAAGATTCAGTTTCAGTATGAGATTCGTGGTAATACCTTGCTGGTCTGGGGCAAGGTTTTCTAGAAAGCTGTATATGCCCTGAATCAGAGTCCAATATATGATGTTATTCTCCAATATCCATGATTCAATATCCAGGAATCAAAGGGTGGCAATAGGAATAGCATCATTCATTATTACTTCTAATGACCACTAGCATAAGTTTTGCTTTCTGTTCCCATGACTTTATGCTCTGCTGGGCTAGAGGTCTCAGTTCCAGAAGGAGAAATGCTTCCACCAAGAAACACAACAATAATTCCATTGAAGTATATGGTAAAACTGCCACCCAGCCACTTTGGGCTCCTCAAACCTCTGAATTAGCAGGCAAAGAAGGCAATTATTGTGCTGGCCTGACTACCAAGGGGACATTCAACTACTACTCCATAATGGAGGTAAGGAAGAGGATGCAGGAAATACAGGAGATCCTTTAGGGCATCTCTTAGTCATACATGTCCTATGATTAAAGTCAATAAAAAACTACAACACAATCTAGGCAGGATTAATAAGGTTCAGACCCTTCAGGAAAGGTTTGGGCCACCTGATGAGATAAAGAACCATAAGCAGCTGAGGTACTTACTGAAGGTAAAGGGAATACAGAATGGGTAGTAGAAGAAGGTGGTTATAAATACCAGCTATGATCATGTGACCAATGATTGAAATGAGGACTGTAATTGTCATGAGTATTTCCTTTTTATTTTGTTATGAATATATTTGTATGTGTGTGTATGTGTGTATATATATATATATATACACACACATATATTAAACAAATATCTTTATTTTCTTTCCTCTCTTATTCCCTTATCATGTAACATAAGATATATTAATTTTATATCAATATTTAAATATTGTTAATGTTAAATCATAGCATTTAAGTTAAGGGATATCAGGAGAAAAGTAAACATTACTCAGTGACTTCACTTTCTTCTGGGGAAGGGATTAATAATTTTCAATTGTACACAGGATAGTGGTATCATGTTAAGTGAGATTATGACTTTGTCATTGTCTTTGTTTGAAGATTAAGTATGGCTTAAGGAAATATGGATAGGTGTCAAGTTGATATAGGGTGGACTTGTGACAGTTAATTTTATATGCCAACTTGACTGGGCTAAGTGATGCTCAGATAGCTGGTGAAACATTATTTATGAGAGTGTCTGTGAGAGTTTTTCCAGAAGAGATTAATATTTGAATCAATAGACTTAATAAAGAACATTTTCCTTACCAATGTGGGCAGGTATCATTCAATCCTTTAAGAGCTGGAACAGAACAAAAAGACAGAAGGGCACGTCTGTTCTCTTTGCTTGAGCTGGAACATCAGTCTTACCCTGCCGTTGGACATTTGTGCTTCTCATTCTTGGGCTTTCAGACTCAGATCAGAACTTTCATCACTGAACCTCCTGTTCTTGGGCCTCTGGACTCAGGCTTACACCATCAGCACCCCTGGTTCTCAGACTGAGTTACATTACCAGCTTTCCTGTTTTTTCCAGTTTGCTCCTCAGCCTTCATAATTGCATAAAACCATTCCTATAATAAATATCTTACTGTCTACTTATCTATTGATTCTATTCCTTAGTAGAACCCTACCTAATACAGTATATATGAGACTGGACCCTAAAGTGTTAGATAAAGAAGGATAGAATCACAGTTGGATAAGAGGGAGTTTATTGATATAGGAATGTTCTCCCATGCTACAGAATTATGCACCCTGTCAAAGACCCTGAGAGAATATATTTTGGGATTACACCATTAGGTCAGCTCTCAAAAGCATAGGAAGAGTGATGAGCCATACTAAGTGAAGCAAAACCATGAGAATTTCCATGGAAAATGATGGAGGAAGGGATCCAAAGGCTCCAGAAAGTGGGCATGCTAGAGTGTATACACTTTGAAAAGCCCCAAAAGCCAGTCTTACTTGAAGTGCCTTGGGGGACACTCTACAGAATAGGAGATAAATCTTATGATAATCCAGATCCACATCAATGGATATATAAAAGTCTACTCTGAGGCATTCCAGGACATCCTCTGAAAGCAACACAGAGGAGGCGAGGGCGTAGGCAGAGTAGAAAGACAAGGCTCCTCTTGTCCTACAAATACAACTAGGTAACTGTCAAATCACCCTAAATACCCCAGAAATTGACCTGAAGACAATACTTCACAACTAAACTTAGAGAAGAGGCCACATCGAAGAAGGTAGGAAGTGTGGAGATGTGGTTTAGAAAAGAAATGGATTGAGGCTACTGTGGTGGGGAGGGAGCCATAGTCAAAGAGAAGGGCCAGAGACAGACTAACACACAGGAGAGTGCACAGGGAAAATGAAACCTCACAGCAATCAGCTTGGAAAGTGAGAGGGTCTGAATTTCATAAGTTCTTGAAACCAGTGAGGAGCTTAAAGCTCGAAGTTTTAAAGGTTAGTGTACTTGGCTCAGGGAGAGCTCAGAGGATATTGGGGCTGCTCTTGGAGAGAAGAAAGACAAATAGCCTGTAGACATACAGTGTGGAAACAGCGAGCTGAGGGCACCTCACATGGGTGACACACAGTGGGGAGGTTAGTTGTTCATGTTAGAGCATGTCCTGGAGAGGCAGTATTCATGGAGAGATCTCTCCAGGAACAAAGGAACTGACAGGCAGCATTTCCCTCCTTCACCCCTCAGCATAAGCACAGAGTCAACTGTGAGAACAGGTGCCGTGCCCATACTCACTACCTACCTTGCTTACACTAAGCTCTACCAACCCATGTTCCAGTGGAACTGCCCCTCCAAGTCACACTTGCCTGAGTCCCAGTGCAGTGGGACCCTTCCCCCAGAAGACTGGCCCTAACCCCTACACCTACTGTTTCCAGACTTGGGAGTTTTATGAGGCCTCGATTATAGTGGCAGTGGCAACAAGTCTCATTTCACAAATAAATCAGAAGACACCTACTTAAAATGCACTGCCTGCAGGCTGGAAACAAATCATTGCCCATGATAGTCAGAGTTTCTGCAGATGACTAGCCTGAAGGATAAAGTGGCTAAGACACAATAGCACCATGTAGCACACATTGGAGACACTGCCAGAAATGCTAGGCCCCAGGGAACCAAGGAAATTACAAGCAGGGCACTACAGGACCTCTTCTTCATAAAGCCATTACTCTTAAGAAGTGGAATTGTAGCTGACTTTCCTAACACAGAGAAACAGGCACAGAGACTTAGACAAAATGAGAAGACAGAGGAACTTGTCCCAGATGAAAGAACAGGACAAAGCCATGGCCAGAGACCTAAGCAAAATGGATATAAGTAATACTTACATAACACTCTCCATAGGCTGATGGGGAATTTAAAGCAATAATAATAAAGACACTGGACTTGAGACAAGAGTGGAAGACATCAGTGAGACCATTAACACAAAGATTAGGAATAACATAGCAGAGATAAAGAGCTCAAAAAACAAAATGAGAACCACTTGTTAGAATGAACAGCAGGTTGGGAGAAGAGAGGAAAAAATTCATGTCCTAAAGGACAAAGTAATGGAAAGTAATCAAGCTAAAAAAAAAAGAAAGAGAATAAAGAATTATGCAAAATGTAATAGACTTAAGGAACTCAGTGACTCTGTCAAATGTAATAAATAACATTTGTATTATAGGAGTAACAGAAGAGGAGGAGAGAGGAAAAGGGGCAGAGAATTTATTTAAAGAAATAATAGCTGAAAACTTCCCTAATCTGAAGTAGGAAACAGATATCTAGATCCAGGAAGCACAGAGAACCCCAACAAAGTCAACAAAAGCAGATCCGTATTGTAAATAAAACGGTATCATATAGTAATAAAGAAAAAAATATTAAAAGCAGCAAGACAAAAGAATACAATTATGTACAGAGGAAACCCCAGAAAGCTATCAGTGAATTTTTCAACAGAAATGTTCCAAATCAGAAAGGAGTGGCATGACATATTCAAAGTACTGAATGTGAGAAATCTGCCGCCAAGAATACTCTATCCAGAAAGGCTATCATTCGTAATAGAAGGAAAGATAAAGAGTTTCCCAGACAAAAACTAAAGGAGTTCATGACCACTAAACTAGCCCTGAAAAACACATTAAAGGGGACTCTTTGAGTGGAGAGGAAAGACCAAATGTGGCAGTAAGAAATGAGAAATGAATATTTCCATTAAAAAAAATCAGTAAAGGAACTCACAAACTAAAAGAATGTAACATATGATGCCATATACCTAAAACATGGATAGGACAGGAAAGGAGAGGGGTAAGGAATGGGATCAACTTTAAACAGTCATCAATTTAATATAGACTGCTGTATGCAGATGTTATACATAAACTAAATGGTAAGAACAAATCAAAACTACAAATAAATAGAGAATAAAGAAAAAGAAATCCAAACATATCACTAAAGAAAACCAGCAAATGATGAGAGAAAGACAAGAAAGGATCAGAGAATATCTTCAGAAACAACAAAATAAGTATTAAAATGGCAATAAATACATATTATCAATAATTACTTTTATGTAAATGGACTAAAGGCTCCAACCAAAAAACAGAGGATGACAGAATAAATGAAAAAAAAAAACCAAACAAACCACAAGACTCATCTGGGGGGCCTGGGGGGCTCAATCAGTTAAGCATCCAACTTTGGCTTAGGTCATTATGTCAGAGTTCATGGGTTTGAGCTCCATGTTTATTCTGTGCTGACAGCTGAAAACCTGGAGCTGCTTCAGATTCTGTGTCTCCTCTGCTCATGGCCCTGCCTCTCTCTTTCTCTCTCTCCCTCTCATCTCTCTCTCTCTCTCAAGAATAAATAAGCATTAAAAAAAAAACAAACAAGACTGATCTATATGCTCCCTACAAGATACCCTTTTTAGATCTAAAAATACTTGAAGATTGAAAGGGAGGTAATGGAGAAACATTTATTATGCAAATGGATGTCAAAACAAAGGCAGAAGATGCAATACTTACATCAGACAAAATAGCCTTTAAAACAAAGACTGTGATAACAAAGGATACTATATGATAATAAAGGAAGCAACCCAGCAAAAGGATACCACAGTTGTAAATATTTATGCACCCAACATAAAGCACTCAAATACATAAAACAGCAACAAACACAAAGAGACTAATTGATAATACTAATACAGTAATAATAAGGGAACTTAACACCCCACTTACATCAATAGAGAGATTATCTAAATAGAAAATCACCCAGGAAACAATGTCTTTGAATGACACACTGGACCACATGGACCTACCAGGTGTATTCAGAACATTCCATCTTAAAACAGCATAATATACATTTTTTCCAAGTGCATGTGGAACATTCTCCAAAATAGATCACATATTATATCAGAAAATAAGCCTCAACAAACTCACGAAGATCCAAGTCATACCATGCATCTTTTCTGACCACAATGCTATGAAACTAGAAATCAACCACAAGAAAAAATCTGGAAAGAGCACAAATACATGGAGGCTGCACAACATGTTACTAAACAATGAGTGAATCAACCAGAAAATCAAAGAAGAAATAAAATTTTACATGGAAAAAAATGAAAATGAAAACACAACAATCCCAAACTTTTGGGATGCAGGAAAAGTGGTTCTAAGAGGGAAGTTTATGGAAATACAAGCCTACCTCAAGCAGCAAGAATAATCTCAAATAATGAACCTAAATGTACACCTAAAAGAGCTAGAAAAAGAGTAAGCAAAACCCAAATCCAGCAGAAAGAAGGAAACCATAAAGATTAGAGAAGAAATAAATGATACAGAAATCCCCCCACACACTAAAAAAAAAAAAAAAAAAAAACAACAACCCCAAAACCAAAACAATAGAAGATACCAATAAAAACAGGAGCTGGTTCTTTGAAAAGATCAACAAAATTATAAATCTCTAGGCAGACTCATCAAATAAACTCATCAAATAATAAATAAATCAGACATGAAAGTAAAGAAATAACAACTGAAACCACAGAAATACACGGGACTGTAAGAGAATATTATGAAAAATTATTACCAACAAATTGTATAATCTAGAAGAAATGAATAAATTCCTAGGAACATATAAACTACCAAAATTGAAGCAGAAAGAAATGTAAAATTTCTGTCTGTTCGAGAACGATTACTAGCAATAAAACTGAATCAGTGATCAAAATCTCCCAATGAACAAAAGTCCAGGACCAGACGGCCTCACAGGCAAATTCTACCAAACATTTAAAGAAGAGTTAATACTTATTCATCTCAAACTACTCTAAAAAATAAAAAAGGAAGAGAAACTTCTAAATTCATTCTACAAGGCCAACACTACCTTGATACCAAAACCAGATAAAGACACCAAAAGAGAAAGAGAGAGAGAGAGAGAGAGAGAGAGAGAGAACTATAGGCCAACATCTCTGATGAACATAGATGCAAAAATCCTGAACAAAATATTAGCAAGCTGAATCCATTAAAAAAAATCTTTCACCACAATCAAGTGGGATTTATTTCTGGGTTTCAAGTGTAGTTCAATATTCACAAATCAATCAACATGATACATCACATCAATAAGAGAAGGGATAAAAAACCATATGATCCTTTCAATAGATGTAGAAAAAGCATTTGGCGAAGTGCAACATCTATTCATGATAAAAACTCTCAACAAAGTAGGTTTAGAAAGAACATACTTCAACGTAATAAAGTCCATATATGAAAAAACTCACAGCTAATGTCATCCTCAATGGGGAAAAACTGAGAGCCTTTCTCCTAAAGTCAGGAACAAGACAAATATGTCCACTCTCACCACTTTTATTCAACATAGTACTGGAAGTCCTAGCCACAACAATCAGACAACAAAAAAAAAAAAAATAAAAGACATCTAAATCAGTAAGGAAGAAGTAAAACCTTCACTATTTGCAGATGACATTGTACTCTATACAGAAAACTCGAAAAAAAGAAAAAGAGAACTTGAAAGACTCCACCCAAAAACTGCTAGAACTGATCAACAAATTCAGTAAAGTTGTAGGATACAAAATCAATGCACAGAAATCTATTGCATTTCTATACACCAATAATGAAACAGCAGAAAGAGAAATTAAGAAAACACTCCCATTTACAACTGCACCAGAAATAATACTTACGAATAAATCTAACCAAAGAGGTGAAAGATATGTCCTATGAAAAAGTATAGTAACACTGTTGAAAGAAATTGAAGACAACACAAAGAAATAAAAAGACATGCCATGCTCATGGATTAGAAGGATAAATACTGTTAAAATGTCTATACCACCCAAAGCAATATACACATTTAATGCAATCCCTATCAAAGTACCAACAGCATTTTTCACCAAACTAAAACAAACAATCCTAAAATTTGTATGGTGGCAAAAAGGACCCCAAGTAGCCAGAGAAATCTTGAAAAAGAAAAGCAAAGCTGGTGTTATCACAATTCTGGACTTCAAGTTATATTATAAGGCTGTAGTGATCACAAAAATATGATACTAGAACAAAAATAGACACATAGATCAATCTAAAAGACTAAGAATCCAGAAATAAACTCAAAATTTCATGGTCAGTTAATCTTTAACAAAGCAGGAAAGAATAGCCAACGGGGCAAAAGACATTCTCTTCAACAGTTGTGGGAAAACTGATCAGCTACATGCAAAGAATGAAATTAGATCATTTTATTACATTATACACAAAAATAAACTCAAGATGGAATAAAGATCTGAATGCGAGACTTAAAATCATAAAAATCCTAGAAGAAAGCACAGGCAGTAATTTCTCTGATATTAGCCACAACAACTTTTTTTCTAGATATGTCTCCTGAGTCAAGGGAAACAAAAGCAAAAATAAACCATTGGGACTACATCAAAATAAAAAAGCTTGTGTATAAGGAAGGAAACATCAACAAAAGTAAAAGGCACCCTACAGAGGGAGAAGATGTTCGCAATGATATATTCCATAAAGGGTTAGTATCCAAAATATATAAAGAACTTATAAAACTCAACACTCAGAAAATAAATAATCCGATTTAAAAATGGGCAGAAGATATAAACAGACCTTTCTCCAAAGAAGATATCCAGATGGCCAACACACATATGAAAAAGTGCTCCTCATCACTTATCACCAGGTAAATGCAAATCAAAACTAAATTAGATATCACCCCATACCTGTAAGAACAGCTAAAGTAAAAAATACAAGAAACAGCTGGTGTTGGTGCAGAGAAAAAGGAACCCTTGTGCACTTTTTGATGAGAAGGCAAAACGGTATAGCCACTGTGAAAGCTGTATGGAGCTCCCTTAAAAAGTATCACCCAGGGCGCCTGGGTGGCTCAGTCGGTTGACCATCAGGCTTCAGCTCAGGCCATGATCTCAGGGTTCATGAGTTCGAGCCCCGAGTTGGGCTCTGTGCTAACAGCCAGCTCAGAGCCTGGAGCCTGCTTCAGATTCTGTATCTCCCTCTCTCTCTGACCCTCTCCTGCTCATGCTGTCTCTCTCTGTCTCTCAGAAATAAAATTTTTTAAAAAATTAAATTTTTTTAAAAAAAAAGTAGACTCACCCTACTATCATCTAGTAATTACACTATTAGGTAAGAGATACCTCTACTCCTATGTTTATTGTGGCATTATTTACATAGCCAGGATATGGAAGCAGCCCAAATGTCCACTCAGTGATGAATGGGTAAAGAAGATGTGGTGTATATAAACATAAAATATCATTCAACCATAAAATAAATGAAATCTTACCATTTGCAATAATATGGATGGAACTAGAGAATATAAGGCTAAGTAAAATAAGTCAGTCAGAGCAAGCAAATAACCATGACTTTACTCATATATGGAATTTAAGAAAAAAAACAAAGAAGCAGTGGGGAAAAAGGATGGAGGGAAAGACAAACCAGAAACCAGACTCTTTTTTTTTTTTTTTAGTTTATTTATTTTTGAGACAGAGAGAGACAGAACATGAGTGGGGGAGAGGCAGAGAGAGAGGGAGACACAGAATCCAAAACAGGCTCCAGGCTCTGAGCTGTCAGCACAGAGCCTGATGTGGGGCTTGAACCCATGAACCGTGAGATCTGTCCTGAGCTGAAGTCGGACTCTCAACCGACTGAGCCACCCAGGCGCCCCACCAGACTCTTAACTGTAGAGAACAAACCGATGGTAACTAGTGGGGAGCTGAATGGGGGCAATGAATGAAGGAAGGCACCTGTCATGATGAGCGTTGGGTGATTAAAAGAAAAAACTTTAAAAAGATTGTGTCATTTACCCACCCCCCCAAAAGCAACATGGAATACACTGATGGATGGGCCTTCCTGAGATACTCAGTATTGACTGTTGTCTGCAGACTGACTCTGATGGTAGGAAATGTCACAGAACTTGGCTCCCTAATAGCAAGGATTACAATGTCCCCAAATAATACAGGGCAGGTGGTGGATGTAATCAAGGTCAGTACAATTTTTTAAAGTTTATTTATTTATTTTTGAGAGAGAGAGAGAGAAAGAGAAAGAGACAGAGAGCATGTATGCCCAAGTTGGGGAGAGGCAGAGAGAGAGAGAGAGAGAGAATACAAAGCAGGCTCCAGGTTCCTGAGTGTCAGTGCAGAGCCTGACGTTGGGCTCAAACCCACAAACTGTGAGATCATGACCTGAGCCAAAGTTGGACACTTAACCAACTGAGCCACCCAGGTGCCCCAGGTGAGTGCAATTATTAAAGTGAGCATCAAGGACAAACAGGGAAAATGATTATCTTCAGAGAGCTGTGGTAGTAGCTCCCAGAGCTTGATATTCTAGGAGCAAGATAAATGGGCAATGAGGGTATTGTTTGTTCTATACATCAAAATAATCAAGTATGGGTGATTAGGAGGCAAAGACAGCCATCCCAATAAAACCTCATGATGCCTTGTGCAGTTTCTCTGCCTGGGCCAGTTTCCAGACCAGGAATCCACTGACTAAAGGAGAAGCTAGGTCCTGAGGAAAAACAACCTAGCATTACCACAGCAATTGTACATAAGAATGGTTTGCTCAGTCTTTTCCCAAAGAGACCTATAGCCCTTTAGTCAGGAAATCATACATCAGGGAAGGTGGGGGGGTACCCTGATGTTTCCAGTATTATTAGCCATGGAGTCTGCATGTACACTGATAACTGAGGATCTGAAGCATCATGATGCTCCTATTAGAATAGGGCATATGTTGGCCAGGTAATGACTGGAGGCCCCGAACTGGACTGATTCACCATGACACTGGGTCAGTGAACTCACCAAATGGCCATTTCCTCAGTCTCTAAATGTGTCATTGGAATGGGCATACTTTGTGATGGACGGAACCTCATGTTCTCTTTAGTTTGTGAGTTTCTGGAGCAATAGAGAAGTCCAGCAGGGAGCTCTGAAACTGACTCCATCTCCACAGTCAAAACACTAAATGAAAACCTGGGGAGAATAGAAGAGATTAGGGCCACCCATTAAGACCTAAAGTATCTGGGGAGTAGTGGTTTTAACCATAGACCCCATTTGATCCATCAATCTGGGCTCTGAAAACCCAACAGATTCTGGAAGATGTAAACTACTGCAAAGTCAACCAAGTGACAGTACCAGTTTCTACTGTTATTCCAGATTTGTTGTTGTTATTGTTGGAGAAACACAACCTGGGATATATGGCATGTGGCTTGATCTAGTCTTGATTCTTTTTCGTTCCCATTCAGAAAATAGAAGCAGTTACATTCGCATGGAGTGGACAGCAGTGTACATTTACACTGCTAACACTACACCTGTTAACTCTTACGCTCTCAGCAATAATTTAATCCAGAGGGAACATGGGTTGTCTGGACATTTAAAGAATGTCATATTGGTCCACTAATTTGATGACAGCAAGTTAATAGGTTCACATGAGCAAGATATGGCAAGTAACTGAAGCCTTGATGATACATGTGCTTCAGAAGCTACAAGGATTCAAGAGCTCATCATATCTGTGGACATTTAGTAAAGGACAAGTTATTGCATTGCACACCTCTCTTCACTAGGAAGGAAGCACATCACCTGGCAAGCCTCTTTGGGCTCTGGAGGCCTCATTTACCATTCAGAAATACTACCCTGACACATTTACAAGTAACATGTAGCACTGTCAACTTTGAGTGGGGGCCATGTCTGGAAAGAGCACTGTATCAGGTCTAGGTTGTGATAGAAGCAGCCTATGCTTCTTGGATCATATGACCAGCAGACCCTCTGTTATCAGAGGTATTTGTGGTGGGAAAAGATGCCATGTGGAGTTTATGGCAAGCCCAATAGGAGAGTCACAATGTAGACCCCTAGGGTTCTGGAACAAGTCCATGCCATCTGCAGCAGACAATGATGTACCAATGGAAAAAAAGAGCTCCTGGCATGCTGATGGGCCCTGGTTGAGATGGAGTGCCTGACCGTGGGACACTGAGTGACCATGTAGCCAGAACTGCCCATGATAATCTGGGTTCCGTCCAGCTCACCAAATCACAGGGTCAGGCAGGCCTAGGCATGATCCATGATAAGATACAAATGGTGTGTCCAGGATGAACAGGGAAAGTGGGCACAAGGGAACTCCATGAGCTGGCAGTCTGTCCACTCCTATCCCACCAGCTCTTCTTCCTCAGAGTTGTTATGATCTTCTCATTGTTCCTTCTTTCTCATTGTTATGATCACTTATATCCTCACAAGATCCCTTATTGATCAACTAAGAAAGAAAAAGTTCAAGCTTAGCTTATGGAAGAGTTCGATTAGCTTGTGGGTGTAAGTCAAGAATAGACAGTGACTGTATTATAGTCCCTCCTAGGAGCAGCCTTGAAACAGATGAGGGGAAATCCTCCTCCATCGAGGATCTCTGGACTATGCGCCTGATCACCTACTTTTGAGGAAAAAGAAGTGGCCCAGATACTCAAGAGACAAGGCAAAGGGGCCAGGAAGTGGCAAACTGGAAGTATCAGAGTCAAGGACTCTGGGGAAGAGGCCCACGGCTATAACTATGGGAGTAGACACAACCAGTGAGGACCTTTGTGCCACTTTTTAATGCCCACCAAAGAGCCCCTACCATGGGGGAGGCACGTACCCACCCAAATACAAAATGCCTCACCAGTGGGTGCCAACCAGCCTTTATCATTGGCCACCCAAGGGCTGGTACCACTAGCGCATCACCGTCAGGGATGGAGGCTGTGGATGGGCTCACCAGCACACGCTCTGCCCCCCAAAGCTGGACGGAGGAGTCACCACCCTGGCCTGAGTAATGGGTCACCAGGAGAAGGGGAGGGCTGCTGCCATACAGCAGGGTCGGGGAGAATTTGCTGGCTACCAGGTGATCTGTGCTGATGCCTATTGGTGCTCCCAGGGCAAAGTCTGATGCTAGACACGCCCAGTAAGCAAAGCCTGAGAAGTGCAGGCCAGGAGCTGAGGGATGAGGCTCAGGGCCACCGCAGCAGGTAAGCCGTGTGTGAATACGGAATGGGTGGAGGCGGTGGGTGGAGGTGAGAAGCGGTTGCGGTGGAGACCATCAGCAGCCACGGGGCGGTCCTTCACCCCACTACCCTTCCTCTTGCGGTCTCTCCAGGAAGAGACACGGAGGAGAATCCCGGCCCGGTTTCCGGTGGTGCGAAGTTCTCCTACAACGTAAAGGGACCCGCGTGCGCAGGACGGGGCTGCAGGTGGTGCGCTGGTGGCCCGGCCAGGAGTCCCATCGGACCCGGGCGCTCGTTTCCCCAGCCCCCCGGAGCGCCGGCTGCACACCGGTGGCCGCCGGGAGCCTAAACTGGAGCCTTCAGCTGAATGATGACAAATGATACTTGCAGTCTATCGTTTTTACAAAATTCCTCCAGCACGGGCCGAACACGTCCATCAGGCCAGACACCAGCCCCGTGTGCACAGGAGTCATTCATTAATAGAGCACAGGGCTCAGCGCGTTCGTGCCAACGACAGGCAGAAGGCAAACCAGGAGAAGAGAAACAAAAACTGAACCCGGCGAAATGCTGTTGCCTTTCCAGCCGATCACGTAAACCTCCGAGAGGAAGTCCTCTCTTCTTGTACAAGTTACGAATGTTGATCTTTAAACACCCATCCCAAAGAAGTGACTAGTACCCTCCCTGATATACAAAGGAAAAGTACAAATTCCATTTCACGCAAACGTATGTCCAATTCAAACGTCCGTGATCTTGTCAGAGATTAAACGTGGGAGAGAACAGAGAAGGATATTATTGGGTTTGCATGGTGGGCTCCATGCCAATAGGTGCCTAAAATTCGCTGCTACATAAACTAGACTCCGGTTCAAAACTCCACTTTGGTCGGGTGATGCATATTCCAAACTTTTACTTTATTTTTGCTGACAGAACTTTGTTTTCCCCCCTCTTTTTTTATTTTTCAGCAGGAAGGCACAATCATTCTACAATACTGCCAAATATAACAAACATCTACAGATGGGTTGGTCTGCAGCTGGAGGCTTTAACTTTGTAGTATTTATTTGAAATACCCAAGCCAGCAAAGGAGGGCGAAGGCACTGTGGGCACGATTCACAATGTTTTGGCTCCGGAGCAAATAGCAGTTGAACTTAGTTTTTCCAGCTAAAATGGAATTTATGCAGATGCGCTTTGCACTAAATTCATTAAACAATTACATCCTGGTGCAGTTTTCACATTTTTGTAAAGGATCTGCGTAAGCACTAATTAGATCTAAAACAATGTTACTGAGCAAATTACAGTCCCGATTGTTTGCCTCGTCTCTGCGTTCCGCATCTGCTTCGCAATGATGATGATAATTTAGGTGCAAGCTATACAAATGCCGGTTTTTGTTACATTTACTAGAAATATTTATTTAAAACATACTATAGATTAATTGATAATGCAACCGGCTTTAAAGAGCCTCCAACTGTTTTCTCATGGACAGTGAGCGGTAAAAATTGAATGTGGAGATACAGTGGCTGAAACTTCTCACGAATGCGAACTGGCATTTCCTCCTGGAGATTTGCTATTGAAAGGCAACTTTGCATTTCATTTGGCTGCAAGTGCAAGCTGGGTTAGCTGAATTTCAGCGGTGCCTTTCAGAGCTCGGCATTGGACCTAGAGGCATAAAGACTGCCCTCAACAGCTCCCAGCCGCCGCTACCCACGCCACCCCTTCTCCAGGCACTGGTTTCAAAGGATAACTTAGTATGGGAAAAGTATTCAGTTTTCAAGTATTTCAGACCTCTGAGTATGTTTTCTGTCTTCCATGTTTATCTGCTTTCTATTTCACATATCTTGAAATGTACGAAGGCATATTAACATTTAAACATCAGCTCAGTTCCACAGAAGGGAGGACATTCAGGGAGGGTTTCTATGGCAACTTTGAATGTACCAACTTAATTCAGGGCTTGCCACAGCGCGGTCACCTCCATTATTGCTCTCATCCTAGACGTTCTTTAACTCGCCTGACCAGCCATGCAGTTGGGAATCCTGAGTGTCACCCAGGATAACAGCTACTACAGCTACCTGGCGTTATTTTTATTCCTGGGAAAGGGGCCAGCTTGGTGAATCAGTTTGGCTGCTGGTCTCCCTAAGAACTACTCCCGTTATTTGACTTTACAAATGGTTACTTTTATTGTTGGGCAGAGCCAGCTACGAAAGAGCAAACGGAGTGTCAGCACCAACAAAGACTAAGAGGCAAATGACACTCCAGGTTTTAATCAGTGCAGAGTCCAAGGTTGGGAAATATCTCCTCTCCGAGCAGGAAGACTCATTATTAATGCGAACCACAGCAAGTATTGATGGTGCTTTCAAAATTTCACATCCAGTTTCCTCCACTTTGCTGGATTGCCTCCCTAACCTTTATACGGGACTTTCTGTTTCATTCCGCGGTTCCTGCTAGGCAAGAAAGATCATAACTAGAAGGATAATTCCTTCCACAGACCTAATTGGTAAGCCTGAAGTTGCTGTGCTGGTTGAATATGAAATTATATCCTCCTTGAAGGAAAACATAATTTAACACTGGAGCTTTGGGTCATTTAAAGGTAAAATATCATCACACTATGTACAAAGGCAAAGTAAAACTTGTATCAAAAATGTTATTTTGGTGCTAGCTTCAGCAGCACATATACTAAAATTGGAACAGTACAGAGAAGATTAGCATGACCCTTGAACAAGGTTGACACGTAAATTCGTGAAGCGTTATATTTAAAAAATGTTATTTTAGGGGCACCTGGATGGCTCAGTCGGTTGAGTATTTTACTTTGACTCGGGTCATGATCTCGCAGTTCCTGAGTGCAAGCTCCGTGGCAGGCTTTGTGCTGGCAGCTCAGAACCTGAAGCCTGCTTTGGATTCTGTGTCTCCCTCTCTCTCTGTTCCTCCCCCACATATGCAATCTCTCTCTCTCTCTCTCTCAAAAATAAATAAATAAATAAATACTTAAAACATTTTTAATGTTACTTGATTAGAAAAAGAGAATGATCAGTATTTCCTAACTCGAACTCCAAATTCTTATTGTTTCACCTTGGGGAGATATTTGGTTCTGTATTTTACTTCTCTTTAGTGTGTTATTGTAAGGGGGAAATGATAAGGATTTAATTTTTACTGAATTAGAAATAATGTGAGAGTTTTTTTCTCAAACTTCCAAAAGTTACCTTTGGACTGATAGCAAGTGGAAAAAGTGCTAGTCAAAACACTGAAATTTTAGAAAGTTATGAACAATTGGGAAAAGGTTATTATGTCAACTTTATTATTACGGTGTTAATTGCTCCTGTAGCTCATAAAATATACAGTCTATGCAACTCCTAAAGAGATGGTCTAATGAAACAACAGAGCTCTCGGTAAAACTGATTTAATTCAACTATTGTGCTTTTGGCCACAGGGAATTCCATTTATGGTTGGTTGGCATAGATGAGACCACTTACTGTTCCTGAGTGTCCCTGTAAGTCCCTGGTAGTGGCTATCTTTGGCCCTAGGAGGCCTGAGATCATTCTTGGTTCCATTTTATCCCTCTCCTTTTTTCCTGGCCTTCTTCCTGCTTCTACTAGGTGAGAAGTTCCAGGTTTTTTCTCTGAGCCAAGCACGATATTAGGCATTGTACATCCAGAGCTGAATAAGACTGAGGCTCTGCCTTCATGGAATTCACGGTGTGGTGGGGAATAGTGAAGCATCTTTATCCAACATGGCACACGCTTGTCGTTCCTGATTATGTATACTGGGGAAGCCCCAAAGGTTGAGTATCATGTAGCTATAGTTATCATTAAGTAACCTTAACTATCTGTGGGACTGAACTCCTGAACTGTCTTTGCCAGAATATATTATCCAGTATAATACTAGATAGTACTTATCTGATATAATATTACATATATATGTTGACCCAGTAATGTCCATCCAGGAAAACTACAAATTGCTATTACTGAGGATGCTGTAAGGTTCCCCTGGCTGCCAGAATGTCTCTCCATACCGTCTTATCTTTCCGTATGGCTGGCAATTTCTATTTCTAGCATTCAAATGTCCTCTTAAATGAATCTTCTTTAAGAAGCTTATCTCTTTAGCAATTTCACTTTATATCACCCAGATTAACTTTAAATCACCAGCACTACGGAGTACTTCTGGTAGAAAGCTGCTAGTCTAGGGGCGCCTGGGTGGCTCAGTCGGTTGAGTGTTTGACTCTTGATTTCAACTCAGGTCATGATCTCACAGTTCATGCGACTGAGCCCCACATTGGGCTGTGCACTGATAGCACAGAGACCGCTTAGGATTCTCTCTCCCCCTCTCTGCCTCTCCCTCCCTCCTTCGTGTGTGTGTGTGTGTGTGTGTGTGTGTGTGTCAAAATAAATAAATAACTACTAAAAAAAATGCTAGTCTAGATGCTGATTCTGCACTGGACAAGGGGGTAATTCTCTGCTTGTAGTAGTGCCTTCTGTGTGTCCCGGATAGGACAGTGAGAGCTCCTTGTTCTGTATATGACAAGAGACTTTTATATTTGGCGTTCTGATCAGCAAGGCTGATGCAGTAGGAAAAGGAGCATAGGCTAACCTTTAAGCTATCAACTGTTAAGTGAGGTCTTTTCTAATCTGAAAGAAATTAATTTATTTAATCAAAACCTCTTCTATTTATTGCTTTGCAACAGAAAAGAGGAAATAGTGTGGTGGAAAGGGATCTAGAAGCCCATGGGTCTCTGAGACAATGCTGGAGGGCTGGTGTCCTCACGAAGGACTGAGGGGGACTTTGTGTGCCTGAGAGATACGAATAACGTCACCTGGAATTTGCTCTGCTCATTCACTGCGATTTCTCCTTCATTTATTTATTTTTTTAAATTTATCTCTAGGAGAGAGAGAGAGACAGCATGAGCAGGGGAGGGTCAGAGAGAGAGGGAGTCACAGACTGAAACAGGTTCCAGGCTCTGAGCTGGCAGTCAGCACAGAGCCCGACGCGGGGCTCGAACCCACGAACCACGAGATCATGACCTAAGCGAAAGTTGGACGCTTAACTGACTAAGCCACCCAGCGCCCCATCTCCTTTAAAACACTCAAGGAAACACACTGGGAGGAAGTTAGATGCTGGGCTAGGCAGTTTTTTCTCTACACGTCAGATTCTGGCTGTCTTGACAGTGTTTTTAAGTACCTAACTGTGTGCCACCACATACTAGGAGTTGAGACTATAATGAGGCACTAGAGATATGGTCCCTCTCTATTTTCAAACTCTACTTAGTGGGGGAAAGAACATATTTGTTACTCTTCCTTATACCCTCAAAGCATAACACAGTATCTGGCACTTACTGCTTTCTACTTATTGGTGGAGACAGACATCTAACCAGATAATTTCAACATAAAACAGTAAGTGAGGGGGCACTTGGGTGGCTCAGTTGGTTAAATCACCAACTCTTGATTTCAGCTCAGGTCATGATCTCATGGTTGTGCGATTGAGCCCAGAGTTGGGCTCTGCATTGGTCATGGAACCTGCTTAAGATTCTCTCTCTCTCTCTCCCCCCCCCTTTCCACTTGTGTGTGTGCATGCTCTCTCTTTCTCAAAAAAACCACCACTACCACCACCACCAAAAAGAATCCAAAAATAAAACAGTAGGTGAGAAAGCAATGGAAATCCTCCAGAGAGTCTCCTAACCCACTGTTTTTGAGCCCTAAAGGATCAGCACAGGTTAAGTGGGCCAAGAAGACTGTAGAGGGCTTCCAGATAGAAGGAATGGTATGAGCAAGTTGGGGAAATCTAAAATGGCATGGCCTCTGGAATAACTGCAAGCTGCATGGTGTTAATGAAGCCAAGAGTCCCAGAGGGAATCACTGAGAAGGAAAACTTGAGTGGCAAATACAGACCAGACTTGTGCCCTCTGGGACATAAGGAGAATCTTGGATTTTACTCTATAGGCAATGAGAAGTCACTTCAAGGGCTTTAAGTACAAATTAATCTTTTGTATGGTGTTCTCTCTCCCTCTGGTAGTAATAATAGGTAATATGTATTGAATGCCTACTAGATGCATGTCTAAGTGCTTACATGCTTTTTCCTTTCTTCATTTTACAGAAGAGTGAACCTCTACACAGAGAGATTAAGTTAGTTGCCCAAGGTCACACTGGTAAGTGTAGAGTTGGGACTTGAATCAGGTCTTCATCACTGTAGCCAGAGGCAGGGGGAGTCTGCAGGTTTTCACAGAGAAGTGTTATAACCCCATGGTTTTTAGTTTGAACTGCTTTTCTTTAAAACTAACACTAGATTTTCAGAATCATGATTCTCTAGAATATACAGCTCTTCTTTTTGTTTTCTCTCTTGTTCATATTTCTGCCTTTCTTAAAGAGTACAGGGAAAGCATTAATTGTGAATTCCTTTTTCTTCCAGCAAATATGTAAGAATTATCGATACAGGCATTAATTGTATCACCTAATATACTGAGTTTGCTCTTTTTGTGACTAACTTGAGAATGAAAATACCATTTCCTCCTCTCTTATGTCTCTCCAACCCAGCAGCTTCTTTCCTGGAGACTCTAGGGCAGCCCTTTCCAATGGAACTTCGTGTGATGTTAGAAATACTCTATTACCTGTGCCATCCAATACCATATATGCAGCTAATGAGCAATTGACATGTGGCCAGTGTGCCTGAGGAACTAAAATTTAAATTTTATTTCAATTATTTTCAATTCAAATTTTATTTAATTTTAATTACATTAATGGAAATATCCACAAGTGGCCAGGGGCTACTGTTTTGGACGATGTAGGTGTGAGACATTTTCATTATAGAAAGCTGTATTGGATCATGTTGCTCTGAAGCATCCACCTCTGCTAACCAAAAACTGTACCTGTAATCCTAATATTACTGAAAATGAAAGACTCCTCCACAACAACCTATTAACTTCTAGCTTAGAGTTCTTGCTGATAGTTTTCAGATTTGTTTCATCTTTTCAATTAGATTTTGGATCTCATCCATGGTCTCCTGAGCTAGTAAATTACTCTCTGAAGGCAAATCTCATGAGATCAGCAATTTTTCCACAAAATGTAGGAGTTTTAAAGTTCTCAGCCTAAAGAATCCACTAAAAAGTCTGTTAGGACTAGTGAATGAGTTCAGTAAGGTTGCAAGATACAAGTTCAATGCACAAAAAGCAATTTCATATATAACTCTTGGCAATAAACCAAAAAGTCCAAAAATGTAATTAAGAAAAATATCCAATTCATAATAATGTTAAAAAGAATAAAATCATTACGGGTAAGTTTAACAAAAAAAGTCCAAAACTTATACTTTAGAAGTTATAAAACATTGAAAAAAATTAAAGATGTAAATAAATAGGAAAACATCTCATGCCCATGGATTGGAAGGCTTAATGTTGTTAATATGACAATACACCTCCAGGGAACCTGCAAATTCAAAGCCATCCCTTTCTAAATCTTAGATGAACTCTGTAAAAATTGATAAACTGATTTTCAAATTTATAAGGAATTGCAAGATACCAACCAAAGTCAAAACAAGCCTGAAAAAGAACAAAGTAAAAAGATTCACACTTCCTGATTTCAAAGCTTACTACAAAGTAGTGGTAATCAAGACACTGTGGTTCTGGTGCAAGGATAGACGTATAGATCAACAGGATAGAATCAAGAATCCAGAAGCAGTTCATGTATCTACAGTTAGATGTTCCTAAACAAGTGTGTCAAGAACATTCAATGGGGAAAGGGCAATCTTTTCAACAAATGGTGTTGGCACAAGTAGATTGCCATGTGCAAAAGAATGGAGTTGAACTTATATTATATCATAGACAGAAATTAAATCAAACTGTATAGAAGACCTATCTGTAAGAGCTAACCTATAAAACTCTTAAAGTAAATCTTTCTGACCTTCGATTTGGCAAAGAATTCTTATTTATGACTCTCACAGCACCAAAAAACAAAAGAAAACAGGCAAGTTGGACTTCATTAAAATTAAAGACTTTTGTGCTTCAAATACATCATCATGAAATGAAAAGATCCCAAAGAATGGAAGATGCATGAAAATTATATATCTGATAAGGGATTTGTATGTAGAATATATAAGTAACTCCTAACCCAATAACGAAAAGACAATTAACTCAATTTAAAAATGGGCAAAGTGTCTGAATAGAAATTTCTCTAAGGAAGATATATAAATTGTTAATAAGCACAAGAAAAGATGCTCAACATCATTAGTCATCAGGTAAATGTAAATCTCACCATGAAATACCACTCCAGACTCCCTAGGGTGGCTAGGCTAAAAAGTCAGATAACAGCAAGTGTTGGTAAGGATGTGAAAAAAAATAAGAACTCTCATATGTTGCTACTGGGAATATAAAATATTTCAGCTACTTTGGAAAACAGTCTGCCAGTTCTCCAAGTGATTAAATATAGAGTTACCATATGATCCAGCAATTCCACTCCTAGATGTATATCCAAGAGAAATGTAAAAGTATGTCTACACAAAAATTTGTACACAAGTGTTCATAGCAGCATTATTCATAATAGCCAAAAGGTGGAGGTAAATCAATGAATAAATGGATAAAAAATATGTTATATTCACATAATGGAATTTTATTTGATGATAAAAAAAAAAAGGAATGAAGCATTGATACCTGCTACAACATAGAGGAACCTTAAAAACATTATGCTTGTGTGTGCAAGAAACCAATGACAGAAGACCATATATTGTACGATATTGTACATTTGTAAATCCAGAATAGGTAAATAGAGACAAAAAGGAGAGTGGTGAATGGTTGCTTACGGCTGGGTGTGAAGGGCAGAGGGATAAAAGGTGACAGCTAAAGAATATAAAGGAAATTGTTACCAAAACTAAAGGAGTTCGTGACCAATAACCCAGTCCTGTAAAAAACTTTGAGGGTGACTCTTTGAGTGCAGAAAAGACAAAATTAGACAAATAAGACCCAAAGCAACAAAGACTAGAAAGAACCAGAGAACATCACCAGAAACACCCACTCTACAGGCAACACAATGGCACTAATTTCATATCTTTCAGTAGTCACTCTAAATGTGAATGAACTTAATGTTCCAATCAAAAGACATAGGATATCAGAATGGATAAGAAAACAAGACCCATCTATATGCTGGTTACAAGAGACTCACTTTAGATTTAAGGACACCTGAAGTTTGAAAGTAAGGGGATGGAGAACCATCTATCATGCTAATAGACATCAAAAGAAAGTTGGAGTGGTGATACTTATATCAGACAAACTAGATTTTAAAATAAAGGCTGTAACAAGAGATGAAGAAGAACTTTGTATCATCATTAAGGGGTCTATCCACCAAGATCTAACAGTTGTGAATATTTATGCCCCTAACTTGACACCCCAAATATATAAATCAATTAATCACAAACATAAAGAAACTCATTGACAATAATGCCATAATAGCAGGGAACTTCAACACCCCACTTATAACAATGGGCAGATTATCTAAGGAGAAAATCAACAAGGAAATATGGCTTTGAATGACACACTGGACTAGATGGACCTAATATATTCAGAACATTTCATTCTAAAGCAATAGAATACACATTCTTCTTGAGTGATATGGAACATTATCAAGGACAGATCACACACTGGGTCACAAATCAACCCTCAACAAGTACAAAAAGATCAACATTATACCATGCATATTACCGGACCACCATGCTGTGAAAGTCAAAGTCAACCACAAGAAAAAATTTGGAAAAAACATGGATGGATACTTGGAGATTAAAGAACACCCTACTGAAAATGAATGGGTTAACCAAGAAATTAACGAAGAAATTGACAACTACATGGAAACCAATGAAAACTGAAAACATCACAGTCCTAAACCTCTGGGATTCAGCAAAGGCAGTCAGAAGAGGGATGTATATTACCATCCAGGCCTTGCTAAAGAAGGAAGAAAGGTCTCAGATACACACCTAAAGGAGCTGGAAAAAGAACAGCAAATAAAGCCTAAAACCAGCAGAAGAGGGAAAATAAATAATAAAGATTAGAGCATAAATCAATGATATAGGGGGGAAAAACAATAGAACAGATCAATAATACCAGGCACTGGTTCTTTGAAAAAAATTAACAAAATTGATAACCCCCTAGCCAGACTGATCAAAAGAAAAAGGAAAGGACTCAAACAAATAAAATCGTGAATAAAAGAGGAGAGATCACAACCAAAACAGCATAAATAAAAACAATAATAAGAGAATATTATGAGCAATTACATGCCAATAAATTGGGCAATCTGGAAGAAATTGACACATTCCTAGAAACATATAAACTACCATAACAGAAACAGGAAGAAATAGAAAAATTGAACAGACCCATAACCAGCAAATAAATTGAATCAATAATCAAAAATCTCCCAGAAAACAAGAATCCAGGATTGCTTTCTGGGGAAATTCTACCAAACATTTAAAGAAGAGTTAACACCTATTCTTTTGAAGCTGTTATAACAAATAGAAATAGAAGGAAAACTTCCAAACACATTCTATGAGTCCAACATTACCTTGATTTCAAAACCAGACTAAGACCCCACTAAAAAAGAGAACTACAGACCAATTTTCCTGATGAACATAGATACAAAAATTCTCAACAAGATACTAGCAAACTGGATCCAACAATACATTAAAATAATTATTCACCACAATCAAGTGGAATTTATTCCTAGGATGCAGGGCTGGTTCAATACTCATAAATCAATCAATGTGATACATCACATTAATAAAAGAAAGGATAAGAACCACATGATCCTCTCAATAGATGCAGAGAAAGCATTTGACAAAATACAGCATCTTTTCTTCATAACAACCCTCAAGAAAGTAAGGATAGAAGGGTCATACCTCAAAACCATAAAGGCCATATACGAAAGACCCACAGCTAATATCACCCTCCATGGGGAAAAACTGAGAGCTTTCTCCCTAAGGACAGGAACACGACAGAATTTCCACTCTCACCTCTATTATTCAAAATAGTGTCAGAAGTCCTAGCCTCAGCAATCGGACAATACAAAGAAATAAAAGTCATCTAGATCAGCAAGTAGGAAGTCAAACTTTCACTCTTCACAGATGACATGATACTCTGGAGAAAACCCAAAAGATTTCACCCAAAAACTGCTAGAACTGATCTACGGATTCAGCAAAATTGCAGGATATAAAATCAATGTACAGAAATCGGTTGCATTTCTATACACCAATAATGAAGCAGCAGAAAAAGAAATCATGGAATCGATCCCATATACAATTGCACCAACAACCATAAAATACCTAGGATAAACCTAACCAAGGAGGTGAAAGATTTATACACTGAAAACTATCCAAAACATATGAAAGAAGTTGAAGAAGTCACAAAGAAATGGAAAAACATTCCATACTCATGGATTAGAAGAACAAATATTGTTAAAATATCAATATCGCCCAAGACAATCTACATATTCAATGCAATCCCTGTCAAAATAACACAAGTATTCTTCACAGAGCTAAAACAAACAATTCTGAAATTTGTATGGGACAAGAAAAGACCCTGAATAGCCAAAATAATGTTGAGAAAGAAAACCAGGGGCTCCTGGGTGGTTCAGCTGGTTAAGCTTCTGACTTCAGCTCAGGTCATGATCTCACAGTTCATGGGTTCAAGCCACACATAGGGATCTGTGCTGACAACTCAGAACCTGGAGCCTGCTTTGGATTCTGTGTCTCCCTCTCTCTCTGCCCCTCTCCTGCGCATGCTCTCTCTCTCAAAAATTATCATTAAAAAACATAATTAAAAAAAAAGAAAACCAAAGCAGGAGGCATCACAATCCCGGACTTCAAGCTGTATTACAAAGCTATAATCATCAGGACAGTACGGTACTGGCACAAAACAGACGCATAGATCAATGGAACAGAATAGAGAACCCAGGGATTGACTCACAAACGTATGGCCCATTAATCTTTGACAAATCAGGAAAGAATATCCAAGGGAAAAAATACTCTCTTCAGCAAGTAATGTTGGGAAAACTGGATAGTGACAGGCAGAAGAATGAACCTGGATCACCTTCTTACACCATACATAAAAATAGACTCAAAATGGATGGAAGACCTAAACATAAGACAGAAAGCCACCAAAATCCTAGAGGAGAAAACAGGCAACAACCTCTTTGACCTTAGCCACACCAACTTCTTACTTGACATGTCTCCAGAGCAAGGGAAACAAAAGCAAAAATGAGCTATGGGGACCTCATAAGAAAAAAAAAGAGCTATGAGAACCACAGTGAAGGAAACAATAGGTAAAACTAAAAGGTAACCAACAGAATGGGAGAAGATATTTGCTAATGATGTATCAGTTAAAGGGTTAGTACCCAAAAATCTATAAAGAACTTTTCAAACTCAACATGCAAAAAACAAATAATCCGGTGAAAAAATGGGCAAAAGACATGAATAGACAGTTTTCAAAGAAGACATTCAGATAGCTAACAGACACACGAAAAGATGCTCTACTCATCATTCATCATCAGGGAAATACAAATCAAAACCACAATGATATAACACTTTACACCTGTCAGAATGGGTAAACTTAATAACTCAGGAAACAAAAATGTTGGTAAGTATGTGGAGAAAGGGGAACCCTCTTGCACTGCTGGTGGGAATGCAAACTGGTGCAGCCAGGTTTTTCCATACTGGAAAACAGTATGGAGGTTCCTCAAGAAATTAAAAATAGAACTACACTATGACCCAGCAATAGCATTACTGGGTATTTATCGAAAGGGTACAAAAATGCTGGTTCGAAGGGGCACATGCACCCCAATTTTTATAACAGCACTATTGACAATAGCCGAAGTATGGAAAGAGCATGAATGTTCATTCACTGGTGAATGGATAAAGAAGATGCAGTACACACACACACACACACACACACACACACACACACACACACTGAAATATTACTTGGTGATCAAAAAGAATGAAATCTTGCCATTTGCAACATTGTGGATGGAACTAGAATGTATTATGCTAAGCAAAATAAGTCAGGGAAAGACAAGTATCATATGATTTCACTCATTTGTGGAATTTGAGAAACAAAAAGGGTGAAAATAGGGGAAGGGAAGGAAAAATAAGATAAAGACAGAGAAGAAGGGGACAAACCATAAGAGATTCTTAAATACAGAGAACAAACTGAGGGTTGGTGGCAGAGTGATGGGTGAGGAGATGGGCTGACTGGGCAATGGGCCTTAAGGAGAGCACTTGTTGGGATGAGCACTGAGTGTTATATGTAAGTGACGAATCACTAAGTTCTATTTCTGAAACCAGTATTAAACTATATAGTAACTAACTTGGATTTAAATTTAAAAAATAAGTAATTTTTGTAAAAAAGAGTAGGAAGGGGTTTTTCCCCTTAAATTCAGATATAACTGACATAAAATATCCTATTAGTTTCAGGTGGACCACACAGTGATTCAATATTCTTATACACTGTGAAATGATTCCCACGATAAACTCTAGTTATTAAATGTCACCATACAAAGTCATTATAATGTTACTGCTATATATTCCCCATGCTGTATATCACATCCTCATTAGTTATTTATTTTATGGATGTAAGTCTGTACTTCTTAGTTCTCTACACTTGTTTTACCCACCCCCAACCCATCCCTGCTGTGGTCACCAACAGCTTGGTTCCTGTATCTATGAGTTTATTTCTATATTGTTTTATTTGTTTTGTTTTTTTAGATTCCGCATCTAAGTGAAATCATATGTTATTTCTCTGTTTGACTCATTTCACTTTGCATAATACCTTCTAGGTCCATACATGTTGCTGCAAATGGCAAGACTTTTTCAATGCAAATGGAAATTCTTTTTTAATGGCTAATTAATTATTTATAAATAAAATATATAAATATAAATATATGTATTCATACATCTACCACATATTCTTAATCCATACATCTATCAGACCATTCCCAAGCCAGCAGCCAGTCCAAGGACATAGCCTTGAGAGGGTAAAGGGTTGTGGAGACCCTCTACAGAACATACAGGAATGAATATTAAATCCTCTATATAAACCACGCTCCATGCCCTCGGTGTACTGAGGTCAGTTTCCAAACCAAGAGTCCCCAGGACTTTGAGGCTACCTCAAGAAATAAGCCAAAGTACACATGGTGGAGAGTCCCAAATACCACTACAAGTAGGGAAATAAAATAACCAAAGTCTCAACAAGAGACCAAGAGACACCATTCAAAGAACACTTCCTGAATGGATAGGACCTGGACAAAGAACCTTCTCTAATACAGCAGCACTCACAGGTGCAGAGTGCATAACAAGCTTTTAAAACTAACAAGAGACAGAAAGTTAACCAAAATGATGAAACGGAAGAACTCTCCGCCAAATAAATTCCAAGAAGAAATGACAGCTAAAGAACTACTCAAAACAGATATAAGCAATGTAACTGAACAAGAATTTAGAACAATAGTCATAAAATTAATCGCTTGGTTTGAAAAAGGCATGGAAGACATCAGAGAAACTATTGCTACAAAGACTATGGAGCTTAAAAATAGTTGTGATGAATTTAAAAATGCTATAAGTGGATGCATAATAAAATGAAGGCATCCAATGCACGGATTGAAGAGGCAGAAAAGAGAATAAGTTATTTAAAAGACACAATTATAGAAAAAGAGGAAACTGAGAAAAAGAGAGATAAACTGATCCAGGAACATGAAAGGAGAGTTTGAGAGCTCAGTGATACGATCAAACAGAACAATATCTGTATCATAGGAATTCCAGAAGAGGAAGAGAGAGGGAAAGGCGCTGAAGGAGTCCTTGAACAAATTATAGCAGAGAACTTCCCCAGTCTGGGGAAGGAAACAGACGTTGAAATCCAAGAGGCACAGAGAACTCCCCTCAGACATAATTTGAATCGATCTTCTGCATGACATATCATAGTGAAACTGGCAAAATATAAGGACAAAGGGAGAATTCTGAAAGCAGCTAGGGATAAAAGCGCCCTAACATACAAAGGGAAACCTATCAGAGTGGTGACAGACCTATCTACTGAAACTTGGCAGGCCAGAAAGGAATGGCAGGAAATCTTCAATATGATGAACAGAAAAAATATATATATATATACAGCCATGAGTCCTCTATACAGCAAGCCTGTCATTCAGAATAGAAGGAGAGATAAAAGTCTTTCCAAATAAACAAAAATTGAAAGAATTTGTCACCACTAAACCAACCCTACAAGAAATCCTGAGGGGGACCCTCTGAGGCAAATGTTGCAAGGAACACAAAGTACCAGAGACACCACCACAAGCATGAATCCCACAAAGGGCACAGTGACTCTAAACACATATTTTTCAATAATAACCCTGAATGTAAATGGGCTAAATGCCTCAATCAAAAGACATAGGGTAGCAGAATGGATAAAAAGCCAAAATCCATCTATTTGCTGTCTACGAGAAACTCATTTTAGACTGGAGGACACTTTCAGATTGAATGTAAGGGGACGGAGAAATATATATCACGCTACTGGAAGTCCAAAAAAAGCTGGAGTAGCTATACTTATCTCAGACAAACTAGACTTTAAAGTAAAGGCAATAACAAGGGATGAAGAAGGACATTATATAATAATTACAGGGTCTATCCATCAGGAAGAGCTAATAATTATAAATGTCTATGTACCGAATACGGAAGCACCTAAACACATACAACAATTCATCACAAACAGAAACAATCTTATGGATAAGAATGTGCTAATAGTAGGGGACTTTAATACTCCACTTACAGCAATGGATAGATCAACTAGACAGAAAATCACTAAAGAAACAATGGACTTGAATGACACATCGGACCAGATGGATTTGACAGATATATTTAGAACTCTACATTCTGAGACCATGGAATTCACTTTCTTCTTAAGTGCACATGGCACATTCTCCAAGATAGATCACATACTGGGACATAAAGCAGCCCTCAATATATATAAAAGAATTGAGATTATACTTTCAGATCACAACGCTATTAAACTTGAAATCAATCACAGTAAGAAGTCCTGGAAAACCTCCAAAAACATGGAGGTTAAAGAACACTCTACTAAAGAATGAATGGGCCAACCAGGCAATTAGAGAAGAAATTTAAAAAATATATGGAAACAAATGAAAATGAAAATACAACAATCCAAACTATATAGAATGCTCCATACATCTATCGATGGACACTTGGGTTCCTTCCATATCTTGGCTCTTGTAAATAATTCTGCAATAACATAAGGGCACATATATCTCAAATTGGTGTTTCCTCAGATAAATATCCAGAAGTGGACTGCTGGATCATCTGATAGTTCCACTTTTAATTTTTTGAGGAATCTCTGTGCTGTTTTCCACAGTGGCTGCAGCAAATTGCATCCCCACTAACAGTGTACAAGGATTCCCTTTCCTTCACATCTTTGCCAACACTTGTTATTTTTTGTCTTCTTGGTAACAACTGATCTGATAGTTGTGAGGTTGTATCTCATTGTGGTTTTGATTTGCATTTCCCTGATAAATAGTGATACTGGCATCTTTACACATACTGGTGGCCATCTGTATGTCTTCTTTGGAAAGAATGTCTGTTTAAGTGCTTTTTTTTTTTTTTTTAGTGTTTTTTTTATTTATTTATTTCTAGGAGAGAGAGACAGCGAGAGCAGGAGAGGGTCAGAGAGAGGAGTCACAGACTGAAACAGGCTCCAGGCTCTGAGCTGGCAGTCAGCACAGAGCCCGACGCGGGGCTCGAACCCACGAACCGCGAGATCATGACCTGAGCGAAAGTCGGACGCTTAACCGACTAAGCCACCCGGGCGCCCCCATTCTTGCCTCCTTTACTTGACCATATATGTGTAGGTTTTTTTCTGGGCTCTCTATATTCTATTTTTTTTATTGTCTATATGTCTGCATTTATGCCAGTACTATGTTGTTTTGATTACTATAGCTTTGTAGTACAGTTTAAAATCAGGAAACATGATATCTCCAACTCTGTTCTTCCTTCTCTAGATTGCTTTGAGACTTTGGAATTTTTTGTGCTTCTATACAATTTAGAGGAGACTTTATTCTAGTTCTGTGAAAAATTCTGTTGGTATTTTGATGGGGATTGCACTGAATCTGTAGATTGCTTTGAGTAGTATGGACATTTTAGCAATACTAATTCTTCCAATCCATGAGCACATTATATCTTTCTGTTTATTTGTGTCATCTTTAATTTCTTTCATCAATATCTTATAATTTTCAAAATACAGGTCTTTTATCTCTTTAGTTAAATTCATTCCTAGGTATTTTACTTCTTCCTTTTGATGCAATTGTAGATGGAATTATTTTCTTAATTTCCTTTTTCTAATTGCTTCTTATTTGTGTATAGAAATGCAATCAATTTATGTATGTTGCTTTTGTATCCTGCAACTTTACTGAATTGATTTTTAGCTCTAATAGTTATTTTATGGAGTCCTTAGGGTTTTCTATACAGGCATACCTTGAAGACATTGTAGCCTTGCTTCATGACCATTGTGACAAAACAAATATCACAGTAAAGCATGTAAACTTCTTGGTTTCACTGTATATAAAATTTATGTTTACACTACACTCTAGTCTATTAAGTGTGCCATAGCAGTATGTCTGAAAAAGCAATGTTCATACCCTAATTTTTAAATATGCTTTATTGCTAAAAATAGGTTGACCATCATCTGAGTTTTCAGTAAGTGATAATCACTGATCATAGATCATCATAAGAAATATAAGAATAATGAGAAAGTTACCAAAACGTGACACAGAGACACAGAGTAAGCAAATGCTCTTTGAAAAATGGCACTGATAGACTTGCTTGATGCAGGGTTGCCACAAATCTTCAATTTGTAAAAAACACAATATCTGCAGAGTGCAATAAAATGAAATGCATTAAAATGAGGTATGCCCATATATAGGATTGTGTCATCTGCAAACAGTGACAATTTTACCTCTTCCTTTCCAATTTGAATACCTTTTCTTTTTCTTGTCTAATTGCTGCGGCTAGGACTTCCCATACTAGGCCGCATAGTAGATAAAAGTGACAAGAGTGTGCATCCATACCTTTCTCCTGATCTTAGAAGAAATGCTTTCAACTTTTCATGGTTGAGTATGTTGTTAGGTGTATATTTGTCATGTATAGCCTCTATTATGTTCCGGTATCTTCCTTCTATACCCACTTGGCTGACAGCTTTTTTCCATAAATGGATGTTGCCTTGTATCAGATACTTTTTCCACATCTATTGAGATGATCATAGGATTTTTGAACTCTTGTTTTGTTAACATGGCTTATCACGTTAATTGATTTGTGGATGTTGAATCATTCTTGCATCCCTGGAACAAATCCCACTTGATCATAGTGTGTGATCCTTTTATTTATTTAAAATTAAAAAAAAATTTAATGTTTATTTATTTTTGAGAGAGAGAGATAGAGTCAGAGTATGAACAGGGAAGGGGCAGAGAGAGAGAGACACAGAATCTGAAGCAGGCTCCATGCTGATCTGTCAGCACAGAGCCCGAAGCAGGGCTTGAACTCACTATCTGTGAGATCATGACCTTAGCCAAAGTCAGACACTCAACTGACTGAGCCACCCAGGAGCTCCAGTGTGTGATCCTTTTAATGTATTGCTAATATTATGTTGAAAGTTTTTGCATCTTTATTTATCAGGAATATTGGCTTATAATTTTCCTTTTTGGGGGTGACTTTGTCTGGTTTTCGTTTCATGGTAATGCTGACCTCATAAAAAGGAGTTTGGAATCTTTCCTTTCTCTTTCCGTTTTTGAAATAATTTGATTTTTCAAACTTTATAAGTTTGGTAGAAATCACCTTTGAGGCCATCTAGTTGTGAAGTTTTGCTTTGTGGGGGGGGAGTTTTAAAATTACTGATTCAGTTTCATTACTTGAAATCAGTCTACTCAGATTTTCTGTTTCTTTGTGATTCAGTCTTGAAAGGTTTACCGTTATGTGTTTATAAGAATTTATCCAGGGGTGCATGGGTGTCTCAGTTGGTTAGGCATTGACTCCTGATTTCAGCTCAGGTCGTGATCTCACGGTATTGGGATCCAACCCCATGTCCAGCTCTGTACTGACAATGTGGAGCCTGCTTGGGATTCTCTCTCCCTGTCTCTCTGCCCCTTCCCTTCTCACTCTCTTTTTCTCTTTCAGAATAAATAAATAAACTTTAAAAAAGAATTCATTCATTTATTCTAGGTTTCCAAATTTGCTGGCATCTACTTGTCCATATTAGTCTTTTATGATTCTTTGTATTTCTGTGGTGTCAGTTGTAACTTCTCTTTCATTTCTGATGTTATTTATTTGGTCTCTCTCTCTCTCTCTCCGATAAGTCTGGGTAGAGGTTTATCAATTTTAAAAAATCTTTTCAGAGATCTGGCTTTTAGTTTCAGTGATATTTTCTATTGTATCTGCGGTCATTTTTCCATTTGTTTTACTCTGGTTTTGATTATATCCTTCCTTCTACTAACTTTGAGCTTTGTTCTTCTTTTCTTAGTTCCTTTAGGTATAAAGTTATATTTCTTATTTGGGATTTTTCTTGTTTGTTGAGGTAGACCCACATCACTATGAACTTTCCTCTGAGAAATGCTTTTGGAATGTCTCATAGATTTTGGAAAGTTGTGTTTCCATTTTCATTTGTCTTGAGATATTTTTGTCTTTCTTCTTTAATGTCTTTATTGACACATTGGCTGTTTAGTGGCATGTTGGTTAGTCTCCACGTGCTTATGTTTTTAAAGTTTTCTTCTTATATTTGATTTCTATTTTCATACCATTATGGTCAGAAAATATGTCCAATACAGGATTGCAATATTCTTGAATTTATTGAGACTTGTTTTGTGGCCTAACATGTTATCTATCCTGGAGAATGTTTCATACGCACTTGAAAAGAAAGTGCATTCGGCAGTTTTTGGATGGAGTGTTCTGCATGTATCTGTTAAGTCCATCTGGTCTAATGTGTCATTCAAAACCACTGTTACCTTGATTTTCTGTCGAATGATCTATCTATTGATATAAGTAGGGTGTTAAAGTCCCCTACTATTATTGTATTATTGTCAATTTCTCTCTGTATGTCTGTTAATAATATTTGCTTTATTTATTTAGGTGCACTTTTGTTGGGTATTTAAATATTTTAAAATGTTATATTCTCTGCTGGATTGACCTCTTTATCATTGTGCAATGCCTTTTGTCTTTTGTTTTTGTTTTTTTCTTCATTTTTAAAAAAAATTTTAAATGTTTTTTATTTATTTCTGAGAGAGAGAGAGAGAGACAGCATGAGCAGGGGAAGGTCAGAGAGAGAGGGAGACACAGAATCTGAAACAGGCTCCAGGCTCTGAGCTGGCTGTCAGCACAGAGCCCGACATGGGGCTCGAACCCACGAACTGTGAGATCATGACCTGAGCCAAAGTCGGACACTTAACGGACTGAGCCACCCAGGCATCGCCTTCTATCTTTTGTTAAGTCTTTGCTTTAAAGTATATTTTATCTGATATGAGTATTCCTACTCCAGCTTTATTTACATTTCCATTTGCATGGAATCTTTTCCCACCCCTCCACTTTTAGTTCATGTGTGTCTTTAGAGCTGAAATGAATCTCTTATAGGCAAAACCAATGGGTGTTGTTTTTTTTTTTTAATTATCCACTCAGTACCTTATGTCTTTTTATTGGAGCATTTAGCCCATTTACGGTTAGAGTAATTACTGATAGGTATATACTTATTGTTATTTTGTTGATTTGTTCTGGTTGTCTTATAGTTCTTCATTCCTTTCTTCTTATTTTGGTCTTTCCACTTGTGGTTTGATGGTTTTCTTTGGTGTTATGTTTGGGATACTCTCTCTTTATTTTTGTGTATCTGTTACAAGTTTTGGTTTGTAGTTACCATGGGTTTCATATATACTGACCTATATATGCATAGCAATCTATTTTAAGCTTATAGTAACTTAAGTTTGAATGCATTCTAAAAGCACTGCATTATTACTCCCCAACCCCTACATCTTATGTTTTCAACATCATATTTTACATATTTTTATTTTATGTATAACTGCTTATTGTAGGTAAAGTTAAGTTTACTATTTTTGTGTTTTAACCTTCATACTAACATTTTTAAGTGACAGATCCATTGCCTTTAGTATATATTTGCCTTTACCAGTGAGATTATTTTTCTTTCACGTTTTATTATTTCTAGTTACAACTTTTTTTCCCACTTAAAGAAGGTGCATTAACATTTCTTGTAAGGCCAGCTTAGTGATGATTAACTCCTTTAGTTTTTGCTTGTTTGGGGAACTCTATCCCTTCTTCAATTCTGAATGACAACCTTGCCAAGTAGAGTATTCTTCATTGGAAGCTTTTCCCTTTGAGCACTTTTTTTAAAAAATATTTTTATTTATTTCTAGGAGAGAGAGAGAGAGACAGCGTGAGCAGGGGAGGGTCAGAGAGAGAGAGGGAGATACAGACTCTGAAATAGGCTCCAGGCTCTGAGCTGGCAGCACAGAGCCCGATGCGGGGCTCGAACCCGCGAACCGCGAGATCATGACCTAAGCAAAAGTCAGACGCTTAACCGACTAAGCCACCCATGCACCCCTACCTTTGAGCACTTTAAATATATCCTTGCTACTCTCTCCTGGGCTGCAAAGTTTCTACTGAAAAGATAGCTGATAGTTTATGGGGTTTCCTTTGTTTGCGACTATTTTGAGATTCTATTTGTGACTATGTAAGTATACTTCTTTATCTTAATTTTTGCCATTTAAAAAATGTTTATTTATTTATTTTTGAGAGAGAAAGAGAGAGAGAGCAGGGGAGGGACAGATAGAGAGGGAGACAGAGAATTTGAAGCAGGCTCTGCACTGTGAGTGCAGAGACTGATGTAGGGCTCAAAGTCACAAACTGTGAGATTGTGACCTGAGCTGAAGTCGAACTCTTAACCAACTGAGCCACCCTGGCACCCCTAATTGTTGCTATTTTCATTATAACATGGCTTGGTATGGTTCTCTTTGGGTTAACCCAAAAGATTAACTGGATTCCTGGACCTGGATGTCTGTTTCCTTCCCCAGATTAGAGAAATTTTCAGCCATTATTTCTTCAAATAAAGTTTTCTGCCCCGTTCTCTTTCTCTTTTCCTTCTGGGACCTCTATAATGCAAATGTTAGTTACTTAATTTTTTCCCAGAGGACAGTGGTCCCTTAAACCTTTCTCATTTTTAAAATTCTTCTTCCTTCTTTATGTTCTGATTGGGTGACTTCCACTATTCTGTCTTCTAGAATTCTGATCCATTCTTTTGTATCATCTGTCTCCTGTTGATTCCTTCCGGTGTATTTTTCATTTCGATATTGTATTCTTCAGCTCTGATAGGCTCTTTCCTGTATTTTATAACTCTTTGCTGAAGTTCTTCCTGTGTTTTTCCATTCTTTTCCTAAATTTAGTGAACATCTTTATGGTTATTATTTTGAAGTCTTTGTCAGGTAAATTACTTTCATCCGTTTCACTAGTTTTTTCTGGGTTTTATCTTGTTCTTTTATTTGGAACACTTTTCCCTGTGTTCTCTCGCTCCCTCCCTCCCTCCCTCCCTCCCTCCCTCTCTCTCTCTCCTTTCTGTACGTGTTTCTATGAGTTAGATAGAACGTCTACTTCCCCTGGTCTTGAAGGAGCGCCCTTGTGTAGGAGCACCCTTATGTAGGTCGCATGTGCCTGGTAGCTTTGGCAGGCTATCTGGAGCTAGAGCAGGCGTGTGCTAGAAGTTCCCTGAGCATGTTGTGCCAGGGATGCCTTGGCAGGATGACTGGGGCTGGAGCAAACACAAGCCAAGAGCTCTCAGGTCCACCTTGGCAATTTGACTGGAGCTGATGTGAGCATGGTCTGAAAGGTCCAGGGGTGAGCCCTCGCTGGGGAGCCCTGGTGAGATGCATGCAGCTGGGGCAGGCATGAGCCAAGGGATCCCAAGACACACCACTCGGGGGCCACATTGGTAGGATGGCTGGCACTGGGGCAGGTGCAGGTGATGGGATTTGGGGGCAGGGAGTGTCTCCCTAGGGTCACCTTGGGGAGATGGCTGGAGGGCATGTGAGCAAGAGTCTGGAGCATGGTGGGGCAGCCTTAGTGGGCTGGAGAGAGCATCTGGACCTTGCCCCAATCTTGTGCTATCAACATGGAGGGGGAATATAAGAAATGGCACTCATGGGCACCTCCAACCCTGGAGATAGTTCCAGCAGTTCCCAACCTAGTTGGTTGACACTCTAGGGTTATCAGATAGATCTCTTCCACTTATCGTTGAGTTGCTTTTTAACTGCTGTTTTTTCCACTGTGCCTAATGAAGGGGGCGGAGTCTGTGTGCAAGCCTCTCAGTGATATTGCAAGTCTCTATTGCAAGTCGACATGTTGAGGATGAGGTTTCCTTAGGTACCATATCTCCCTCTCTGCTACCTTTCTCTGTGTGGTCTTGCTATCATTTTTTGTGCAGAAGCTGTTCAATCAGCCCTCAGTTCTCCTTCAAGAGGAATTGCACTATATGTGGGTGTACATTCAGTGTTTCCATGGGAGGAAGTGAGTTTAGGGTCCTCCTATGTTGCCATCTTGGATCAGCTTCCCCAAAGTTTCTTTTTGAGGTGATAAAAATGTTCTAAAATTGACTGTGATGATGGTTTCCCTAAATCCATGAACATACTAAAAGCCATGAGTTGTATATACACAACTCATGTTTACATTAAATATATTTATTTATTTTAAATATACATTTAAAAATGGGCGAATTTTATGGTAGGTGAATTATATCTCAATAAAGCTGGCTTAGAATAAAAGAAGGTTTCAAGTACTTTGAAAGGAGTCATATTTAAAAGATCCCATAATTCAACAAATTTTTCATTCCCCCTCAAATGACTCAGTTTAATTTAGAAGATGTTTTTCTTCTCAAGATCCACAAAAGATAGGGACATAAGGAGTCAGATTATCTGGATTTACAGCTTTGTAACAGTTTCGCAAGCTTTGTAACATTGGACAAGATACTTAACTTCTCTCTCAAAGCATCTTTTTCTCACTTGTCAGATGGAACTGATACAGTAAGAATCCACTCTGTGGTGCTGTTGTGAAGCTTGGGCAAAAGAGTGGTTGTGTAGCACTCAGCAAAACCATGCTCAGTGCTCACTGGTCATTATTATTAATAATAACTGATTATCTTAATGTTAATTATAGTAGCAAATAGAATAACTTGGTAAAACAGCCCGCATATTCAACAAAACAAATACATTAGTAAAAAAAAAAAAAAAAAAGGTATAATAGATTTTTTTTAAATTTTATCCCGGAGACAAAGAGCAATGATTCCTCACATTTATTATAATGGCTACCATAAACAAACAAACAAAACCCAGGAAAATAACAAGTGATGCTGAGGATGTGGAGAAATGTACACTGTTGGTGGGAATGTAAAATGGTGCAGCAGCTGTGGAAAACACTATGGCAGTTCCTCAAAAAATTAAAATAGAACTACCATATGATTCAGCAGTTTCACTTCTGAGTATGCACCCCAAAGAACTGAAAACAAGGATTCAAATGGATATTTGTACACACATGTTAATGAAAGCATTAGGTGGAAGCAATCTAAGTGTCCCTTGACAAACAAAAGGATAAAATAAATAACCCAGTGAAGAAATGAGCAGAAAACATAAACATACACTTTTCCAAAGAAGACATCCAGATGGATAACAGACACATTAAAAAGATGCTCAACATCACTCATCATCAGGGAAATATCAATCAAAACTAGGATGAGATACCACCTCACACCTGTCAGAATGGCTAAAATTAACAACACAAGAAACAACAGGTGCTGGTGAGGTTGCGGAGAAAGGGGAACGCTCTTGCACTGTTGGTGGGACTGCAAACTGGTGCAGCCGCTCTGGAAAACAGTATGGAGGTTCCTCAAAAAGCTAAAAACAAAATACACTATGATCTAGCAATTGCACTATTAAGTATTTACCCAAAGGATACAAAAATACAGATCCAAAGGAGTGTACACACACCCCAATGTTTATTGCAGCATTATCAACAATAGCCAAACTATGGAGAGAGCCCAAGTATACATCGACTGATGAATACATAAAGAAGATGGGATATATACATACAGTGGAATATTACTCAGCTATCCAAAAGAATGAAGTCTTGCCATTTGCACTGATGTGGATGGAGCTGGAGAGTATTGTGCTAAGTGAAATAAATCAATCAGAGAAAGACAAATATCATATGATTTCACTCATATGTGGAATTAAAGAAGAAAACAGATGAACATATGGGAAGTGGGGGTGGGGGGGAGAGAGGGAAACAAGCCGTAAGAGACTCTAAATGATAGAGAACAAACTGAGGGTTGATGGAGGGAGGTGGTGGGGATGGGCTAGATGGGTGATGGGCATTAAGAAAGATACTTGTGATGAGTACTGGGTGTTATATGCAAGTGATGAATCACTAAATTCTACTCCTGAAACCAATATTGCACTGTAAGTTAACTAACTAAAATTTAAATAATAAAAAAGGATGAACAAAACATTGTATATATGTACAATGGGATCCTATACAGTCTTAAAAAATAAGGAAATTTGGACACCTGCTACAACATGGATGAATCTTGAAGACATCATGCCGAGTGAAATAAGCTAGTCATGAACGGATAAATACCGTATGATCTGCTGATATGAGGAAACTAGAATAGTAATCTTCACAGAGACAGAAAGTCGAATGGCTTTCTGCCAGGGGCTGGGGGAGGGGCGAATGAGGAGATGTTTAATGGGTACAGAGTTTTAGTTTTGCAAGATAAAAAAGAGTTCTGAGGTTTGGTTGCACAACTATCTGAATGTACTCAACACTACTGAACTGCACCCGTAAAAGGAATTAAGATGATAAATATGGTTGCACGTATCTCACCAAGATAATAATAAGAAAAAAAGCAACGGTTACCTGTGTTATCAACTCAGTGTCTGAGGTGGTGCAGAGTCATGGCGAAGAGCAGGCTTTGGACTCCTGCGACCTGGGTCTGGATCTTAGCTCTGCTGTATATTAATGGGATGACCCTGGACAAGTTCCTCCATTTCTCTAGGATGAAAGCTATAAGGCTAGGAAAGTTCTCTTTCTCTTAGTGTGAAATGGTAGCTGTAGAAGTCCGTGCCTGTGGTACGTCTTTGTTATTTTTTTCCCTACTAATGCTAATTCAAAAAATACATGTATAGCCCAGAGACTCTATAGCCCAGACAGCCAGATAACGTACAAGACACCCAGCTAAATTTGAATGTAACACAAACAGTGAAAAGTTTTAAATAATTTTATAGCAAAGGTGTGTCCTAAATGTTGCATTATATCTTGTGCAATATTTGGAATATCCTTGTATACTAAATAGCTATTTATTTTTTTTATCCAAAATTCAAATTTTTCTAAGTGTCCTGTATTGTATTTGCTAGACTGAACAACCCTGCAAATGACAGTATTGCTTTTATTACTCAGGATAAGTGACAAAGTTTGGCTGGATGGGTGAGGAAAATTGCTTTTCCCCATATCACAGCAGTTCATTCTTGTCATGATTCCAGGGCCTGGCTATTGGCAAAGAGGCATGATGAACCAAAATGACCACGGGCTCTGATTTATTAATATTGTTTTGTCTCCTAATTACAGTTGCTTTGAAACAAACACAGGCCTGGATGGGTTAACTACTCTCCTGTTCTGTTTTCTTCTCTGCATCTCATGCCAGTAAACATCTGTGAAATACCCTTTCCTCTGTGTTACACCCCCATTTTCCTCCAAAGCAGGGCTTTATCTGTGAAGGTGGTGGCCCCGAGTCATTATCTAGAAGCTCTGCTTTGATAAAAATTAATAACGGTTAACACAGTCACCTAACAAAAGTTTCATTAGGGAATTCTCCTCCCATCTTGGAGTGTCGAAGATGTCTAATGTGATTTAAATACTGTTGGCCCTACTTGCACTCACCAGACAGTCTCCTGCTGGGGACAGTGCTGTGTCATTAAAATGGAATCCACTGAGAGAGACAATAGTCACATTCACTGAATAGAAGCGCTAAAGCCATGACAAGTATTTTCCAGGACTTATCTCAGGATGGCCCCATAATCTATGCTTATGGATTTGTTCATTGTGCTAGATTGGACCCCTCTGCCTCTCCGTTAAAGTCTGTATTTGCACAGACGTTGTATTTGATTTCTACAGACAGTGCGGTGTGCAGACGTTAGAACCAGGGGCTGGCAGACACAGATCTCAGTTTCTGTCATCCTTGTCCTGGGACTTGAGTGAGCCTTAGAGAATGACTGTTTATGTCCCTTCAAAATCCGTAGGTTGAAACCTAATCCCCATTGCGATGGTATCAGGAGGTGGGACCTTTCAGCGGTAGTTAGTCATGAGGCTGGAGCCCTCAGGAGTAGGATTAGTGCCCTTATAAAAGAGACTCCAGAAAGCTGTATTATGAGACACAGTAAGACAGCTGTTTCTGAACCAGAAAGCAGATCTCATCAGACGTCAAATCTGCTGGTGCGGGGATTTTGCACTTTCCAGCCTCCAGAACCATAGGAAGTAAATGTTGTTGTTTAAGCCCCCCAGGCTATGGTATTTTTGTTATGGCAGCCCAAGTGGGCTAAGAGAGCATGTCACTGGACCACACAGAACTGTGGTTGGCACATCTGTGCAGTCGGAGCTAATGGGTGTCCTTGAGAGCACATGAGAAGGACCCACAAAAGAGCTCTGAGGACAATGCATGAGTAGAAAGGGCACTTTGGATAAAAAGCTCCTTCCCATTCTCTGGACTCCAGCCCCACTCAAGGTTGAGGGGGCCGGGCTGGGTGGCCAATCCTCCTCTGCTCCACCCACAACTCTCTGCTCCTTGCCTTCCTGTAGCATCACCAAGGCATCATTGCACCAGAGACTTCCTGACTGTGTCCCTCTTGGACAAACTCAGCCATGTAGAGGCCCCATGAGGGACCACCATGGACATTTAAAGTACCAAGAACCCGCCTTCTCCCTTTCAAAGAACACAACAGACCTGGGATTCAGTCTACTAAAACTACCCATTCAAAAGCCCAGTTTCCTACAGCCTTCACATTTGTGTTACGAACCTCATTATTCTCTTTACAAATTTAGTACATTTTATATAAAATGAGAGGAAACACCTTTGATTAGTTTTTGGCTGACTCAACGTGAAAAAACTAAATTCCCCTTGAGCCACGAGTGTCATTTACATTAATTATTAGTTTCTCTTAAATTGCAGCGATAAATTTAACACACTTAATTTTCTTCCTAAGCAACTTCCAATGCCTGACCTGGCAAGCCAATGACAGAGGCACGAAAAACATCCCAATGATCTTAAAGTTCTGTAAATCTCGTAAATTGGAAGTCATAAAAATATTGCGACTCTTCAGGTTATATCAGACACTCAAACAGTGTTTACAAACTTAGTGAAATTATCTTGGAACATTCAGCTTCTGGTTAGAAATCTTTAAAAAAATCTTTTTAATGTCTATTTATTTTTGAGAGAGAGGGGGGCAGGGGAAGGGCAGAGAGAGAAGGGGACAGAGGAGCCAAAGAGGGCTCTGTGCTGACAGCAGAGAGCCTGATGCCAGGCTTGAAGCCATGAACTGAGATCATGACCTGAGCTGAAGTCCGACGCTCAACCAACTGAGCCCCTGAGTTAGAAGTCTTAAAACCACACTTTTAAACTTGTACTCAGGGGAGCCTGGTGAGAAGGATGTGGGTCCAGGAGGTCCTGGATCGAAGGTGCCCGGGGTTTGAGTTGACAGAGACAATGGCTTCAGACGAGCTGGTATGTGTTCAGGGCAAGGAGGCAGGGCTGCAGAGAGGAAAGCGTCAGGTGGGTGGCTGGGATTGCAGGCTGAAGGTGGGAATAAAAGTTCAACTACCAGAGAGACTGTAGGAAAAGAAAAGAGCAAATGTCCCACAGAGCCCAGGACCTCAGAGCCTGACAGAAGCTAATGACGGACTCAGAGAAGGAGTCAGGAGAATTCTGGTCTAAGTCTCTGGGTCCTGTGCTCTCAACTTTCGGAGCTTGAAGGGGATCTTTCAGGAAGAGTCAGGGTTTCACCCTGTGCAGCCACAGTCTGTGTGAAGGTGATAAATCTTTAACTTTCTAAGTTAAGTTTTCCTATCAGTCAGATCTAGATGGCAATAATAATTTCTGATTTTAGTGGAGAAACAAAAGAAAGTTACTAATGAGTGCCCAATTTCTAAGGAAATAAACTCTTTTAAAATAGAAATTGGGATACCTGGGTGACTCAGTTGATTAAATGACTGACTCCTGATTTCGGCTCAGGTCATGATCTCGAGGTTCATGAAATCCGGTCTGCCTCGGACTCTGCAATGATGACACTGAGCCTCCGTGGTATTCTCTCTCTCTCTCAAAAGTAAATAAACTTTTTAAAAAACTTAAAAAAAAAATGAAATAGAAATTGACCAAGGAGAAATAAGCCCAGGGAAAGAAGCTAGGGAAGGGCTTCATACAAACAAGAGGAAGTGAGAGTTCCCTGGGACTAGTGAGAGGCAGTGAGGAAGTGGTTGGGAAGAGAGGCGGGGCCTAGAGGGAACAGCAGGGTCACAAGGTGGCCCTAGCCACACACGACCACTGAGCACTAGAAATGAGGCAAGTCCAAACAGAGATGTGCTGTCAAGCATAAAATACACACTGTGTGGCAGACCTTATGGAAGGAAGAATGTCAAGGATTTCATTAATTCTTTCAAGATATTGATTACTTATTGAAATTCCAATATTCCCCGTAATAATAGTGGATTAAATAAAGTTTATTAAAATCAGAAAATTAATTTTTTAGAGTTTTTTTAAGTTTACTTATTTTGAGAGAGAGAGAATGCAAGCAGGGTGGGGGCAGAGAGAGAGATGGGGAGAGAGAGAATCCCAAGAAGGCCCTGCACTGACAGTGCAGAGCCTGATGTGTGGCTTGAACTCATGGAACTGTGAGATCACGACTTGAGCCAAAATCAAGAGTTTCACACATAACCAACTGAGCCCCTCAGGTGCCCCAGCAAACTAATTTTTAAATGTGGCCAGTAGAAATATGCGGTTGTGTATGTGGATTTTTTTTTTTCTGCTGGACAGTGCTGGCTTAGAGTTCTTAGCTGAACAGAAAGGATCAGCTAAGTATGACCCTATAATAGGAAGGATTCTTTGTTGTTTTTTTTTTTTAACAAAAACACACTGTGGTGTTTAACCTTCAATCGAACTTGTTTGAATTGAGGAGATCCACCTTGTCTCCCTTCAGGTCTTTACAGAAGTCTGCTGCATACTTAATTTTCTCTATGTGAGTGTGTTTTCTGTGAACAGAAATTGTGTTGCACACATGGGTCACTGGAACAGGCAGGACACGGCTCTAGGGGAGAGGCTGCCATGAGAAAGATAGGCCTGCTCCAGCAGGGATTCGTAGATGCCATGGGGAGTGATTTTGACTCCTACAGGCTGTGGCTTTGGAGCTCTGAGTCTCAATCATCTAGATCTCAAGAGGTAGCAGTGCCCCTGGGGTCACCAGGGTTATATCATTTTGTAGAGATTGTGGGTTGGAAAGCTCGGAGGCCCATCCCCTAAACATGATCAGAGATGACAGGGTGAAAATCCCCGTGATGAGCAGGAGGAATTGACTGCCCACTGCCTTAACTACCTGGCTGCTTTCTGAAATGCTCCAAGTAAGTAAGGAGGGTGAGTTTGGGGGAGAACCTAGTGACCAAACACAAACATGAGTTGGGTGGCAGCAGATCCTTTCTCTTAGACTTCTGTGTGGCCATGTCTAGCCAGTGTTCTCACACTCTTTCTGGAATGGATCTCTTACTCTTGAGAGGTCAGCTCTCAGCCCAGGCTTACTGAGGAGGGAATATCCCTGCTGCCGAGCCTCTTGGGTTTGATTGTCCATGCCTTCTGTGTCCTGTGTCCTGTCTAGCCACCCCTTGTAAATCTTTTTTTTTTTTTTTATGTTTATTTCTAGGAGAGAGAGAGAGACAGAGAGCGTGAGCAGGGGAGGGTCAGAGAGAGAGGGAGTCACAGACTGAAACAGGCTCCAGGCTCTGAGCTGGCAGTCGGCACAGAGCCCGACGCGGGGCTCGAACCCACGAACCGTGAGATCATGACCTAAGCGAAAGTCTGACACTCAACCGACTAAGCCACCCAGGTGCCCCACCCCTTGTAAATCTTTATAGCAGCCCTCCTGGTACCAGTTCCTGGGAGAAAAGACTTTCCAGAACGACTCAATATTTTGTCAAAGACTCTCCCTCTCATTGGAGGCTCCATCCATTTACTCACCTTCTTCTGGCCTTGAGGAGGTGAGGGAAAAGATCCCATGCAGCCCACATCTCTACGCTGGAGACAGCAGAGAGTTGTCAGTGACCCTCTCCCCGCCATTTCCAAACAGAAAGTGTGCCCTGTGAGGAAGTCCAGGTCCACAATTCCCAATCTGAAATTCTTTGCGCCACAAAGGATTTCGAATTCAGGCTTTTTCGGATTTTAGGAAGGTAACATGGTGCATGAAGCATATTGCATCCTAGCAAGTTTGGGGAAAGCACCCATAAACAAATGTGTTATTGTTTCTGTAGCAAAACATAAGAAGATTCGCACTAAGAGAAATAAATAAAAACTCTGAAGAGTCTCCTCTCCACTCAGGATAAGTTTTGATGCGAAGCGAGTTGGATCTTCACTTATTAAAGACAAACAAACAACCCTTTAGCTCTCAGAGTTTTCTGGTTATTCTGTAACTGCAGTGTGTGAACATAGACCCAGCTCTCGGTGCCAGGTGTCAGTGGGCGCCTGTTTTGGGCTTGCTGGTGTGGCCTGCACCAGGAGACCCTGGTGGCCCTACAAAACCTTTCATGCAACTTTGGCATTTTTGAGGGAATAGTTTTACCCAAAGTCTGAGCGTTCTCTGAATTTGAGTTCCCCAAACAGCCAGTTTCTGTTCCCGTTGCTTTTGGGGGGGCTATTATAAGAGGTGGCATGGGAAATTTGGCGTTAATGTGTTCAACTCTGGAGTATTATGGAGAATCAAAGATTTGTATTTTTTTCCATTTTTCGACATCATGTCTTGTTTATAAATTCATTAAAATTTTTTTTTATATTTGAGGGGTGCCTGGGTGGCTCAGTGGGTTGAGCTTCCAACTTCGACTCAGGTCGTGATCTAACAGTTCATGAGTTCAAGCCCCACATCTGGCTCTGTGCTGACAGCTCAGATCCTGGAGCCTGTTTCCAATTCTGTGTCTCCCTCTTCCTCTCCCCCTCGCCCACTTGCACTCTGTGTCTCTCAAAAATAAATAAACATTAAAAAAATGTTTTTTTGATTCAAAAAAATTCTTTTGAGAGACAGTGAGTGAGAGAGAGGGGGAGGGACAGAGAGCAGGGATTAGCAGGGACAGAGGATCCCAAACAGGCTCTGCGCTGACAGCAGAGCACTTGATGCAGGGCTTGAACTCATGAACTGTGAGGTCATGACCTGAGCTGAAGTCTGACACTAAACTGACTGAGCCACCCAGATGCCTCTGTAGGTTCATTTTTAATCAACAAACATTTTAATTGTATATACTATATTAGGTACTGCTGCAAAGTAGGGACTACTATAATCTTCATTTTGCAGGTAAAATGCAGCTCGGGAAGATCAAAGAATGCGGTCAAGGTCACACAGCTAGCAAATGGCAGAGGAAGAATTGAAACCCACAAGTCTAACTTCAAAGTCTCTGCTCTTAACCACCATACCACACCCCCTATCAAACACTGGGTTTATGGGAGGTTAAAACATAGTACACACACAAAGAAAGGCACTTAATTTTTTTAACAAGAAATAAATGTGATTTACTTCTCCCAGAGAGTTAAACCATGCCCTGAAAACATTAACTCTCCATCTGTGGTCACTTATCTCTCACCCAAAGTAAGAGTCAATATGGTTTTATTTTGGAAGAATTGGCATTTAAATATGGAGTTTGTTGTCCCAACAATTATAGATTTTAATAGAAGAATTTAAAACTGAGTAATGCTTATAAGTGTAAACTGAATTTCCAGAGCTTAGGAATAATTTACATTATAAAGAACTTCCCTACTCTCTTCTGTGCATGAATAGGCTTAAAATATGATGATGGCTATTATTGTTCACAGTACTATAGTTATGACTTGAAACATGCAAAGTGCTTTAAAATCACAAATTAATTATTAATGAGAATATTGCTCTTGAAGGTTTATATTGTTCCAAAGGAATACGGTTGTTCTATAGGAAGACATACGCTTTGTACGCTGTCATAATTTGGGGTGAGGAAACAAAGCTAGCATCTGGCCACGTCACTAGGTATTTCAGATCTCCCCTTTTCTGGCTCGGCTATCCCTTCACTGGATGGATTCAGGATACAAGGATCAAATCCAATGTTTTGCAAGGTGAGGACCAAACACACTTTAATTAGAACTCCACGCTCAGCAAATCTGTACATAAGTGCATTTGTACTTACTTCACCTTGGTTTCTTAGTGATGAGATTTCCCTTGGCAATCCCTATATTGCCTCCACTGGGCAGAGAGAAAAGAGATATGGGCATCCCGAGGCTGTGATAGATGGAGGTCTCTGGGCGCCCCAAGAAGACAGGCATGAGGGAGGCAGCAACTATCACAGCCGATCCTCCTGGGAAGCTGGTGTGACTGGGGTTGATTGAGATGGGGAGAAGTTGATTTTTTTTTCCATTGGGAGATTTATTTGCACTGGGTGAGTCTATTATTAATCCATAAAGTTCCTTCCATTTCTACCGAGGAAGTGATTTCTTGTCTCCTCTAAAAGCCCTCAGCAAAACAAACACTTATTAATGGTTTTAGGCTGGATAAGTTATGTTGTTGTGCAACAAAAAAACCCACTCCCATTTCTCGGTGACTTTGGTCACACCACAAAAGTCTCTTTCCCTCTTGGGAAGTCCACTGTGGGCTGAGTGACCTCCCGGGCATCTGTGCTCCATGCCGTCACTTGACAAGGCTGATCTTGCATCTCTGCCATGTCGCCATGAGCCCTTCTTGACTGTCCAGGCCAGGAGAGACAGAGCTGGGGGGCTGAGCATCACCTCTTCTGAGTTTCGACCTGTAAGATTCACATGGTCACAGCCCATCAGACAGAGCTAGTGGTGTGGCTCCTCTTGAGGGAAAGTGTGGCCAGCAACCCAGTTTCTGTTGTGCTGGGTGAAATGAGGATCATTATCCAAAACTGAGTGTCAATGACCTGTACGGAGAGACATTTCAGTCCCTTTGTCTTAAGGGAGACTCAGGGAACATATCTGTTGTGTGGGATATTTGCTAATACGATGATAATGATGATGAAGGTATGAACAAGGCACCTAGAAGGCAGGGACGGTGCTAGGCGTCTCGGTACCCCTCATACCTGGCAGGTACTTGCCTTGGGAAAAGGGCTCAATGCAGCCTTATTAGGGAAATAAATGTAAGAATGAGGCGTCCTGTATTCTTAACTTCAGGAGGCATTTCTTATTGCTGTTCTTTCCCAGCAGACCCCAGTTATATCACATCAAAAAGGCATTCTGTGAGCCCGAAATAGCTTTCTACTTGCCATAATTCATCTTGATGAGAACCGGAAGCCATGGTCTTGCCTCTCTGGTAGCGGTTAGGAAACAACAGGAGCCAAGTCAATTGCATTTCAGTTCTAGACGTGATTGCCTCTGTTGTTTGTTCCTTCACCTAAATCTCCTTCCAAAGATGCCTGTTAGCCTTCAGATGCGTTTTGCACGCTAGACCCCTTGGCCGGGTCTTTATCCAAACCAATACATGAACCGTTCTTTCAATGTCAAATGCTCCGACTACCATCAACAGCCATGCTAGCGGTTGATTTCCTCATAACAGTAACGGGCCCTTATTAACCACTCATTGTCTCTCACCTAGTTTCCTGCGCGGTGGACGGCGTTCCCCTTGTGAGGCAGTTTGGCCCTGCAGCCACTGCCCAGATGACGCCTGTCTTGATATTTTGGCTTTGGCCTTCTTAGAACCCACTCATGAATGAACAAATGGTCCTTGGCTGGACTCCTAAAAATAACTTGATTTGCCTGCTGCCTTGTAATCTGACTGCAAAGTCAGTGACATGTGGTATTAAGCCCATGTGAATTTTTTAAAAAACGTGCTGTGGTTTATGCACTGTTGCTTCTTCTGCTCTGGTTTGAAACAATGTCAGGATTTCTACAGATTCTTTTGAGTCTACGGATGAACCTGGATACACCTGAGTACTGGGTTCTTTTGTTTCTCTGAGTGAAATCTCTTATGCAGGCTTTGGTTTTCTCCTCTAGGCCTGGTGTCATGCAACAAAACTGTGTATGTGCACGGTCATATTTTCATCTGTGTGCAGGCTGCCCCCTTGGGGTTTGAATATTAGCATTTGCTGATTTTTCCTGCCATATATACTTACGTGCAAAGAGTTTCATTTAGATGTAGAATGGCCTGGTGTTTTGAGGGGGTGTAAGTTTTCAGTAATGACCTTAGTAGGTATGAGAAAGTAATAGGCAGTTTTATATGGACTATTTATAAATATCAAAGGGGAGGGGTGCCTGGGTGGATTAGTCAGTTAAGCATCTGACTCTTGATCTCAGTTCTTGACGTCACGGTCATGAGTTCAAGCCCCAAGTTGGGCTCTGTGTTGGGTGTGTATCCTACTTAAGACAAACAAACAAACAAACAAAAACTATCAAAGGGGGGAAAAAACCACATTCTATTCCTGTTACCAGGAGAAGGTAAACTGGACGAGAAGACTGTGTTCATTCAAGTTTAACTATTGTCTATCAAAAGGCTTGGAACGGATGGAAATCAGTATTTCAAAAAGAGCAGCCTAAATAAAAGGCACCACACAATATTAATCCCAAGCAGTCCTATTTTTCTTTCTCTCTGCAATTTATTAAGGTTCTGGCAATAATAAGAGAAACCAGAGAAATGAGGAAGGAAATGATTCCATTTTTTTAGTTATTTGATAGTCTCGTAATTGCAATCCAATATTTTGACTTTGGCCTCTTGTTCAAACGTGTCTTTGGTTATAGACCAGATTGCTCTTAACTGGATATAATCTACTTTCTGGATTTTCTAATTGGAAAAAAACCATTAATCATATGTCATCGTGCTGTAGCCTATTTCTTATTTACTAAGAAATGCATTAATTCTTTTTTTTTTTTTTTTTAATTTCCAGGAGAGAGAGAGAGAGACAGCGCGAGCAGGGGAGGGTCAGAGAGAGAGGGAGTCACAGACTGAAACAGGCTCCAGGCTCCGAGCTGGCAGTCAGCACAGAGCCCGACGCGGGGCCCGAACCCACGAACCGCGAGATCATGACCTAAGCGAAAGTCGGACGCTTAACCGACTAAGCCACCCAGGCGCCCCAAGAAATGCATTAATTCTTTTAATGGTCTGAAATGAGTGTCCAGACTGTCGGTTATGGTTTTCTAATTGCTAACAGTCCACCCGCACTTACTCAATCTTTCTTTTTTGTAATGCTCGTATGTTCACAGGAACGCAGTCCAAATGGTTAGGAGTTAGGGAAGTTGGCGAGTGTTTAACCCAAGGGTGTCTCATGAAGACGCGCGTGCTGTACACTGCCTCCTAGAGGTGGGGACAGAAGCCGCAGGGATCATGCAGTCATTTAGGATAGAGGACAAGATCCCGTCCTTTGCTATCAAGCCGGTGACCAAAACCCATGACAACTGCATTTGAAGCCTCAGTTAACGTTGTGTTTCATTCAACTGCGGAGGTGAGGCATCTCTCAATCTGACAGGTAACAGATTGAACAGAGAGGCTTTTGAGACACACAGCCCCGGATCCCATGCTCAGACCCTCCCCTTGGACATCCAGCTGCAGTGAGGCTGAGGTGGGATCTTGGCAACAGAAGTTGGTGAAAAATCCCGCAGGTGGTTCTAAGGAGCACTTACAGTTTGTGAGTGAGTGACCAGCGCCTGTGGTCCGATCTCTAAGCCTGAATACATGGACAAAGATTTGAGGGACAAAGGGATTCGCTCAGTTCTGGCTCCACACCAAAAGGTGCTGGAACATTGGAGAATTCTTGATGTTTTCCCCAAATCTCGGCGCCGGGGTCAGAGAGCAGAAAAAGCTCTCCTTTCTTAAGCCACAAAACTCTGGCCGGTGCTTGGTGATTTCTCTGTAGCAGGTAAGAGAGGAAGAGTCACTTCATACAGATGGCGGAGCCTTATTCATTACAACTGTTTAGAGACACTGGGGTCCCGTGTGTTCAGGTGTTTCCTGCCGAGGCTGTAGGACCGGGCACCCTTGGGCGTCCTCTTATTTCTCATGAACGTGAAGCCCACCCTAAGTCTTGTGTCCCCTAATCACCCTCTTCTCCCACTCCTCTGCGGTCCTGGTCATTCACATACCTTCCTTCAAAAACTATTTGAGTGACCACGTGTAACAACATGGGTGGCCTGAGTGCCTAAATCCAAGAATACTAAATTAGGGCTTCCTTGAAACATATAGAAATCAATTGGAAGCCTTTCCATTTTTAACTTAAAATTCATCCTGGTTTTACAAAAGCATTTTTGTATAGTTTCCTCTTTTTATTCTGTATGAACATCGATACTTCAGATTTCTTTTGTTAATATAAGAATTTTTAATTCGCTCTTACATTTCAACTGAACAATCCAAAACATTAAAACGTGCTTTGATTTTTCACTTGGGAAATAGACGAATACTCTAAAATTTACCTTCTGCCTATCAGATACCTCAAATCTCTGGAAGACAGCTAAATCTTAAAACCAAACAATGAAAGGAAGTAGCAGTTAATAGTACCAACATCTTCTGGACAGTTCTGAAAATGGAGGTTGCAAACTGTTTACCCAGATGAAGGAAGGATTTTCAAGATAAAAGATGGACAATAATGTCTTATTTGCAGGCTACAAGCTAGTAATTCAATTGAAATGGAATCTTGGACTTTATTCCTCTTGAATCTATTGTCCTTTATCCCAATCATATTTCCTCAAATGGATTACCTTTAATGATTGCCTGGAATTCAAGGGAAACACTGGTTCAATAAAGCCATCATGATAGATTTTCTAAGGAAAAATAGTTTTATCTATTCATCCATCCATTCACCAACTACTAACCTACATCTATCATCTATTTCTGTTGTCTCTCTCTCTTACCTCTCCCCCATCCATTTTTGGAGGGCCTAACCCTATTAAAAATATCCCAAATGATCTTATATCTCACAAGCATCAGCACATAATCACAAAGCCTATAAAATATAAAACAGAAGTATAAAAAACATAGAGAAGCTCTATCTGCCTTGATGATCCATTGTTGTATATTCCAAGACCACTGCTTAAATGTGTTTTAAACTGTTTTTCTCAGCAATATAAAGCCTTGAGTTTTATATATAAAGAGTTTATATGAAAACTCTTCTTAATGTCATCTATAGAGGCTAAAGAAATATCCTTCATCATGGAAAAAGCACCTACAGAAGGAGAAAGAGCAAAAGGGAGAATTAAAAGAAAAGTAGTTGGTCAAAAAAGGAGAAACTCCTGCAATTTGGGACAAAATGGATGGACCTCAAGGACAAATATGTGAAATAAGTCAGAGAAAGACAAATAGCGTATGATTTCACTTACATGTGGAAGCTAAAAACCCAACCAACCAAGAGACAAACAAGCTCACATGGTGGTTGTCAGAGGTGAGTGGCGGAGGGTGAAAGAAATGGGTATAGGAAGTTACAAGGTAAGAAAAAGAAACAAAAACAAAGACATTGTGCTGTACACCTTAAATATATACTATTTTTGTTTGTCAAGTATATATACCTCAGCAAACTGGAAACAAAAGCTTTAAAGAAAGGTCTTCATGTTGGAGGAAGATTCTGTTTTTCCTATTAATCTAGCTATAGGGGCGCCTGAGTGGCTCAGTCCTTTAAGCTTCTGATTTTGGCTCAGGTCATGATCTCATGGTTTGTGAGTTTGAGCCTCATGTGGGGCTCTGGGTTGACAGATCAGAGTCCGGAGCTTGGAGCCTGGAGCCTTCTTGGTGTTCCGTGTCTCCCTTTCTCTGCCCTTCCTCCCACTCAAAAATAAACGAATGTTAAAAAAAAAAAAAAAACACTAAAAACCTGGCTATAAAACTATTTTGGTGTTTCATGAAAAAGCATTGATAAAAAATGTAAAGCATATTGAACTAAGTGCATTACAGGAAAAGTTTGTGCATAGTGCTTTAAAAAGTTAAGTAAAAAAATATAAAATAGTTGGACTTGATCTTTCTTAACCATAATGAGCCTATAGTGTTTTGCTACAAACACGATATATATAAGGTAATTTAAGGGCATCTGATATCTCAAAGTATATACTTATTGCATAAAGAAAAAGTAGAGTAATTGACCAGAGTTTATGACAGAAGTCACACTGTTTTGGAAGCTCATCTTCAATGACTAGAAATGTTAAGACCCTCAGATGTTTCAGCACAAAATGACCTGAAAAGGATACTTTGCCACACACTGAGCATGCAATGCTTGTTGAATTTGGCCTTTAGACCAGGATTGAGAAACAAGGATATTGGAAACATGCTTCCTGTTTATATATTAGGTAAGGGAAACCTGGCGCTCGAATTCCTTCTCTCCCTCCTGGAACACAGCGGAACCACATTTCCCAGGCTCTCTGGCAATTGTTATGGGGCCCTGTGGCTGAGCTCCCCCTGACGAAATGTGGGCAGAAGTATCCAATGCCACTCTAGGCCTCCTGAACCATTATAGATCAGCCAGGTGTGATCCTAGGTACTCTCTCTATTCTGCTGAGGCTTGGGTGACATAGATAGAAAATGGTCCAAGTCTCTGATGGCTGACATACAGCGAGCCTTGGTCTCTAAATAGCTGCATGAAACCAAGGTACCCGTATTCTTCCTCCATCCCTAGCAAGCCAGCCACATCAGACTCTTAGGTCCGATATACACCTTTTATTAAGCCACTGGGGGAGAGGGTGTTTCTTCTAACAGCTAGCATTATTTCTCCTAATATTTTTTTACATATACGAAATCTGTGTTCTTATAAGTATATTGGAATCTAATATTTAAATATACTCTGTGCTAACAGCTCAGAGCCTGGAGCCTGCTTCGGATTCTGTGTCTCCCTCTCTCTCTGCCCCTCCCCTGCTCATGCTCTGTTACTCTCTGTCTCTCAAAAATAAATAAACGTTAAAAAAATTACAGCCTTTGTAATTTTAACAAATACAGCCTTTGTTAAATTGGCATACTGACATGATATTGTACTTCACCTAAAGGTGCAAACTTCAGTGGTAACATATACCCTACTGTCCGCTGTGCTTTAGGGAAAGGCATGTAAAAGCATGAGTTAGAATTTGGTTCAGCTGTATGTGAAAAAAACTCTAAATGACCAGGCATTAAACAAATAGACGGGATTTTCTCTTATAGAAACAAAGTCGAGAAGCAGGCAACCCTGGGCTGGCACGGTTACTTTAGGGAGTCATTAAATTCAGAAGCTTCTTATCAGGCACTTCTCCACCCTCCCTATTGTGTGGCTCTCATTCTCCTGGTCCATGATGTCAGTCCAAGCTCCAGCCATCACATCCGTATTTCAGGCAGTAGAAAAGGGCAAAGAAGAAAGGATTCACAAGGCATATTAATATCTTTTTAAGGGGGGCTTCCTATAAACTGCCACAAAACACTTCCACTTATATTTCATTGTCCAAAATTGATCATCGAGGTAAATGTAGCTGCAAAGGAAGCTGGGAAATGTCATTTTTATTTTGAGCAGCCATGTACCTAGTAAAAATTGGATTATATTACTAACGAAGAAAGGGAAAACAGCCGTAAGGATGGCTTCTGGAGCCTCTACCACATAAAACAAGCACAAACTTTCTTGCTGTGAGGGAAAAATGGACTTATACAGAATGCAATTTTGGACGGACATCTGTGTACATACATGCAAATGTTTGTTTATATTAAAAAAATGCACTGCATTTAGCTTACCATTTCCATCCCACTCTCAGCCTATCGGAAATCCTCTGGAGTCAGTGAATTAAATATTCTCCTGTGTTTGGGGCACAAATAGACCGCATCAGACAACAAAGGAAGAGTAAAGATACTTTACATTTCGTGTATCAAAATGCACAGAAATAAGTAATTCCATGCACACCTGAGTATAAATAAGAGGGGCTGCAATAGTTTCAACATAAGGCTAGGATTGTGATTGTGGTATTGATTCATGGGTAGCTAGTCTCTGTTTCGAGTCTGTTGATGCCTGGGTGTGCTTGAGGGAATGGTAAGAACCTACTGTTCTCCATTTCTACAGGAAATCATGGATAAACTCTGGTAGAATAAATATCAAGTGAGAACTCCCTTTTGATAAGATATGGGGTCTACACCTTTCTTTATCCTGTGTCTTTTCGGTGTCCAGGCATATGATACGTACACCAGATTCCCCTCCACATCCCATGGCATCTGTAATGCCCTCCTAAGTAAACTGCCCTACCAAAGATTTGGGGGTTTGAGTGCCTTTGGGCTTCAGATGTTGGGGATGTCAAAAAAGCGACTGCCAGGAATCTAGGGCTAACGAACCACCCACCGCGGACTGCTTTGCAAAGGACCAGGCTTTACAAAGGGCTACTTTTTCATTCCCGCCAATTCTGTAATGAAGGTGCGGCTCCTCTGGTCACCCCTGTTTTCACAGAGGTGGAAAGTGAGGTTCTGGCTTGGGTCCAATTACACAGCTCGTGGCAGCCCAAGTCCCCATACGAGCTATCACCCAAACCCATGAGTGTGGGGCAGTCCCTCTCCGAGAAAATACAGAGTAATAAGAAATAACTTGAATACCAGACACCCTGTTTCCCAGAAGACACTGATCTCAAGCCTGAGGCGCCCTCAGGACTGCAGGGGAGTTATGCATGGGACTCGATGGCCACCAATCTTCTTTTAGGGGCCATCTTGCCTTTGGATGACAGAAACACGGATCCGAGGCACAGGTTTTGTGGGGATCTTTCCTCAGGCAGATCTGTCCTGCCGTGAATCAACCACCAACCACTGTCAAACGCCCGCTTAGTTACTTTCCCCTCCTCCCAAATCATTTATTTGCAATCACGTTCTCATATTCTGGGCACTGCAAGTTGGTTCCGCTAACGAGGAAGAAGGGAAACTGATAAAGATATTGTTAATGGATCTCTTTGTGCATAAAAAGAACTCGAATCTTCCCTCCCACATGCTGTCCTGAATTCCCCTTTTCCTCCTTCTCAAAGTTTCACTTTTTCTCGAATGTCTGTGTGTGCCATATGACAGTGATTTTCTGCGGTAATTGCTTTATTCTTCACTAAGAACCTTTACAATAGCGAACTCCTACAATACTTATGTGTGAATTAGGGCTGTTCCAAGGCAAAAACTGAACTTTGAATATAAACCTGTATTATTTCTCCCTCCCTCCCTCTTGATGTGAGTAGAATTTTTGACTGGTGCGAAACTCAAAAAATCCCCTCCTTTAAAAGCAAAAACTCGGGGCGCCTGGGTGGCTTAGTCGGTTAAGCGTCCGACTTTCGCTTGGGTCATGATCTCGCGGTTCGTGGGTTCGAGCCCCGCGTCGGGCTCTGTGCTGACTGCCAGCTCAGAGCCTGGAGCCTGTTTCAGTCTGTGTCTCCCTCTCTCTCTGACCCTCCCCTGCTCACGCTCGCTCTCGCTCTCTCGCTCTCTCTCTCTCCTCCCTAGAAATAAACAAAAAATATTAGATTAAAAAAAAAAAAGCAAAAACTCATTCTGTTTTTGCATCTATCGTTCCATACCTTTGGGTTTACAATACAGGGTCTCAGAGAGGACAGATCATAAATTCATTTCGAAATAGCTTACCGAGAAGGAGTATATTTCATTCTGTCGTTTACAAAAGTTGGGTGGAATTCTATGTAAATGCAATTTTAAAATTCTAGTGCTGGAGCGCCTGGGGTGGCTCAGTCGGTCAAGCAGCCTGACTCTTGGTTTCGGCTCAGGTCACGATCTTTCAGGTTTTGAGTTTGAGCCCCGAGTGGGGCTCCGAGCTGAAAGTAGAGAGTCTGCTTGGGATTCTCTCCCTTTCCTTTTTTCTCTCTCTCTGCCCTTCCCCTGCTTGTGCTCTCTGTCTCTCTCTCAAAATAAACAAATAAACTTAAAAAAAAAAATTAAAATCCAAGTGCCATTGGGCTAACAATGCTCGTGAAGGGGCTGGCTGCGGGACAGGGGGTGGCTGTGTCCCCAGGCAGTAGGGTCCACATAAAGACAAGCCCCACACCTTATCCGAGGGGCCCCAGAGAGATGGTCGCGCTAGCAGAGCTTTATTTTGCTCACTTGCAACAGCAACAACAAAATGATGCCGCAGACGAAAACTGCCATGTCCCACCCACGCCATCTGTCCTGCGCTGTGCACCCGCAGCCCCCGCGCTCTACAAATTAATCTTTCACACATTTTTTAACAAAAAAAGTGTTAATGTTATAAAAGAAAAAAAAACAAGGAAAACAGAAAGGGCTGTGTAGAAAATAAATTAAATTTGAATTTGATGGCAGTTATGACTTTTTTTATTGACTATAAGAGCAAACAGTGACATCAAATTGGTGCCACTGGCATATCATTAAAACTACAGGGCACCCTTAATGATCTCTGACAATGATTGCGTGTGTGTTTTTTTTTAAATATAGCATGCACATTTTGTCCAATTTGGGCTCTTTTTTCCTGTAGCTTTTGTCCTCTTTCTGAGTGGATATTATTCATGAACTGAGCCTTTATTATCTATTTGGCCATCTGCATAGCATTGGCCATAGTCCCCTGTATTGTAATTTTGAGTGAAAATAAGGGCTATAGGAGATTGCAATACTAATATACCACTACTACTAATAATATGCTTTAAGAACCCTAAAGTAAAAAAAAAAAAAAGCTTACAAATTATTTGTGACGGAGGTGAGGTTTGAGGGAATAGCAAGGAGGTGGGGGAGGGCGCGGTAACCTCAGTCATTCCATTCACTCGTTTATGATAACAGAATCTGGATGTTCACTCTGACCAGAGTGACAACTATTGGCCTTGATAACAGGCAGTTCAGAAAGTGATGCGTCTTCATGGGAGAATGTCCTTGAAAGGGAAAAAAAAAAATTACCTTTTTGGGGGGTTTTGTTTTCTTACTTCTCTCTTGTTTCGGAAGTCTTCACAGCTGTTAGCAGAGGCAGCCCCAAACAGTAGCATGGCCCCAAAGCTATTAAGATTCTGGAATTTGAATATTCATGCTTACAAGGCATTAGGGTGCCTTGTTTTTAATCTAGCAAAGGGAGATTTTAAATGAAAATATTAGGGCAGATTATTTCCAATTAAAAAAATTCTGTACTGGGGAAAAACTTGTGTAATTGTTTCACTCCTAAAACTTCACCTAATTTTATTATTTGGCTTTCTTCATTCTTCTTTCTTTTTTTCTCCCCCCTTTCTCTGATCTTCTCTCTTTCTGAAATTCTTCGAATCAGTATTAGTTTACCATTTTTTTTTTCTTTCCACTTGCCAGATTTTCCCGCAGCCACAGGAAGGCCATTGACAACAACTGACCAAAAGATGTCCGTGGACTAGCTGGGAAACATCTTCTCGGAAGAGCAAAGGCACAAAGCGTAATGATTCAGCATGGTAACATTTTTGTTTGAAATGAAAATGTATAATATCCTATTTGTTTTTTAACTTTCCTCGATTTTTTCTCCTTGTAGTCGTTTCCTATTAAACTTGAGGACTATGCAATTGAAGTGACGTGTACACACACACAACACACACACACAGGCGCACACGCACACGCATATGCACACACACACACGGACACACACACTGCACACACTGGGTTTACTACCAAAGCAAGATGAAGTCTGTCAGTTATCTCATGATTTGGAAAATGAATTATTTACTTGCATTTAGCAGTGGCTTAAAATAACTTAAAAAATGTGTCTTTCCTCTCTAAATTGGTTCATGTGTGTATATAGTAACAGCCTCCATGGCATAAAACTTTCAGATTTGGAAAGTTAGAGCTAATTGCTTTAGTGTGCATATTGATTCACCTGAAAATAATAGTTTCTGAAACCAAGAGGGATAACTCAGTTTTAAAATTAACTACTTGCTCATGGGTGGTAAAATTCGGACCATATGTTTTCATGTATTTTCATACCTATTTAGCTTGTATGTTGAGGGTATGCTGGTCATTTAAAAATAATTGGATTAATTTATTCTTTTATTTTTTATTATTTTCATGTTTTATTTTAGAGATCGAGAGTGCAAGCAAGGGAGAAGGGTAGAGGGAGAGAGAGAGAGAGAGAGAGAGAGAGAGAGAGAGAGAGAGAGAGAGAGGGAAACCCAACCAGCTCCATGCTCAGTGTGCAGCCGACCCTGGGATCACGATCTGAGCCAAAATCAAGAGTCAGACGCTCAACCATTCAACCGACTGAGCCACCCAGGCGCCCCTATTCTTCGATTTTTATGACTACTTTCATTACAAATATTACAAGCTGTAATATTTGTAATGAAAGGTGAACATTACTATCTCATTGAATGGTATGCAATTTTCATTAACATTATAAAATATATGTTTACATACCAATATTATATATGTTATCTCTGCAAAACCTGCAGAAAATAAAACTATAATGTTATTTTATATGCCTATCATATGGTTCTATTTCCACTAAATTGGTGTGATAATCACTGATATTTTTAAACCTTATCCAGATGTACGTTTGACAATATGGTACCGGCTTCTCGTTAACCAACTATATTTCCAGTCTGATTCTTAAAAGAAAAAAGATAAAAAAAAAATAAATAAAACTCTACCCCTAGCACAGAAAAATCCAGGCTGAAGCATTCACAGTTGAGAGCCAACGTTTTTACTCTTGCAACATAACAAGAATAAAGCGATGAAAAATCATGAATGTAGATATTGTCTTTTAGATAAATGGTATAAAATAAAGGCTGTTGATAATATGAAAATACACCATACTTGTATGAAATGGTTTGGGCCAATATCACACGCCCGGACCCTGCTTTAGAAGTGCCTCTTCCCACCACCCACCACCACCTCCAAGTATTATTCATATTGAACATCATCTGAATGCTGAACGTGGTCTTTTCACCAGGGCTGAGGATTGTTCTGAGTCTAACTAGGAGTTCCGAGGCAGAAGAGCGCACAGGGCGGGGAGTCCCCACTCAGCTCAGTCTGCGGGAATTCTAGGGCTGTTTAGAGAAGCAAGGATTGGAGACAAGAGGTACTAAGTGTGCTTAGGTAAGACTGCTTCTTCTTGGCTATTTCTGTAGTCGTTTTCAGCATCACAGATTGATAATCTCGGAAGCTGTGTGAGAAGAAAGGATCTCAATCCAGTTTCTGACCAGATCCCTCCTTGCGGCCGGCCGTGAGAGTTTGATTTTCATTTAAACAACAATAAATGCAGGCATAAGGGTTTGAGATAAATTATGGAAGCCCTTTAGCCGTAACCAGTACATTCTGCCACCAAATAAGCTGCTGTTCTCACTTTGTTTTATGGGCTCCGCGTAGCCTGTGTTATTGTATCTGCCAAATAAAACCCAGCAAACCATGCAAATGAAAATATAATCTTTTATCTTTCATGGTCACAGGATGCACCCAAACACAGTTTTATAGATTCCTCTGCACCAGATTTACTGCTATTAGAACCCTACTGTGTTAGTAGGGTCTCCAGGAAAGGAAAACACCTCTCGCTGGGAGGCTCCTTCATTTATATCCACCAATGACATCTGTCCCCAGTAGAAGCTACACTTGAAAAGTGAAGGATCATTCTTTTCACTATATTTTTAGCTTGTCTGTGTGGTTCAGTTGAGATCCTGGACTCTGTCCTTAAGGATCAAGACCTAAGGGCTTGTATTTTTTCAAAGCTTAGCAGATTTTAATTTGTTTAAAAGCAATGGAGCTTCTTTTTTTCTTTTTAGTTTCAGAGTGGCCTAAATACTTAAAGAGCGATGACTTAATGAATCAATGACTAACTAGCTCTACAACTCACTAGTCTTAATATCGAGCCTTAAACAAGCTACTTAGCCATTCCATATAAACAGTCTTCTCCCTGTAACACAAATAACAACAAATCGTTTGCCTAGAAGAGGTTTTTTTTATTAAAAATTTTTTAATGTTTTTTTTTTTTATTTATATCTGAGAGAGAGAGAGAGACAGAGTGAGCAGGGGAGGGTCAGAAAGAGAGAGGGAGACAAAGAATCTGAAACAGGCTCCAGGCTCTGAGCTGTCAGCAGAGAGCCCGACGTGGGGCTTGAACCCACGAACCGTGAGATCATGACCTGAGCCGAAGCCGGACGCTTAACCGACTGAGCCCCACAGCATCCCTACAAGAGGTTTTGAGTAATAACTAATTTCTAAAATGCCTCAGAGATGAAATACTCTTTATATTCTGCAGGAATTGCTGTGGCTCTACCAGAAGTAAAGACTACCACATCCCTCTGGGTTATTTCTACCTTGGGTCAGAGCACTCCAAAGAAAGTAAATGGACAGGTCTCTGTGGTCCATAGAATACGCTATACTTCTGACATTTTCCTGAGTTTGAAGGGAGGAGCTGAACATGTAAAGCTCTGCTGTTCCCTCCAGGTGGAAAAATAGAAAAGTATAAATGGTTTTCATGTCTCTCCTTCCTCCCTGCTTATAGATCTTTCTGGAGTGTGTATTCTGTGTCCAACACCATTCTAGGTGCTAAGGGTACAGCTGTTTAGGTCATTGAGAAGGTCCCCAAATGAGGGAGCTCCTACCCTATCAAGGGAGATTAGCAAACAAAAACTAGAGTCAATATCTTAGATCATGGGAATTTTCCTTGTTCGCTTGATTCTGGTAGTTTAATCTTCTTTCTTTACAATGCTAATGAATGCATCTGGTCACAAGGCAGGCCAGATGGTGTATATGGAGGCCAATGAGCCTAGCACCAGGCCCTATGGGTGGTAGATGTTTAGTGACTGTCGAACGAATGAATTTCTAAAATGTGATTAGGTAGGTTGATAAATAGTTCATATTCCTCAACAAAATGTCAATAGATCCTCACCGTTTTTCCAACAGGAAGGTCACCCTAAAACTACGTAGTAAGTGTGCTATGAAGCTCTGACTCTCTGTTAAGAAAGTTCTTATCAAGCAGGTCTTATCAGAAGACCAACTAAACTAATGACATAGGCACGCGCACACGTGTGTACTTGTCTGCACACACATTCATACACAGTTGCCCTGATAACGGGTAGGAAGCGTTAAATATCAAGTATTTGGGGCTAGCTAACTCATAAAGCGTTATTTAAGGACAAAGAGCAAGATATGACTTGACAAAAAATAATGGCAAGGGACCAGCAGAGCCAAAAAGGAATATTAACACCTCTGTGGGGTTTTTTTTAAGTTTACTTATTTATTTGAGAGAGACAGACACAGAGCGAGTCTCGGAGGGGCAAGAGAGAGGAAGAGAGAATCCCAAGCAGGCTCCACGCTGTCAGCCCAGAGCCACACTCTGGGCTCCAACCCCTGAAACACTAAGATCATGACCGGAGCTGAAACCAAGAGTCAGACGCTTAACCTACCGAGCTTCCCAGACACCCCGACATCTCTGTCTTATCTCCCTCGCCACCGCCGCCACAACCTCCGGCCAGGACCGCGTCCCCCAACCAAGGCCTCACAGACCACTTCCCATCAGGGTCTTTTCTCCTCGTCGATTATCCTTCTAGACTGTCACTGTCTTCTCCATGTTCTGTACAGCCCTACCCCCCCCTATGAAGCTGTTAACCCCATGCTGCTCTTCTCTATCACTTGTATCTAAAAGGCTCTGCTGCGTATGTGCCTTTGTTACAAAGACTCCCGCCGCTGTTCTAAGGGAGCCTGCCTTCCTGCACTCGTCCCATATTCCTAGTGCTAAGGCATAGCTTGGCCATGTGGACTAGTGGTCAGTTTCTTATTTTTTGGTGGTGGTGTTTTTTTTTGTTTTTTGTTTTGTTTGTTTTTACTCACACCACCACCACCCCATTTCTTAAAATTTATTTATTTATTTATTTATTTATTTATTTATTTATTTATTTATTTTTTATTTGGCTATGACCTTGCTGAATAGCCTCAGTTTTGTACAACTTCAGAGCAATGGGTTCTCAATTAATCATGTGCCAATACATTAAGGTACAGAGGCAGGGAACCAAGAGAGCCTCAAGACACACGGAAGAGATTTGAAATCTGTTTTCCCTGACTTCATATTCAAGACCCATTTTTCCTATTGTTTCCCATAAAGTCATTACTGCGGCTTCAAGTTAAAATGCTTATTTTTACTGAGTTTAATTTAGATACACATTTGCATTGTAAAATGAGTACTTTAAAAATAATCATTTTAGTCTTAAGCATAAATGCTAGTTCTTTGTGAGGGAAGTAACTTCCTGAGTCGCATGTTATCGCTAAGGGCGAAGTAAATTTCTGGAGTGAGATTTTACCTTCTGTCTGCTCTTATTACCAGGAATAGTTTGAATTTGGTATGTATCAAGACTTTTGCATTACATTTACAGACTTTCTGTATAAGCAAAGATTTTTATTAAGACAATCTTATATTATTATAATAATTAGGATTGATATGCATTCAGTAGCCACTGAACAAAAAATGAAATGGTGTCTTTGTCCAGCGTGTCCACCAATGGCATTTATACATAACAGGATCCTGAAGGGAGGGATGATACTATTTTGTATATTGTGGGCACCTAGCAGGTGGTGGAAATTGTAAAAGGACCATGAGAAGACAACCCCGTATTTCTCTAATGTGTTGTAAATTCTCAGTCAAAAATTTGGGGGTGCACCATTGTCCTTTCTATCCATTTTAAAGTCCAAGAAATGGCTGCATTTGAGGACTGAATAAGCATGAAAGGAAGGAAAAACTTGTCTCTCTGCATTGGAATGTGGACAGAGACGTTCCTTTTGGCCAGAAGCACCACACTTGACACGTAGTAGGAGTACAGCATCAATATCTCCTGGTAATCTAATTCTCTTTATTTCAGCTTCTCTAGCTAGGTTCATTTGCACTGAATTTCTATAAGTCCCAATTTAAGCAGCTGAATATAATTAGGAATATTAGCATTTACATATTTAGAAGCTTTATTCTTTCATTTTGAACAAAACAAACTACCTCTATTTACTCTATATTTTACAGAATTTTAGAACAATCAAAACTTAAAGATTTATGTTATTAAAAAGCAGGGCATGAATACCACAGGTTCATATCAAATCTTTCCATTATAGAACTTTTCCTCTGGAAAAGTTATGTGCTCCATCAGATTATTTTTAAAAATTAAATCTAAAAAACCCCACAGGTCAAATGAATATGTCTTTCTTTTAAAAAAATTTTTTTTTAATGTTTTATTTATTTCTGAGAGAGAGAGCATGAGCAGGGGAGGGTCAGAGAGAGAGGGAGACACAGAATCTGAAACAGGCTCCAGGATCTGAGCTGGCAATCAGCACAGAGCCCAACGTGGGGTTTGAAACCCATGAACTGTGAGATCATGACCTGAGCCAAAGTCAGACGCTTAAGCAACTGAGCCACCCAGGCACCCCATGTATGTACCTTTCAATTACCCAAACTAACGCAGCCTCCACAACAACAGAACATATCCACATCTGGATTTTGGAGTTTCCGTGTGATTTTCGAGGCTACTAGACGTGTCCATATCAATTTATTTTGTTTCGGAAAGGGTAGCGGTGGGGGGAGAGAGGGACAGAAAGAATGGAGGTGTGGGTGGCCAGTCTTGATGTCGAGCGACCCTAATCCATCAGCCTCCTTCACCCACGATGCTGTTTCTGGATTTCTGAAGGTCACGTAAAAGCACTGATTTTACAGCAAGCAACTGAAAACTGGTTACACAGGGGAGATTATGCGGGGAAGACTGTATCTTTTGCTCTTCTTCTGCTTTTAACCATCAAACAGGTTTGAATTACTGGTGTAGGCTCTTTCTGCTTTTAGCATAGGGGTTGTATCCCCAGCGCCCTGTATAAATCTACTCAGGACCTCTCATCAAGAGTTTAGGAAAACATTATTTCTGTCTTCAGGGCTGAGAATCAGGATGAATGATCTCTTATTTATGGCTTGTCAGAGTTAAGAAATTCAGTAAATAGATTCAAGTATTATAGAATTTATAACCCAGGGAATGATTTGGTATATAACGTGTTTTGCAGGATTATAAACATATATTTTTAAAAACCGTGCTTTAGGAAATATGCTCCCTGTTCATGTCATCATTGCAGTGTGTGTTCCAACAATTTGTTCACTTCCTTTTTTTTTTTTTTTTTTACTATTGTCTCAGCTGTGTTTCTGTGTCTCTTTTACCTTTAGGCCATTTCAACCTGTTCATTTCTAAAAGCTGAAAGAGAATGAGAGAGAGAGAATCTAAACAAGTTAATAGAATTTTATGTGTGCTGTGACATTGAAAGAATCTGGGCTTAATAGAAGCTTTAACACATTTTAGAGTATGCTCCTTAGTATACTTTCCCTCTCCAGATTCAAAATCAGGTTAGCCTCTACCCACATTTTGTTATATTCCATAGTTATCATATGTAAAATATTGCACTTTGGGAATATCTGGTCTTTCATTATTAATGCTTGCCTCCCTAACTTTTTAAGGAAAAAAACCACAATTGGACATGAAGTTTATAAAAATTTAACACTCAAAACTTAATTGCATTAGACAACTTTTTCAATATGACCTATTGCACAAAGAGTAACAAAGATGCTGATTTTTTTCCCCAGAGATTTGACCTGTGGTTTGCATTTAAAAGTCAGACCTTCATTTTATGGAGTTGCCCATCAAATTAAGTTTTATTTGGTCTGTCAACATTTTATAGTGTTAAATTGCTATTTTTGGAAATCCATGTATTATTAAAACAGCATAAAACTTGTTCTCTGGCAAGAAATGTAACCATGAATGGTTAGATGGCTTTGTATCATTTTTCATTTCAGGACTCACATAAAAGTATGGATTAATTGGAACTATGCAGGGTTGGGGGTTTTTCAGAAGAAAGCAATGGAACATTCTGGTAATGGTTGAGAAACTGTAGTTTTTGCACTTATTTTTTTTCTCACTGTGACAGAGGGGAAAAATTTTTGGCTTTCAAACTCTGTCAAGTAGCTTTTTATCTTGGTAATTTGTTAAGCCTCTTGGGTAGAGGTAAACAGACCCCACTTTTAGGAGCTTACTTGAGGGGACTATTTGAGCCTGACTTAGGACTGGATCCTAATGGGCACCCAGTAAAAAGTGCAGTCATTCTGTACTGGGATACCTCTGTCATCAATCCTGCTTTACTTAGAATTTGTATGCTGATGATTTTCCAAAGATGATTAAAAGTATCACTTTCATAGTAAGTTTACGATACTTTAAAATACAGTCAGTAAAAAACAATTTTTTGATGTAAAAAAAGAGGCAGAGAAAATACAACCTCACCAGGGACCAGGGATAATGACGGTTGTAACAACCGAATATTAAATTTAGCTCTGACACTCATATTCTATTATATTGTTATTTAGCCTGTCTGTTGTTTCAGATACTCACACATTACACCATCTCTTTCCCAGCTAAATTTAAACCCCAGGAAGGACAGAACTTGTCTCATGCTTTTTTGTTGTCTTTCATCTCATCAGAGCGCCTTTCTTGAACACAATAAATACTCCAGATATGTGTTTATTGATTCTGACAATGTATATTCTATGCATTTTCATAAATTTATAAAATCTTTTACATAATTGAGAGACGACATACTTGCTTCTTTAAATATCCATTTGATCTATATTTTCTGGCTACCCTACTCAGCCCTCAAAATGAATTCTAGTAATGGCCGTTAGATCTAGATAACAATGCTCACAACTTTTGATGCCTCAATGTGTCAGCCCCACCTCGTCCCCTCCCATCTCTACTTTTAGATAGGTCGTAAAACCTTTTGTTATAGCTGTGAATTTGCTCTATATGCCACAGAACTGAGTTTCTAAGCTTTTGGTGGACAGTATGTTCTAATTTACTCTTGAATTCATTATTTAATATCCTGACACTATTACATCTACTCATCCAGATATCTGTTACTTTCCTTATTTTTAAGTTCAAGAAAGATGAAAAACAGCTTTGAGAAGGCAAACATTTCTTTTTCCTTTTTCTTCCCTGAACTTGTTGGCAAAGCGTGAGCTCCCTTCCACTTCATATATATAGATAGTATATATATGGTATATTTCATCCATCAAGAACATTTACAAATCCCCTAACTTGAAACAAGTCAAACTGAAATTGGGCCTTGTTAGCAACAGATTAAAAGAGGTGGAAATTCACCAGAAGCACACATTAAGACTTATTTCACGTTCTGAAAAAAAACCCAGTTATCACAGGATGGCCTTGGCCTCAGTGCTCAACCCCGAGGGCGGTATGAAAAAGTTGAGGAGAGGGCAGACACCATGGCTACCGTTCCTAACAGGACATCCCAACCGTTTTTCAGTTCCAGGCAAGCTACTTGCTCCTGTTTTTACGTCGTCAGTAATTCAACATGTCTGATTTGTCCACACAACACTTCCAACTTCGTTTACCCATTTGACCTGTAACAAAATGAAAGCGCATTTTGCCCAGTTGAAAGGTCTCCTGGCAGGTTGGTTAACAACAGGCTCGCCAGTCCCGCTTCAGTTAGCAAAGAATAAACACATTTCACTTGACAATTACTAGTGCACTGACTTCCTCGCGGTGCAGTTTTCTATCTTACGTTCTCAGACCCTTTTTTGACTTGCTGCTCAACTCTTTACTTGTGATCCCCGCTTCCTCAGCCAGGTTTCCAGTTTCTTGAGAAGTTTCTACATTTCTTCGTGGCCATGATGAACCCAATTTACTTACAAGAAGAGCGATCGGGGGGAAAAAAAAAGCTCATTTGAAGGGAGGGCAAGTCGAGCCTCTTCCCCCGGTAGGTGAACGTTGCGGCTCGGTACGTGTCAATTAAGGAATCAGGCTAGGGCTCCCACAACTACCAATTTTACTGTGATTCTGGGCAGTGTGGCCACGTGGGAGTGTGCACGCGCGGCAACGCGGGTGCCCTGGGGCTGCAGGGCGCCGCCGGCGGCCGGACCTGCCCCCCGCGCGGCCGCGTCCCCTGCGCCCCGCCGCGTACCTGGGGAGCGGGCGCGGCCGGGGCGGGCCTCGGCCCGGCTCCCAGCGCCTGGGGGGGGCGGGGACCGGCGGCGGCGCCCGCGGCGCGGGGAGCACCGGGCGCCGCCGCAGGCCGGCTCCAGCCCTCGGCGTCCCCGGGACCCTGCCTCCGAAGGAAAGCCGCGCACGTCGGCGCGGACCGGCCGCACTAGGTTTAAAAGTGTATTTATGGTGGTCACGGTGCACGCGGAAGAGCTCGCTCCGCACCCCCAGGGCGCGCGAGGCCTCGGAGCCCGGAGACAAGCCCCTCCCAGCGCAGCTGTCGCCGCCGCCCGCGGGCTCCTTTCACTTTCTCACGGCCAAGTCACCCAGAGGGGCGCCGCTGCCGCCACCGCCGCTGCGCCCGAGGGCTCCGCCCCGCGCCGCCTCGCTGCCGGCCCCCGCCCGCCCGGGCCCCGCCCACTCCGACTGCTTCTACCCGCGATTGGCGCGCGCGAGCGGCAGCTCCAGCTCGCCCTGTCCCATTGGCTAGAGCCCCGTGTCAGTCTGGCGGCTGCCCGCCACTCCCTCCGCCTCCCGCAAAGTCGCCCTCCTATTGGAGGAGATTGCGCGCTGGGGGCGGGCAGGGAGCGCCGGTCCAGCCGCTTACGGTCAATCGCAGAGGCCCCAAGCCGGGAGGGAGGGAGGCTGGGGGAGGAGCGGGGCGGACCGAGGCTGGGCGGGGGGGAACATCTGGCCGGCGCCGCCGCGTGCGTGCGTGGTGCGTCCTCCCGCCCCCTCCCCTCCCCCTCTCTCGCCCCCCTCCCCCCCCCGGCCGGCGGCTCCGCGCTCGCTCCCTCGCTCGCTCCCTCGCTGTGTCTGGCAGGCTGCGGCCGCCGCTGGGCTGCTGCCATGGGGAGCCGTTGAGAGTGGGGCCCTCTTCGCTCCGCCGCGCTCCTCCGGCTGCCAGCGGGGGTGGGCGGGAGGGAGGGAGGGGGCAGGGGGGAGCGGGCGACGGAGCCGGGATTGGGGGTCGGGGGGGCCGGGAGGGAGGGGGGCAAGAGGAGGAGGAAGCCCACCAAGTCCGGCGGCGGCGGCGGCGGCGGCGGCGGCCGGGAGGAGGAGGAGGAGGAGGCGGAGGACGCGGCGGCGGGGACGCGGTGACTTAGGGCCGCTCCGTGTGAGTCCCGGCGCCCGCCCCGGCCCCTGACCCGGCGCCCTCTCGGCGCGCGGCTCCTGGCGGGCGGGGCGCCAGCTGTGCGGCCCGGCCGGCGGGCCCGGGGCGGGCGGGGGGCGGCCGGGGCGCCCCGCGAGTGGAGTTAGTTTGTGTGCTTGGAGCGGCTGGGGCGGCGGGGGCGGCGCAGCTGCGGGAGGCCGGGCGCGGGGACGGGGCCGCCGCAGCTGCGGGGTCGGGCGGGGTGGGCCCGCCGGCCTGCGCCCCCGCCCCCCGGCCGGTGCAGCTGCGGCGGGGCGGGCTCCCGGCCGGTGCAGCTGCGGCGGCGCCTCCCGGGTGCGGAGGGCGGCGGGCGGGGAGGGGGCTGGGAGCCGCCGCAGCTGCAGCGGCGCCTGGGACGGCCGCGGCTCCGGGGGCCGGTGCAGCTGCAGTGGCGCCCGCGGGGGGGCGGGGGCGGGGGGAGGGGCCCCTCCCGGGCCGGTGCAGTTGCCGGGAGGCCCCGGGGGCTCGCGCGCCGCGGCGTCGGGGAAGCGGCGGCGGCCACCCTCCTCCCGCGGGTGCTTCTTACGACTTTTCTTTTGTTGCTGCCGTGACCCGGGTCTGTTTTCTCGTCTGTTGTTGAAGGTGTTTTCCTGCTGCACCGGCTCTGCGCCCTCCTCCTCCTTCCCTGTGGTTTAACCTTCCTCTTTCCGCGTGTGTTTTATGCACGGCCAACTATGTGGATATTTGCATTTCTCCCCCCCTCCCCGCACCCGCGCCCCCACCTCTTGGAAAAACAAAAACCCGACCTCACCAAACCTCCCTGGACCCCGCGGTAGCAAGACGTGAAAGGGTTGATTTGTGGGGTGGGAGTCGCTGGCCCTTTGCGGTGCTTGGGACTCGTTAAACTGTCACTCACCCCCCACCCCACTGGGTAAATGGGGTGATTAATGTCTGATATATTGGAATGGGGCGAGGGCATTCGTGGAGGAGAGGTTGTGCGGCTGAGAAGGAATCTAGCCGCGACCGGTGCCCCCTGGAAGCGACGTTCGTCCTTCTGTCATTCCCTGCGAAGTTAGAGAAAGTTAGGCTGGTGACTTTGGCAGAGCGAGAAGGACAGGACGAGACGTGGGGTGTCGTTACTCTTTAACTCTGCCGCGGTTTCCTAATGAGAACGGAGTGCAGAGCGCCAGGCAGGGCCGCGCCTCAGGCCTTCTCTGCCCCTCACCCTCCCCGGAGTCCGTGGACATGTGTCTCACATTCACAGATGTCGCAGCACCTTGCAGGGCACCCGTCGGCCCGGCCCGGGTGGCCTTACTCTTTCATCAGCCGGTAGCAGGGAGCCACAGACTCTAGCTAAAAAGTTCCCAAACTCACTCGACCTGCTCCCCACCACCCCCCACCTCCTTTCTGAAAGGTTTCCTTGTGATCACGAAACATTACAGAGTGACCCAAAAAGACATTGTTATGGGACACAGATCAAGGGGAAGACAGAGTTCTGCGTTTTCTGGGCCGGGAGGCGGATCAGATAGGTGCAGCGTTCACGTGAAGCGGCAGTTCCGAGTTGTGTCCGTTTATTAATTGGTCTCACGGAACCGAAGTACTTTCCAGGATTTCGGAAACTGCAGTTTCACCTTGTTGATACCGAGACTTGAAATTTGCATGAACTGGCAAGTGTGAGAAATTGCACGGGAGGGTAGCTGGAGATAAACAGTTAAATAAGAGTGGAAGAAGAAGGTGAAGGTAAAGAGCCCCGCAGCCTTCGGAGACTCGTGTGCCATGATCTCGGCAGGGCGGGGGGGGAAAAAAAAAATGAAAGTATCGTAATAATGTTGAAATGGGACTGGAGATGTCAATTGGGTTGGTTTAAAAATATCCCTAAGCTGCCTTTGAAACTAAACGTTGGAGTTGAATAAAAGTGAATCTGGATTTCCTGAATCGCACGGCGGCCTGAGTGTGCTGTGGGTATGTGAGCCAGTCCACCAACTTAAGACAGAAGTGTTGCTATGCCATAAATACAGTAGGACTCCATATGCTGAGTTTTTCCATTTCTTCTGTTAGAAAGTTTGGGGGGGGGGGGAAGGGAGACTTTGAAGTATTTTGTTTATACTAACAGAAGAGAAAAGTTCTCCTAAGAAAAAGCTGGTAGCAGGAGTGTAGAGGAGCAGCATATGGCATTAAAAGGAGCACAGCTGGAGGTAGCATTTCCATCTGAACATGATGTCAGAGCAGCTGACAGCCTGCCATCCCTCAGCCTTTTATTCTAACACACAGACAGGGAGCTAGTGTGTGCGGATCTGTGGTGGAGAAGGTATCTCGTTCCTCTCTAACATCATCTCCACTTTGCATCTGTCTCTCTCAGTCTGCTTTTTTTCCACCGATGTAACAGACCTGGAGCCAGCGAGACTCAGAGGAAAGGACTTAATCAGGTTTATGTGTCCTAAAGGTAGGAGTAGCAAGAGATTAGATCGAGCCTATTTCTGTTTTGGTGTTCTGTTTATTTAATTAAAAAAAAAAAATCACATTACTTTTCTAACCCAGTTTAGGAATAATATATGAAATCGAGGATTAAGTGAACATCTTGTTGGAGTTGAAAGTCTTGGGCTCGTTTACTTTTCATTTTCATCCCTTTTGCTCGAGCAAGTAAATAACTTTTATGCACGGAAATATTTCAAGTTTTGAAATGTTCAGGAAGGCATTGAAATGTTGCTGTTTGAGATCACTTTGGATTAGAATGCTTTTTTTTCTTTCTTTCTTTCTTTTTTTTTTTTCTGTTGTTCACGGCTGTTTAGACTCCTTTTGCTTTTGGGGGGTAGTCGGGGGAGAGAAATAGTAAACTGTCTGGAATCCAGCATTCAAACTTATATGAGCAGATTATTCTAGTTAAGAAGCTAGATTCTTGTGTAATTAATTCCACTGTGAAACTTTATTCTTCAAAACATTCAGCCAGCGCTACTGAAACATACAGCTGTAAGTGCTTTTGAAACCGAAGACTTTTTTTAAAAAGGGGGGAGAAAAAAAAAAAACAAAACTTTTGTCCCCAGGAGAATAGTTTGACTGGTTTCCTCATTTCTCTTTCAAATATATATTTAAGAGATCTTTTATTTCAGCATAACAATAATTATTTGCAGGAGTTTTTGTGTTAGCGACTAATTTAGAACTTGTAGATTTGAGCTGCCTGAATTGGCCAGACAGCTGTAATCGCACCCCTCCATTCTTAATCTCTTTATCTGGGCAGCAGCTGCCATATGGCCACAGTCAGCTGGGTCAGATGTTTATAAGCTTCCTTCTTCGTCCCTCTCTGTCCTCAGCCTCCTAATTTGATCACGGCTACCTTGTGAGCTGCCCTCCAATCTTTATTTTTAGCCCTCTCAAGGATTAGGATTGATGTTAGCTGTGGAGCACTTAAAGTGATTGTAGTGTAAATCTTGGTTTATTCTAGCAGGGGCGTGGGGCCGAACGTATTTGGGGGCTAGGATGAAAGTTTCAGCCCATCTTGGGCAAAGTGTAGAAAAAGCAGGGAGGTAATTTCTGACTGTTAAGTTACCACGCATCCGTTCCCCAAATGCACTTTCTGGGCTGCCTGGTGTGGAACCTTGCTTCTGGTCACAGGAAAGGGGAAGTCGGGTTTTCTTGATGATTCTTCTTCTTCTTCTTCTTCTTCTTCTTCTTCTTCTTCTTCTTCTTCAAGGAGTTGAATTTTGCAGTTGAATTTTGACCCTTTGTACATCCTCGCGTTTGCTCCCCCTCTATTTCACCCCCCTCCACCAGAAAACAAGGGCGCTGGTGCATATTTGAAAGAATAGAAGCTAGTGGGAGAACAAAATATATCAAGTTTTGTTGAAACAAAGTATTTTCTGTTGAATGAGGTAAGGCAGAGTCAGAAAAAAATAGTTTCTCTTTTTCTAGCAAGGCTTTTTTTTTTTTCTTTGCTTGGGGGGAGGATGTTGAACCTGTAAAGCTTTGGAGTTGCGTTTGAATACAATACGCGTTTATTTAAAAGTCTGAAATCATTTTAATATGGAATTCATTTGCTCTGCAATGGATCAAAGTTTAGGTGAGAATTTTCAGAGTTAAGGGAAGCACTTCTGGTTCCCTCCTATCCTAGCTGTAGAGATTTTTACAAAGAAATACTACTTCTTTTTTCCTCCATCCACTTAAAAAATATTTGGATTTGTTCATAGTAAAGATGATCTTTTCCATCTGTCGGTGTAGTTCTTTCTGATCTCGTGTTCGTGTGCTCTACCTGCAAATCCTAAGGCATTAACATCTGTTTTTATACACAGGGCTTTTGTTGCTGTAACACTCTGACTTTAAAAGTGAGTTGTTTGCTAATTTCTGGGCTAATTATGCGATTTCATTTTTTCCCCTTGATTCAGCCAGTGTGTGTGTGTGTGTGTGTGTGTGTGTGTGTGAAAATCGTGCCTTCTAAGCGCAGTCATGTAATCAAAAAAGTAGTGAAATAAAAAGGATGGTTGAACAAGTTTTCTGAATCTTCCAGAATGTGTTTGGGACTCCTCTTTGTTCGTTCTCCGAGCTGTTGTGGGTTTCGTAGGACGTGATTTGATGAGTAGGTTCACTTCTTCTGAAAGAGCTGTGAATTCTCATTCTCAGTAAGAGCCTGTAGTGAATCGAAGGCTTTTAAAACTTGCCCGAAAGTTCCGGGAAGGTGGGGATGCACTGGGGACTGTTTGGCTGGGGTAAGGAAGTTGGGAAAGGGTACTTTTTTTTTCTTTCTTCTCCTCGCCCTCGGGTTTGGTGCGTGTGCTCTGGTCGTCCTTGGGTCAGGAGCCTGATTAAAATGCAGGGACGGGCACCTCGGGCGGCCCAAGCCCCAAATCACTGTCATTATCTTCTTCTCCTTTTTTTTTTTTTTTTCCTTTTTTCTGGTACGGGGGCCCCCCCGAGCGGCGGCGGGTTGTTCCCAGGCAGGCTCTCACGACGACTGTGCCTCTCCCCAGGTTATGAAGACAGCATGGAGTTCCCGGACCACAGTAGACATTTGCTGCAGTGTCTGAGCGAGCAGCGGCACCAGGGCTTCCTTTGTGACTGCACCGTCCTGGTGGGAGATGCCCAGTTCCGCGCGCACCGAGCTGTGCTGGCCTCCTGCAGCATGTACTTCCACCTCTTTTACAAGGACCAGCTGGACAAAAGGGACATTGTTCATCTGAACAGCGACATTGTGACGGCCCCGGCTTTCGCGCTCCTGCTTGAATTCATGTACGAAGGGAAACTGCAGTTCAAAGACTTGCCCATCGAGGACGTGCTCGCAGCCGCCAGTTACCTGCACATGTACGACATCGTCAAGGTGTGCAAGAAGAAGCTGAAGGAGAAGGCCTGCACCGAGGCGGACAGCACCAGGAAGGAGGAGGACGCGTCCAGCTGCTCGGACAAGGTCGAGAGCCTGTCGGACGGCAGCAGCCACGTGGCGGGCGAGCTGCCCAGCGACGAGGACGACGGCGAGGACGACAAGCTGCCCCTCCTGCCCGGCAAAAGGGACTTGGCGGCCGAGCCGGGCACCGTGTGGGTGCGCCTGCCCTCGGACTCGGCGGGGCTGCCCGCGGCCGGCGGGGACGCGGAGCCGCACCCCGCGGCCGCCGGCAAGACGGCGGGCAGCCCCTGCGGCTCCGCAGAGTCTTTGTCGCAGAGGTCTGTGGCCTCCGTGCGGGGCTCGGCGGATGTTGACTGTGTGCTGGACCTGTCTGTCAAGTCCGGCCTGTCGGGAGTTGAAAATCTGAACAGCTCTTATTTCTCTTCACAGGACGTGCTGAGAAGCAGCCTGGTGCAGGTGAAGGTGGAGAGAGAGGCCCCGTGCGCGGAGGGCGAGGTGGGCGCTAGTGACTATGACATGGAGCGCGGCGCCGCCAGAGAGGGCGCGGCCGCCGCCGCCCGCGGGCCCTTCGAGCCGGCGCCCCTGGCCCCGCTGCGCGAGGACGCGGCGTTGAGGGAGCTGGAGCGCGACGACAAGGCCAGCGACGACGAGCTGCTGAGCGCGGAGCACGAGCGCGGCGCGGCCGAGGCGGCCGACGGCGGCGGCCTGCTGCCCTACGTGCCCGGCATGCTGAGCCCGGCCGGCCAGATCTTCATGTGCCCGCTGTGCAACAAGGTCTTCCCGAGCCCGCACATCCTGCAGCTGCACCTGAGCACGCACTTCCGCGAGCAGGACGCGCTGCGCGGCAAGCCGGCCGCCGACGTCAACGTGCCCACGTGCTCGCTCTGCGGCAAGACCTTCTCGTGCATGTACACGCTCAAGCGCCACGAGCGGACCCACTCGGGCGAGAAGCCCTACACGTGCACGCAGTGCGGCAAGAGCTTCCAGTACTCGCACAACCTGAGCCGCCACGCGGTGGTGCACACGCGCGAGAAGCCGCACGCCTGCAAGTGGTGCGAGCGCAGGTTCACGCAGTCGGGGGACCTGTACAGACACATCCGCAAGTTCCACTGTGAGTTGGTGAACTCCTTGTCTGTCAAAAGCGAGGCCCTGAGCCTGCCCGCGGTCAGAGACTGGACCTTAGAGGACAGCTCCCAAGAACTCTGGAAGTGATTTTCTATGTCTCCCTCTCCGTATAAATAATATATATACCGACACGTACACATATACACATAGATCTCTATCTAGTCGCGGTACGGTCTAAAAGCAGCCTTGTTTCCTGGAACTAAACCGTCGGGGTGTTGACTCGGTTTTGCACTTTAGACTAGCATGAGACTCTCGCTAACTTAGCATCCTGGGAAAAGAGACTCTGGAGCAAGTCGGAGACCAGAGAGGGCCTTTTCTTTCGAGGGGGGCAGGGGGAGGAAGCCGATGGGAACCTTTGAAACAGGTCATCCTATCGCCAGATGCTTTCACGGGGCTTCATTCTGTCGACACGGCATTGTTTTCGGAGCGCTCGCTCGCTCTCTCGCTCTCTCTCTCTCTCGCTCTCTCGCTCTCGCTCTCTCGCTCTCGCTCTCTCGCTCACTCTCTTTTTCCACTTTGTTTTTGTTTTGTTCTGTTTCAGAGTAGAGACCCCCTCCAGTCTGATTAGCCTCTACTACATGTCACAAATTGCATGAATCTTTTCCGGCTGTTGGAAACCTGAGTGCTTTTAGACCCAAATTGGGAGATTTCTGAGATGCTGGATTATCTATTTTTAAACAAGCGGTTGACTTAAAACTTTCTGTGGCAACTTCTGGTTTTTCTGACGGCTCCCGGTGAGAGAAACGCGCGAAGTACACTGGGCTCACTGGGACACTGTCTTTGTGAAGGTTTGCTTGGAACGAAAAAGGATATTGCAGCTTCAGCAGTGTTGAACTGTGTGTTGAAAAATGTGAATTACTGTTCTTGTATACTGTAATTGATTACACGGGCCGGGGGGGGTGGGGTGTCAAAGAACTTGACAGGTTGTGTTGATGCTCTTAGTTGAGTCTTGAAAAGTAAATATTAACGCTACAGAAATGCATGAGTTTCAATATATTTTTTGTCTTTGTTTGCATTGTATAACTTTAACGAGTGAGTTTAAAATTATTTAATTTCCTTAGAGAAACAAAATAGCACCGTTTGGGGGGGGAAAACCTGGTGTTATGAAGAACGTAAATGCACTGTTTTTATTTTTATTTTATATAATTTAAAAATTGACTTTCCCACTGTCTTTAAGTTGAGACTGTTAAGCTGAATAAAAACTTACGCTGCAAATTGATAACTTCGCTACATAACAAGGAAAATATAAATGTTTACAAACGGCTTAAAGATTTGCATGTGCAGTGTGCATTTATAACAGACTCCTGATTGCACAGAACCCATGCCAGCTCAAAGTTTAGGGGTACACATTTACCCGGTTGAGCATTTTTAGAATAACTACTGCACAAATTGACAATAGGTCATCTCTCTCTCTCTCTCTCTCTCTCTCTTTTTTTTTTTTTTGGCTCCCTTTTCTTCTTCTCCTTCTCCCTTAACCCTCCCTCCCTCCCCCTCCTTCATCATCCCGCCCCCACCCCCACCCCAACTCATGAAAAGATTCTATGGACTGAAAAAGCCCGGGGCTGAAAGGACTGGCCTGCCTTGACTGACGGCGGGGGAAGGTGGGGAAGGGGGTCAGTAGACTATGTGTATGGTGCAGCTGAGGCTGCAGCGGCCCGACGTGGGGTTTGAACGACCAGCACGCAGGGCAAAAGCATTTTGCACAGTGTTTGTTTTCCTGTCTTGCACTTACAAATAAGGTCTATGGGAGTAGCATGGAAAACGTTTGCTGTTTTTCCCTTTTTTTTTTTTTTAATTGCTTTTGTTTAAAATTTGATCGCCTTAACTACTGTAAACATAGCCTATTTTTGTGCTTAAGATACTGAATGGAAAACTCCATTGTGTGTTGCTGGACTGTTTTGGAAATATTTGGTCAAATGTGTGTTAATTTGGCTGTAATGGCATTTAAAGCAAACAAACAAACAAAAAAAAGCTGTGAAAATGGCCTTGGAGCATTATCTTTAGTTACTTGAAGAGTTTCTAGTTGTTTTTTTTTTTGTTGTTGTTGTTGTTAAATACAGTTTATGTTAAAATAATTTTTATTAATTTAGAGGAGACAATCAATGTCTGAGAAAACGGACTTTCTTTTGGAATTTCTTTTTGTGGTCATTGTGAGTGATTGCTTTTCCCTTTTATTAGTTTCACATTCTTCCTTCGTTCTAAAACTTAGACTGACATCTAGCTTTGACAATCATAGTATGTTTTATTTTCCTGAGGGGGGAATAACTTATAATGCTGTTTAGTTTTGTACTATTGGTGTGTTGGTGAATTTTTAAACTGTGTGCTAACTGCAATAAATTATATGAACTGAGAATTTCGTGTGTGTTCTTTTCATTGTGTTGATGTACCCCGTAGATTCTAAGTGCGCGTCGTACGTGGCATCCTCGTTTTTAATATCTGTTCTATCCGGGCCGTACGAAGTTGCTAGGATGCCTCATTAATGCAGACGGAGGTGTGCAGGCATCTTGGCTTCCGGGCATTTAAGGTACTAATGCACAGTTTTAAAATGTGACCCGTTTTCTATAGCCTACATCAAGGATTGGTGAATCTCCAAAACTTCAAGGGGTAGCATGGGCTTTGCATCATACAGCCTGTAACAGGTGTTCAGCCATACACACCACGTCGTTCTCATGGGTGATGTTACCCTGAGTCGGCGGCCCAACCTACCCTTCCGTGTTCTGGTGTAAGTGGAAGGTCGAAGGAGACCAAGCGTCTCAATTTGGAAGATTGCTTGGCTAACGACTTGGAAGTCTAGGCAATCAAATTAGCAGACATTCGATCATTCGAGATTGGCTCCACCGGTCCTTTCTGTTGCTGGGAGAGCTCTGAAGTTCCCAACTTTGAGTTCTCGGAGTTCTGCTTTGAAAATGCAATTACGAGATCTCGGGGCCCTAATGTCTGTGATCGTCCGGACTTCGTGATGGTCTGCTCGGGTGCATCAGGGTGAGAAACCCTGCTGGTGAATGAACAGAGCACCTAGGGCCCCGGACAGCACCATAGAATTGTCACATTTGGTCCTAAGTGGGCGCAGGGCGGGCACAGACCTGAGAGAGTTTTTTGTAAACCCTCAGATCAGTGTCTGCCAGTACTTTCTAACTTTAGAGATGCATGTGAAGTTACAGTGTTACATTACTACTGTCCAACAGAATACATTTCTAAGGCCTCTAGGAATGGGAATATTCTTAACTTCCATAGAAAAACAGAGCTTGGAAATAGACTCGTGAGCTCCGGATGGCTTTGGATGAGAATCCAAAAAGATTTGTTTTAATCATAGAGCGCAGTCAATAATTTACTATTTGGAATCCCTGCAATTCATTCCTTTTTTTTTTCTTTCTTTCTTTTTTTTTTTTTTTTGTCAAAGCAGGATTTCTGTTACATGCAACTCACACTTGGTTTTAACCAACCAAATGTTGTTTCATGTGAAAGAGGAATGAATGTACATTTGAGCTCCACAGAATTATTTCTTCAGCAGTTACAAGCTTATTTTTAAAAAGAGCTGGGGGCTGGGAGGGGTGGACAGGGGCACGAGGGGGGGCGATTTTGTGTGTTTTCAGTTCCTGTAGTAGCTGGTCACAGTCCGTCAAAACTTCTGGAGATGTTGAGAGTTATAATTTAGTTTCCCTGACGAGCATCTAATTTAAACTGAGGAGCATTGTCTTAAACTGAGCTGGATATACTTACAAAAACAATATTTTGACGTGTGATGTAGAAAAAATAACTTCTTAAAAGTTATTTCTTGCAAACCTAGGACAGAATATTAATCACATAAATCGCCACGTTTGTTAAGAGAAGTGGAGGAATCAGTAGTTCATTTGCTACATTTAAAAAAAAGGGAAATTAATTTGTCACGTAATCACATTGGAAACCATTCAAATTGATTCCCCCTTTGACATCTGGCTGATGCCTAAGTATATTTTAACTACACGATTTCGTTTGCTTTTGAAACCATCTGTTTTTTAGGTAGTCAGTCATACCCTACCTAGATCACTGTGGGCCTAGCATTGTGTGCAGGCTGCACCCTAGGGAATATTCCAGAAGTATAAAATGTTAGGGATATTGGTTTTGGATTTCCTTGCCGGTTACTTATGCTATCAGATGAGTAGGTGAATCAAGTAGAATTTTTCTTTAACAGACTTGTTAAGATTACCTCTAAATAGGTTATTGAGAGCCTAGGAAAAGGTGAACACCATGTTAAAATTACATGATAGTGCACGTTAAAATGGCCGAAATACTCATTTTCCCAGGAAACTCTTTGTTTTCATCATCAAAGAAAGCAGTTTTTTTACCCAAAAAGTCACGCTACTTAAAAAATCTTGAGTCTCCCAAGTTTCAACGAAACACAAGCATATAAGAATTAGACTTTACAAACCCCACTGTCGCAGATAAGAATTTTTTTTAAGTCTTAAGGTCTCAAAATTTCCTGTATTGTAGGACTACATTTTATTCCTAGAAAACTTAAAACATTCTTTGGTTTCTAATATAATTGGGGAAACTTTTATACCTCTGGTGAGGAAACTCAGATAATCTTAGATTTCATTTGTAAATGCCAATCTAAATTTTTGTTTAATTGTTTGTTACAATGTTTTAAATTGTTGATACAGTGAATCAAGTAAGTGTGAATTTTGAATCCAGGGCGGAAGAGCTCAAAGAGCTCAATCCTTTTCCTTAGTCATTTGCCCTTAAAATGCTAGAGATCATACCATTTAAAAAATAAAATAATAATTTTATTATTTTTTTAAACAAATAGCTTTTCAGGAGTTTCATTTTGGCTATAGTCCAAGTTTATTACACTGACAAAATTTTGTCCCTTATGTTAACATTTTTCTCCCTTTTGCCTACAGAAACATGGCAAAAATATCTTTGTATGTGATCCTTTGGTCTCAAATGTAGAACTACCTATCTTTTGATTTCAAGTCAATTCAGTTAGATTAGAAAGAAATATGTTTCTAACCTCCCCACTCCTTAGATTTTCTTAATATTATGAAGGGTTAACTAAAGCAGTCAAAGCTTATTGATGTCATTGGAGATTTTTGGAAGTAGTCATTTACTTTCACAGACATTTTAGAAATTAAACTTTTAGTATTTTTGCAAACTGATCCCTTAAAAATGATTTCTTTTTGTAATTTCTTGTAAATGAAGCTCAACTCTTTAAATTTAAAACATTGTAACACGAAAGGCTAAGGTCATAGAAGCGAAACAGAAGCTTGAAAAGTTTACCTTCTAAGCCCAAATACCTTACTAGACTAAATTGTTCAATTAATTATCCCGGTAACTTGGGCTCAGAGCGTAGATTTTTCTGAAAATAGTCAAGCACTTGAAAGAAATCAGATTTTTGTTGAGAGAGACAAATTTACCAGTCCACTTTTCGGATTCTATTTTAATATTTACTAGTTTGCTATTGATCACACTTGCTAGGTTTATGTGAACATGGCATTTTCCTTGGCCGAAGGGTACTTTACGAAACAATTTTTTGAAAACTAAAAATTTCCTAGAATTTCCAGACACTTTCGCCCTCTTTCTAATCTTCGGGAATAGATGTGTAGTTGAGCCTGCTTTTTGCTATAGGAGGCATTCTCTCTGTTTGTTTGGCAGGAGAAGAGTGAAAACCCAATTTGGCTTTAAATTGTGGCACATTAGTCCGTAACAGTTTCAGTGAGGATATTTAGAGTGGCTTTGAGAGGCCGTGTGACACCCATAGAGAGTCCCTTCACGGAAATGACTTATTTTACAGTGTGTTATAATCTCTGTAGTTAATCATTAAATCAAGTCATTTTTTATTAAATGTCAGTATGCATGCTTAATACGACCACACAGGAATTTTAAGAAGTCCTATTGGCCTAAATATCGAAGTTTGCTAAGAGGTAGATTTGTAGTTAATAGGAAGTGGTGTGTGGAAAATGCATCTGAATATTAGGAAACATCGAGAGGGTAGATTAAATCTGGCGTTTCAGTACATAATGCTTCCACCACAGCACTGAACTTGTGGGAATGACAGAAGTTTATTTATGTGTGCTCTGCCGGGCCCATACTAATTCTGACACGTGACAGTGCGTAAAGGAATGCATCTTAACCGGGTATGATTAAAAAATATCTATTACTGAAAATATAAAGAAGGGTATATTTACTTCATTTAAAACAGACTACTCAGTGCAGTATACACTTTACCTTTGAGAGGATTAGGAAAGACTGTAACATTTTTGTGTGTCTAATGCTCTGAAATGGTCTTCGATCAAAGGAAGGAGAACATTTAGGCTTTTCATGGGAATCTCTTACATTTGTTTTAAAAAGCAGACTTAAACTATACATCTACCTTTGCTGTGGCCCACTTCCTTGGAACCATATCGTGTAAACAAGCTGTTTGGCAATATTGAAATGCCTCTTTCCTGTTTACTAGACAGAAAACAATGCTTCCTAACGATGTCTATTTGGACAATTTTCAGAAAAGCACAATGATATACTAATGGATAACTAAAACATTGAAGAAAAGTATTTCTTGCTTGTGAGCCACAGCCACAGAAGTTAGTGCCATTTATTTGTCCATAATGTAAAAAAAAAAAAAAAAAAATCCATTTCTTCTACTTTATACTGTTACTCTGCGTAACTTAAAGTCCTCACCGACTGGAAGAAGTTTGAGCACAGAATCATATCCCAAGAAGGTCAAATTTATAAAGTTATTTCTATAACCAACTGCCTTTGAGAAAGAGAGCCTCTTAAGGATGGGCCAGGCAGAGACAATGATGCAGGTATACAACCAAAGCACAGACATGATACATTTGTTTAAGATCTCAAATTCCCCACGACTTTGCCGCTGAACAAACCCAAGGAAACTGGGGATGGGGGGGGCGGGGGGCGGTACAGATGGAATATCCCTTCACGTTCTAATTTCTGCTGAGACCCAAACTGAAATGCATATATTTTACGTAGTCTGCTCTCTGTTTTTCTCCATGTCCCTTGAGTAACTATAAGAGGGTAAAATTTTATGCAAGGAGTGTCAAAACCACTCGGCAACCCATGAATTTTCCAACCCAGTCGGTTTTGTGTCTGAATTTCTACCATTGTGAAATAATGGGAACAACTTTGAAATGAAAACTACATCGAGACTGGCCTTTTTGCCAGTCTGCACCGGCAAACTGTATGCGGGGGAGGGGGAGGGCAGAGCTCAGCGACAGAGGAACTGAGGTATTTCCCGAGGTTTATTACAACAAATGACATTGAACTGCATGAAACCCCGAGGTTCAGAGAAAACAAAATTAGAGGGTATGTTGGGGCACAGTGAAGTTTTGTTTTTCATACTAAGTGTGGAGTCTAGAAAATGTGGTGATTTCTCACATTCTATTTATATGTTATTTTACTTGAGGGATGCCTCAGAGCAGTACTAGAATCACTTATGTGCAAAAGGGGAGGGAGGGAGGGTTTGTCATCATTTTTGTCCCATTCGCTTCGTAAAGGTGCTTATCTTGCAGTAAAAATAATACTTTAGTCAAAATACAGGCGGTTTGGAGGCTTGACCAGCATGGAAGGATTTTGATGATTGAAGTGTTTCCGTTTAAAAGTCAGTCAAATGACGCCCTCGAAGGCAATCCATTCTCATATTGTTATTCTTGATTAATAATACACATATAATTTTTCCTCTCTCCAAAAATAACAGAACTTGTAAGCATTATAAACAAAAACAATCCCGGGCTAACATCTGTATCCTGAATTTTTAAAATTTGCGTTCCGGACTGAATGTTCTTGAAATGCTGAATTAATTTTGTTATTCGGGTTGTAACAATCTAATGGCCAGAATTTGAAAATAATCTAATGGTCCAATTATTCTCCATCATTTGAAGACTTATGCTGTGTGTTGGATACCCTCCCTACAGACTGCTCTATCACACGTGCCTCCACAGAGACCAATCTAAAATCACAAAAACTTAGAGCTTGAAGGAACAAAAGCGATTTCCAGTTTATTTATCCCGGGCGTAGAGGGGCAGGTGCAGAGCCAGGCATAGGGGATGGGGAGGGGCTCAAAGGACTTTGCAAACATTTCATACATTCCCCAAGCCAACTGACTGGCCAGCTATCATTTCAGGCACGGGGTTTTCCTCTCGTTAGAAGCACACAAAGAAGGGTGGATTCCTTGCTCTGGCCACATCTTTGATGGAGTCCGAAACTGAAATCTACGTTCTGGTGATGCCCCGGGGATAACACTTGCATCATGGAATTATATATTGGCCATCACTGTGCTCACCATTGTCTGCTGTGTATATTTACAAACTGAACCCAAGACTGGCATTCTACGATTTCGTTTCCTGGCTTGGATCCTATCAACTATTTTAAAAATATCACAGCAGAACACTCTCTCCCGGCGTCAGAGGTGGACACGTCTTGGGCCCTCAGCTTCAGGCTCTCCAGCAGCTGAAGCCCTGGCAGGAGTCTACTGACAATGCTCTCCCTCTCTGCTCCCAGCCACAAAAAGGGTTGCTTGGGTTTCCAAAACATGTTATTTGTTCAACCACAACGACGCCTTGCTACTTGCAGGGCTACTGGCTGCAGGGTTGACAGACCTGCCGCTGGCCATGCGAGAGGGAGAGAAGAAACATGGCGGCATGGCCGGGTGGCCGCCAGACAGAGCCTCGAAACTCATTTTGCCGCCCAAGTGGGAGAACTGAATAGTTTTCCGCTTAATCTGAAAATTGGCCTCAGTTCTTGGAATGTTTCTCACCTCCTTCTCTCAGGATCAGCTGCTGAACAGAAGACTGAAGGGAAAGTTGCGGAAGGTCTACCAATGACATGGGAGGGACCGTGCCCTGACACCTTCATTTTTCCATTTGTGAGACCAGAGTAATAATGCCCGCCTCGCCTTCTTCCTTAGAATAACGTGACCACAGATGTGCAAAACGTTGGGCTCAGAGACAAGGGGCCGAGTTTGTCATCTGAGGTGACATCACTGTTATGACAATTATTATTTCTTGCACCGAGAGCAAGTTTCTCCTTAGCATCCTGCCGTCTTACCAACGTGGATTGTTTTCAAGGTGGATTTTTATGATTTTAATCCATGGAGCACTTACCGCCTCAACTTTATTTCAGTTTTAAGCAGGTCCTGAGGCGAGCAACCTCTCTACGTGCAGTGCAAACAGGGAAGCGCCACAGACATGGGAACGTTGCACATTCCCAGGTGGGTTGGTAGGTGTCCACACGTTTACCTGCACAAACCTCGTGTAACTCACGTGCCATGGCTGGTTCCTCTGCCAAATCTCTCAAAGGCGTTTCAACTCTTTGCTGATCTAATCCAAAACCTAAGTGGAACACAGATATTTCCCCCACCCCTTAATGTTGAAGAGACTGAGACTGAAGCCCCGGTTCACGTTTACACATGCGTCATAACATAAACAACAGCATGATGAATATGTATCACGAGAGCGAACAGGTACCACTCCCCAGCGGAGCACACAGATTAACGTGATCGGCCCAGAGCCTTCAGTGGGTTCCTCCGAGCTCACCAGGAGGAGGTGGCACATGCCAGCTCGGAGCTCGCAGCCTCTCAGCTTCTGGCCTCCTATCACTGATGCTTTACTATGTTTCGTATGCTTACAGCCACGCTGTAGCACGATGAGAAGCAAATCCCGCTAGAGGAGGATGCACCTGTTCAAAGTCCACACCTTGATGAAATGCAGAACTGCTGTCTTCCTTTAAAGGAAACTTTGAGTAGCTATTTCCCAGGACAAACTTGCGTCCATCTTGCCCGCGTATATAGGCATCGGAAAGCCCTTTCGGAGTGTCCCCTTGGCTCTTTGATGCAATGCCACTTCACAAAAGGATTCCTGCCACACTCCTCTCTTTTTCTTTCCCTCTCGTCTCCCTTTGGTATAATGACACAAATCTTCCTCTTTATTTTATAACTTTCATAGATTTTTTTTTTAAGGCCATGACTTTAACAAGACATGTTTGGTGAAATAATCCTTTTGGTTGATGTATTTAAGAGTTGGGGTTAGAAAAAAAAGTTGAAAAACAAGAACTAAAAACAAACAGGCCCCCCCTCCCCACACCCTCCTCCCCCCCGCCGCTCGGTGCCATACACAAGAGTCCAAAGGACATTAGCTGCCCCATTGCACACATTGGAAAGGAGAGTTTGCTGTGAGCTCAGTCCTTCTAATAGACTGGCAATTTTGTGAAAGGTTTAGAGGATTTTGTTTAACCATTTCTGCATGTGTTTTTAATGAGCTCACGATGGCTCTAACAAAGGCCAGGTTGTGCGTTTTGCGGCATTTTCTGACCTGATCCCTCCCTGCTGAGCCAGGGAATGGGCACCTGTGCTCTGCTCCTGGCTCACCTATGGGAGTCAAGGTGGTGGGGCCATCTCCGGGCCTGTCTTCGTGCCAGGGATGAATCATGCAGTAGGCAGAGCGGAAGGAGTCTCTTTGTTGACAGCTTTCCATCTGGACTTTGGATACGGCTGATGGTTCACGTAGAGCGTTGGTTAGCTGAAAGGGGCTGTGAGAGTCAGCTCCTCTGTAAGGGATCAGACGCGTGCAAAGCCCCAGCAAAGAATGGCCCAGGATTTCATCTGCAAACCTCAGAGAAGCACCTTACTCCCTGAGATTCAGGTGCCGAGGTCCGTGAATGTGTATGACTGCGGCTTTGACACGCCGGTATTCAATAGTCAGTAGGTCATCTACAGCCCCATTCACATAATCCGACCAGAGTCCCTCTGAATAAATGCACCAAGCTCAGGTGGCCAAGAGCAAACCCCTTCCGCGTTTAATAATTAAAATAAACAGGGCTATTGAGATGAATTTCAGTTTGTCATGTATAAATGTAAGAGGCTCCATAAGGGATGGTGTTTTGTGATTCATATAGAAATATGATGGATGTATGGTACGTTTTCCACAGCTATTTAAGAAGAAAAAAAGATTATCTTAGTCATGGGGTAAAGTTATGTGATGCATTGCACCATCCAGGCTATGTCTGGGCCAGTACAGATTTTTTTTTTTTTTTTTTGTGAAAGATTACTTCTTGGCAAACTAGATATGCAAACGCCAGAATACAGTAAAACCACATTTAATTGGACCTACTTGCCAACTTCTTGAACACAGCTTGGATTATTCCACTGGATGCTGCTTCTGTTAAAAGCTGGGGGGGGGCGGGGGGAGGAAGAAGTGGCATATTGACAAGGCTTCGGATCATTTTTTTTTCACTTGAAGTACAATTATGCAATGAGCCAAGTTTGGAAGTATTTTACTATGTTTAATAATTATTATTAAAGATATTGTAAAACATATGCATTTGTTAAGTGGAATGTAATGGGAGTGAAATCATGTCATAAATTTTACTTCGGATTTATTTTCCCTATTTTTTTTTAATTTGACAGCCTTCCAAATTGGTTCTAGCCAAAACCATGCACTCTAATACATACCGTACTTGATATCAAAGTGAGAATATGAGTAATTTATAGAACCCGAGTGAGAACGGTTTTCTTCTCTTAGCCAGCTTCTGCGGGACTCCCACCTCTGTTCAGGTAGCAGCTGACACACCCAGCAGCCTAGTGAGATAATGGGGACAGAGAAGTCCTCCACGTAGAGAAATCTGCTACAGCCTTCCCAAAGACAAGCTCCCCAGTCCACTCGGCCCGGCCACGTCTATTGTCCCAGTGTCTGTCCTTCACGCAGAAGGATGACTATTTCTTTAGGTGTGTGTGAGTCTGGAAGAATCAGACTCCTCTCTGGAGGAGGTGTGGGTGTGGACTCACTGACAGCCCACAATGCTGCGCAGGTGAGTCTGAGCTCTGGGCGCCACCGACATCCTGACCTCAACCTCGGGAAGCTTGAGAAGGCGTGACATCAGTTCCCCTCCCATCTTGAGCTCAAACAAATTGATATTGTTTTCGCAGTCTCTTTTCCAAAGGAGAAAAAAAAAAATTGCCCCCCGCACTTCCTGAAACTGAACAAAGGTGCCATCGCTAAGGATTAGCAAGACGCTCCGGGTTTGCACTGAACCCCACCTGCTCTGTGAAAACCCCCACGGGTTTCTCACAGTCCCACTCAAGCTGCTGAGCAATTGAGCCTCGTCTTCTGAGTGTGGTTATTCGGCAGCTTGACTTGTGTTTGCCCTGCCGGCTCATTGTTTCCTTGTGCCGTGCCACAGCCAGCGACCAGGGAGAGGAGAAGGCAGAGCCCTGGGGCCGGCTCCCGGGCCCCCGCAGAGGGGCAGCCGTCCCCCGCGGGCAGACAGATCGGCGGCTACCCTAGGTGTGTTTTGAACGTGTGCCCAGGGCTCCGGGAGCCTGATGCAGCTTTGCTGCTGCGTGGGGTGGATTGCAGCAGCGTGAGCCTTGTGTCTGCAGAGGGGACATGAGGACATCTGGGCCGAGTCCCTGCGAGCAGGGCTTTTGCTGCAGGCCTTTGAAAATCCTGCCGCATCGGCCACCAGCGCCTTGGAACTCTCTCCCCGGAGAATTTAGAAGAGCCGGTGGCCTTGATTTCTTGGCCATCTACAGCCTCCACACGTGCAGGGCTGTCCCTGCACAGGGTGATTCAGGGGGCCCAGGAAGCATGGTGCACAGCCCTTCTTTCTGAGAGCCTAAGACCAGGACAGGGGGCCATGCACGCCTCCTTCTCGTCCTCAGCCACCTGGCTGTGCAGTCTGAACAAGTGACTTCATCTCTCTGGGCTTCCCCCACCGCTTCATCTTTAAAATAAACCTCTTGGGCCATGAGACTCTGAGGTTCTTTTCAGCACTAAATTCTTGGGCTTCCCCCCACCTCCCGTTTAACTGCAATGCTCGCTGAGCTTGGGTTGAGTAACAAGAAAACATTTTGCAGTTAGAATAGAAATGGTGACTCTCTCATGGCCATGAAAGGCACGCTAACTCAGATAAGGGAGGACATAGGCAGAGGGGGTGAGCATTTCCACCCGCCTTTGGATTTTTAATATCTAACTGTGTTTTCAAGTATATGTGCTTCCTTGTGTCTTTTCGAGCTCAGCGGGTCTGGGGTGCGTTTCTGTTTTCTAATAGTAGAAGGCTGAGAGGTCCTGGATAGAGTTAGGCACGAGCTCATATAATTCCGAGGTCTGTTTACAATGTATCCTACTTTGGGGAAAGTGATGGGGACCCTATCACCTGTACTGTGGTCCCTCATCCTCATAACTAGTGGTGAACCTGGGCAGGGGACACCTGCCTGAGGAATCACCCCTGTGAGTCCCGCAAAGTGGTTTTTCCCTCGTTCAGCTCCTCATGGAGGCTTGGTTGGACAGCTCCCCCGCCACCTTCCAGCACGGGACAGGGCCTCGTGTATGAAAAGGCTAATTCTGGTAGTTTCCATCGGAAGGGGCATACCAAAGACCATTGCCGTGGGCATGGTTCGTGGAGTTTGGAATGTCCTGGGATTGGCGGTAGATCTACAGATCAAAGACCATTTGAGTTATGCTGATCATCAAGGGAACACACCACACTCACAGATGGACTCTGAAATTAAAGAAAACCTAATTCTTAGGGACTGTCATAAAAATCCCATGTTGTATTATTCACAGTCAGACCACAGACCTAATCTTCCCCTGTATGTACATCCAGATTGTACCTAATCCATCCCAGAATAAAGAAAACCCTAACAAAGTGTTGTGTGTGTGTGTGTGTGTGTGTGTGTGTGTTGGGGGTGGGGGCGAAACACAGCTCAAGAGAATGATTGTGGACTCATTCACTCATAAAAGGGGAAATTAAATATTTCCCCTTTTATTTTTTTCATTCTGAAGTCACAAAGCAAAACGGTTGCCGAATTAAAGATTAGCATGTAAGTAAGACTGAAATAGGACCACATTCTTATATTAGTTAAAATTCTTTTGGTTGCAAGGAATAGAAATCCATCTTAAGCTAGTTAAGCCAGAAAAGAATTTTATTATAAGGCTCCTCGGATTCAGTGGAATCCGAAAGAGGAGTATGGGAGGCCTTGGGAGCAGCTAGAATTAGGAGCTCAAAGGCTGTCAAGCTTCCTTCTCCTCTCCCTGACTCCTATTCCCATTCGCTGAATGGCATTTTCCATTCCTCAGGCCACATGGTGGGACAGACTGCCAGCTCCTCCTGCATTTCCTTGTCTTCATCTTCAGACAAGGCCGATGTCTCTTGTCAGTTACAGCTCCCAAATCCTGCGGGAGAATTCTGGTTGGGCCGTCTGGATCGGGCGCCCACCTCCCAAGGGCAGGACCCATTGTACCAACCTGAGGTCTCTGACCTGGGACCAGCTCCCCCCTCCCCCCCGCCCCGTCACCGCACTCCAGTGGGAGGGGCAGGGGCGTGGTCCCCAGGGGGCGGGGAGACACTTCCTGGCAACCAGCCAGGTGCTGAGCTAACAAAACAGTAGGGGCCCCATCCTCGATGTTCCTCTACCGAAATTAAAGGGAAACTATGAAAAAATATTATTTATCTGAAAGTGAGACAAATACATCCCCCTTTGCGGTCTATCAACAGTTATTCATTTCTAACCCGTAGCCAAATAGTAAAGTGAAACCATGTATGTTTTCTAAAGTGTTAAGATGTTAATTAATTTTCACTTAACTTGGTTTATCCGATCTCCCTCGAGTTATGTATCTTGGAGCATGTTCGTGTACTTTTTGGTGAAATCCTTCCCTGGCTCATTCCGGTGAGACCACAGAATTCAATTCTGACCTTGTCTTCCAGCTACTTGATCGCGATCCAGGAGTCCCCTGGGCGAGGCAGGGGGGACCAGACAATGGACCATACTGAACAGAGAAGATACTTCCCGTTGAGGACATAAGAAGGAGACTGTGCCATGTAAGCTCTGTGTTCGCAGCAGGCAGGACGAGTGTGTTCTCTCTCTGGGGACACAGGAATCACAGTCCAGAATGGGAGAGAGGCCCAGAAGGCCAATGCTGGTTAATGTGAGTGAGGTCCTCAGAGCCAGGGTGTTGACTACCAACAAAGCTATGTTAACCCTCTTGGGTGCCTCCAGGGTCACAGCTGGGAAACGTGGCCGCCTGTTCGAAAGAGAGACTAGCGCCCATGGGCAGAGGTAGGAGACACAGCCAGATAGTTCTAAGTGGCAAACACAGGCTGTTTGGACGTATGGCTCCTCACTCCTTAGGTCCTTACTGTCCCATTGCTAAAGATGCAAAATACTCGGGGTTTGAAGGAAGCTACTGGCTAGAGTTTGGTCTTCAAGGCCAAGGCAGAGAAGCATAAGCCTCCTTGATTCAGGGTGTCTCAAACTGTATAGAAAAAAATAGGAGTATTTTAGGTACCATGGATCTTACTGTTGCTTTTTTTGTTTTGTTTTTATGTAGTGTGTGTGTGTGTGTGTGTGTGTGTGTGTGTGTGTGTGTGTGTGTGTGTTTGCCCAAATCATTGTGATCTGCATTTGAGGAACTTTGGAGACTGACAAAGGACATTCCTCTTTTCCAGCCTTTCTTGGTCTTCCCTCCCTCCTGTGCACCTTGTGAGAGGCATCTGGGAAGCCAGGATACAAGAGTTTGTGCTTTGAAGGCAGGGAGAATGGGGTTCAGATTCCGCCTTGGGCTTTTCCTCTCTATAGCAGAGAACCCACAACTGCCCCTCAGAAGGGCCTTGAGGACTGGCTAGATGGCACCTTTAAGGCCATGGAAGCATTACACCTGCCAGGACCCATCCAGTCACAAGTGACAGAATCTCAGGATCCTTAACTTAGCTACATCTGCAAAGACCCTTCCTCCAGCTAAGGCCAAGTTCACAAGGTCTGGGTGTTAGGAAGCAGACTTACCTTTTGAGGGCTTTCATCCCATACAAGACAAGAACAACGGATGCTCTGTGCTGAGAGGCAAGGCAGGTCCTAGGGAATCAGGACCTCGCCCTAGAGCAGGCCAGTGACATTTCAGATTGCATTTTAGAAGGAATCCCAGGGTTGTTTTGTGGAAGCAGACTAGAGGTGGGCAGAGAGGCTGGAGCAGGGCTGTGATCTGTTGGGAGGCCACTGCTGTGGCTCAGGAGGGAGGGAGAGGGGACTGTACTCAGGAAGTGGCTCAGCCAGGGATAGAAAGACATGGATCATGGATCTACACAGGAAAGTGGGTAACGGGACTTGGGAATCGACTGGCAGATGCAGGACGCAGGCGGAGGATCGTCATAGATAATGTGTACAGTTATGCTATCTCCCCTGCATGGTAAGTTTTCCCAGGGGACAGCCCCAGGAGAAGGAAAGAATGTTGGCCTTGGAATTGGCTAAACCTGGATTCAAATCCCAATGCTTTTGACTTTCTAGCTTCTTGACCTTGACTGCGTTTCTTATTTTCTCTGAACCTCAGTTTTCTCCTCAATGAAATAAAGATACAATAGTGACTTCATAGGGCTCTAGGAAGAAGGAAAAGTCACCATGCAAAGGGAGGGTCCCTTGCTTGACCAGTCTCCTCTCTTGCAGGGGCTCCAGCCCACCCCTCCATGGTTCAGCCCCTCCCACTTCCCATCTCGCTCCCATCTTCCTGGCCAGCTGTCCCCTCACCTGAAGCCCCTTCCCTCCCAGGACCTGCCCACAGATTACCCTCTCACTGTCCCGGACCTTCCGCAAATACTCCCCCAGGAGCCCAGACCGTGAAAACAAACAAGCTGTGACATGGATGGTCCCTTGAAGAGGGACCTGAAGTACTTGTTTCCTTTAGTTCCTGCTGCATTTCATCCGTTCGCTCATTTCTTCCTGCACTTCTGCATCCACTCGCTCAACAAGCATGTAGAGTGGGGGGCAGGTGGGGGCAGGCCCGACAGGACCCACAAAGCTGAGCGTAGCTGTGACCCCACCTCCTGCAGTTCGCGGACTCCGCCGGGCCACCGACCTTCTCTCCGCTCGTGGATTCTCCTGACGTGCCGATTTCATGGCTTCACTCTAGCTTTGAAATCTCCAGAGGTAGAGTGAGGGGAAGCATGAATTAGATGCCCCAGGTCTAAGCCAGAAATTAGAGTCCCAGGAGGTGGCAGGTGTCCCCTTAGAGAACACATCCTCTCCTTCCTCTCAGATTACTGGTCTTGTCCACAACCTTGTCCCCTCCCTATCTCTTGCCTCCACCTCCCTCCCCTTTCTGCTCATTGCTCTTCATCTGGTTGGCCAAGAGGGCAGCGCTAGCCTTTTATTTACTTAGGGTCATGTTTTGTTTTTGTTTTTAAGTTTATTTATTTTTGAGAGGGAGAGGAAGAGAGGCAGAGAGAGGGAGACAGATATTCCCAACCAGGCTCCATGCTGTCAGCACAGAGCCCGATGTGGGGCTTGAACTCAGGAACCATGACATCATGATGTGAGCTGAAATCAAGAGTTGGACACTTAACCAGCTGAACCACCCAGGTGTCCCTATTTAGAAGGGACATGTTTTAGGAATGAGAGTACAAAAACCTGCATGGTGGTCTAGGCCTGGCCGTGCACAGAGTGAAAGGGTCTACCACATACTGCCCTCCTGGGTGCGTGGAGAGGCCTCTGCTTTCTGCCTAGTCTAGGCTGCCTGCCTCATGGTGCTCAGGGGACATTTATATAAGTAAATGTGTCCTGACGGGACCTGTGTGCATCAGGAACCCTCTCCATGAAGGGACAGTCTCAAAGACTTGCAGCAGAGGTTACGAGGCATTGATTCAACCAGGGGAGATGGTGTGAACTCCGGGAAGGTAGAAACCTCAGGAAGAACAAAGGAATAATTTCATTCACTGGCACATTCATTTATTCCATCAGCATCATTCAAGGCACCATGGGGCTTATCAAAAAGAAGAAGAAATTGTCCCTGTCCTGGAGGACCTCAGAGAGTCAAGAGTTGGATGCTTAACTGACTGACCCATCCCCATCCCAGGCACCCCTCGAACAAGGTTTCAAGATAGGTATAAACATCCATTTCACAGAAAAGGAACCTGAAGTATAGAGTAACTTCTCCAATAATCATGGTTTCCAACAATTTTACTGACTCCAAAGCCTATTAAATGTGCTTGTCAAAATTTAAATTAGGGGCACCTGGCTGGCTCAGTCTGTTGAGTGTGGGACGCCTGATCTTTAGGTCATGAGTTCGAGCCCCACATTGGGCATAGAGCCTACATAAAAATTTTTAAATTAAAACCATAGATGAAAGGGGTGTCTGGGTGGCTCAGTGGGTTAAGTGGCTGACTCTTAATTTCAACTCAAGTCATGATCTCACCATTTGTGAGTTCAAGTCCCATGTCAGGCCCTGCACTGGCAGCAGGGAGCCTGCTTGATATTCTCTTTCTCCCTCTCTCTCTCTCTGCCCCTCCCCTGCATGCACTCTCTTTTTCTCTCTCTCAAAAGTAAATAAATAATCATTAAAAAGAAACAGGTGAAAGGGAATTTGGTGCATTACAAAACGTTCTTCCTTTTGCAAAAGAATTCCGTTCCTCAATCCTTTAAATTTTAAGTGATTCTAGAACCTTCCCCATAGAGTTTTCACTCACCTGATTTACCTCCACAATTTCAGGAACACCCCCAACTGGCGGCACGAAGTGTTGCTGCCTAAGCTGTTTGCTGCTCTGTCTAGAAGAGTACCCAGCCACAGTTTTGGCCTCATTTGCCAATTCCAAAGGTTGATGTGAGAAGGCCCCGAAAAGGGATTTAGAGCCAGAAGGGAATTTAGAGTCTCTCAGCCAAATCTCTCATTATCAAGCATGGGCACTGAGATCCAGGGAAGTTGAGTGACTGGACTGAGGTCACACAGCTGGTTCGTGGTGGGGAGATAAGACTTGGTTTTGTCCAGGGTACCTTCTGCCATTCAGTGCTACTGAATGCCATTCAGTGCCTTCTGCCATTCAGTGCTACTCAGCACGGTAAAGGGGGTGGCTCTGCCCCCGGGTTCTGTGGCCCATGGAAGTGCTAAGAATGATCACCATCACCTCTATTTGATGGAGCAACCAAGTACCGTCGTTCCCAGCAGTTTCCACACCCCGGGATGCCCGCAGCCAACTATACGTGCTCTTGGCTTTGGTGCCACGTGGCGGAAACCCGGGGAGCCACCTCGCCCTTTTCGGCCCTGCTGCTGTGCCTTAAGGGATCAGTTTGCATTTAATTGAAGTTTGATGTATTCTGAGCTGAGGAGGCCTTGCTTTGGCTTTCTGAAAAAGGCACGTAGCTTTGACCTGAGAGTCTGAGTTTCACCTAGCGCGTTCCAGTGCTGAGGGAGACCGCCCCCATTGCTTTCTAGTGTCTTTCTGAATTGAACACAAAAGTCTGTGTGTTTGCCTCCTTTTCTGCTCCTTTCTCAGCCGAGTCTAGCTCCTGAGTCTGCTCCGGGAGGGTAAGCCATGTCCCCTTCAGCGCTGGGGCCATTACCCACCACGGCGGACACTCTCTGGGAGCAGAGGATGATGCGCGGAAGGACTCGGAAAGTGCTCGGCTGTTGTTATCGTTGCTGTTGCTCACTCAGGCTCCCACACCTGCACCTCCGGCGGACAGGGACCTGGTGGCCAGTGGATGGGATCCTGGGAAGGAAGTGACGGCGTGTGAAGGTTAGTGAGGGACATAAATCAGTCCATGGCCCTTCCAGGCTCGGCACCTTCTCCCTGCCTGCAAAGTCCTTCCCGCTCTCTGACTCTGGAAATCCTAACTGCCCTTCAGGCCCCGCCTTCCCCAGGGCTCTGCCCAACCTTTGCTTGCATTGCCTGCTTTTATTCCCACACACTGCCTCCTCTGGGGTCCGCTCCTGCCCTCGCCACTGGGACCCTTCTTGGAGTCACACGCTTGGCATTGAACATCCCTTTTGACTTTCACATTGACCTTATGCAGTAGATGTTTTGCCCTCGTGATGGATGAGGAAACAGGGTTCACAGGAGGTAAATGACTTGCCCAAGGTCACCCAGGGAGTGACAGCACAGAGGTAGGCTCAGCTCCTCTGGTCCCCAACACCTGCTGCAAGGCTGCTGATGGCACTGGGGTAAGACAGGGTCCCTGACCTTCAACCAGCAACGCAGCTGGGAGACACGGGAGCTTTTCTTTTCTTACGCGTACATTTCTGTTTTCCAAATCTTTCCCAAGAAGCCTGCATCACTTGTGTCATTGAAAATCACATTAATGATCGCGGACTGCAGACAGGCACGCACTTACTGAGCACTGGACAGGTGTCATCTTGCTGGGTGAAGCTCCTGTGATCATCATCCTTGCTTTCTGGAGGAAGAAACCAAGTTGAAGAAATGCGAAATGCCCAACACAGTCAAGAGCAGCAGAGCCAGGAGGCCCAGGGAGGCCTGACTGAGCTTTTCCAAGTGGAAATGAAACTTTGTCCTAGGAATAAAAGGAGCAATCCATTTAATAAGAAATGTGCAGAGTAGGCAAATCCACAGAGACAGAAGCAGATTAGTGGGTGCCAGGGGCCAGGGTGGGGGTGATGGATGGGGACTGGCCTTCTTTCCGGGGGACGAAACCTTCTGGAACACGATAGTGGTGATGGCTGTACACCATTGTGAATGTGCTAAATGTCATGAATGGTAGATTTTATGTTTGCATTTTATGACAATTTTAAAAGCATTAAAAAAAAACAGGAAAGGAAAAAACTACTACTGACCATTTCCAGGGACAGTTTACATTCTGGAAACTTCTTTTCAAGAAGGAATATGGTTTCTTAAAAAATCAATAGCAAATGGGGTGCCTGGGTGGCTCAGTTGGTTAAGTGCCTGACCCTGGCTCAGGTCATGATCTCGTGGTTCATGAGTTCAAGCCCCACATCGGGCTCTGTGCTGACAGCTCAGAGCCTGGAGCCTGCTTAGGACTCTGTGTCTCCCTCTCTCTCTGTCCCTCTTCTTTTCATACTCTCTCTCTCTCTCTTTCTATCAAAATAAATAAACATTGAAAAAAATTTTTTTAATCTGTAAGGCGTGTCTGGGTGACTTAGTCCGTTAAGCATTTGACTTCAGCTCAGGTTATGATCTCACGACATAGGTTTGAGCTCCATGTCGGGCTCTGTGCTGATAGCTCAGAGCCTGGAGGCTGCTTCCTATTCTGTGCCTCCCTCTCTCTCTTTGCCCCTCTCCCACTTGCACTCTGTCTCTCTCTCTCAAAAATAAATAAACACAGAAAAATCCACAAAAGAATACTAAGAAGAGGCCTATGGGGACAGGGGACCCTGAGGACCAGAAAGGGGAATTGGATGGCCTTTGACAGAAGAGTCTACAGGTTGAAAAGTCATACTAAGGGTCATAATGTGCTGACTGGCAAGGGAAAGATGTGGACCGTTTCATCTGATGCTCATCAAAATCCTGGTCATCACTGCCTTTATCACACCCAATTCACGGATGAGAAAACTAAGGTGTAGAGAGGTGAAATGACCTGCCCAGGGTCATGATGCCAGTAAGTTGCAAAGCTGGGCCTTGAGTCCAGGCGGTGTGACCTCCGGATCCATACTGTAGCCATCAGAGATCTGTGTTGGGTCTTGTTACCTCTGCGTGCAGCACGGTCCGATTTAACTCCGTGAAAACATTCCCATTTTCACCCTTCCTGCTTTCTTCAGTAATACGTTGTCCAATAGGGATAAGTGCTTCAGAGACATCGGGCTTAGTGAAACTGCTGAACACAGGAACCCCAGCCAGGCCACGCCGGCTGATGACAAATCATGTTCAAATTCACCGCGTGCCCTGAAAGTTGCTTTTGGTGGGAGGAAGAGGAGAAGGCATGGACTCCCGCAGACGCTGGTGGGCATGGTGGCCGCTCCTGGGGCTGCCTGTGCCCTGTGCCAGGCTTCGTTGCCTCCTGCTTGGATATTTGCAAGAGCCTGCTAACCAGGTTTCCTGCTTGGACTCGTTTGTCTTTACAAGCCACCAACCACCGCACCCCAGAGTGAACTTTCCAGAGCCAGGTGGGGTCAGTTGTCTCCTTTGTTCCAAATCTGGCCAGGGTTTCACTTTACTCACAGAATAAAACAAACTCACCGGGCTGGCTGGCGTTCAGTGCACACAGGCATGTAGCCGCTTCCAACCTTTTATTTGCTACTTATTCAGCGCACATTCCTCCACGAGCCAGGCACTGGGACCCCCACTGTGGACGAGCCAACAAAGTTCTAGTGCCTTCTCCAGGGGATCTCACAGTGTGGTGGGGTCCACCACGGGGAACTATGGAACCGCACAGCCTGAGCTCCTACGGGAGTCCCGGGAAGTTACTGAATTGTCCAGAGTCCCTTGAAGTCATCTGAACAAGGCAAGGAGTGGGGGTAGGGGGTGGGGAGGAGCCACACAAAGACGGGTGAGTGTGGGGTGTGGCCAGGACCGGAATGGAGCAAGTGTGGGGTAGAGAAAGACCCGGAGGCAAGAAGCTGTAAGCAATCGGGTCAGGCCACAGCCCATGAGGACAAGGTGACAGCGGGAGTGTGTGCGTCGGGGAGCTCAGACTTGGCCGAGAGCGGGCATGGGGGGGAGGGGAGGGCACGAAAGGATGTGAGCAGAAGAGTAATGGGACCAGTCTGGAGTTTCCGAGAGACCATTCTGTCTGCAGTTTGGACAAGTGGGTAGAGAGAAGGGAGAAGAGAGGCAGCAAGATTAGTCGGAAGGGCATCCCAGGAGCCCAGGCAAGAAGTGATCATGGCATTGAGGGTGGGCGGGAGTGTGCACATTCGAGAGCTATTGGAGACCCTGAGTGGGCAGGTCTGGGCAATTACGTGTGGCTTCGCCAGTTTCTGGCTTGGGGCCAGCTGTGTGGAGAGGGGTCCACTTCCTGGGCCAGGAGCCAAGGATAAGCAGGTCTGGGACTGGGTGGGGGTGAGGCTGTGAGACGATGGCTCAGCTTTGGACACAGTGACATCGGTGTCTGTGACACACAAGAAGTACTCATTGTGGTCAGAAGAAGCAATGGGCCTAAGACAGGCTCTTCAGGATGTTCGCAGAAGGGGCCTGTGCAGTAACACGGCAGGAGGGGGCGGGGCTGGTGCCCAAAGTTAGGACGCCAAGGCAGATGAGGATGGAAGGGCTCCCGTGACCTTGGCACGGGGAGTTCCCGAGGGGCTGGTGCTGGTCGGGGAGAAGCCGGACTGCGGCGGTGGGTGAGAAGGTGAGTCAAAGGAAACGGTAGGGAAGAGGACTTCCATCAAGCACTTCAGCCAAGAACATGGGAGAAAATGAACAGACAGAGTCTGGGGAGGAAAAAATCTTCAAAAGAAGTTTTCTTTTTTTCCTTCCTTGCCTCCTTCCCTCCCCCCTTCCCTTCCTCCCCCAACTGGGGATCCTGACCCTGTCATATGGGGAAGGGACCAGCGTAATGGCAGCAGGGAAGGCCCCAGGAGGGACAGGATGACCCACGGGGAAGGTGTCTGGGGAGGGGGTCAGAGCCTGGGGAGGAGAGGTCCTTCTTTCATCACTGCCGGAGGAGGACAGGAGGGGGCAGATGCAGATTAGCCTGGGGTTTGTGGCCAGGAGTTGGGCGAGTCATCACCTCATCCTTTCTAGACTTGCCTCAAACTGGTCTGGTACGAAAAGGGTGGGCACACGCGTTCCCCCGTGTGCCCAGCTTTCTCCACTTCACTGCACCTGCTACCCACGCCCTTCACACCGTCTTTCAGGGGAGGGGAATCCAGATTGCGTGGGACCTGATGTGGACACAATACGGGACAGCCTCTTTAAGACAAAGAAGGCTAGAATCAACTCCTTTGGCAAATTTTGCAAAAACACTGAAAATGAGAGCGCGTTTCTTGGCTCCTCTTAAGACCTTGAAGGGAACCTGTGCGAGCCGGGGTCCATAAAGGTCAAGCTCTGTGAATCCTCTCATATTCAAATGCTACAATCAGAGGCAATCTTCCAACCTGAACCACAGCATCAGGAAACGCAACAAAACGAAGAAGCCCCCAAACAAACGAAAATGTCTCCCATGAAATCCTTCTGAACGGAAGGGTGTAAGTGGAGCCTTGTTCTCCTCATCTGCAAAATGGACATCCTTTTGCTGTGAGCATTAAATCAGGTGACACATGGGACAGAACCTGAGTAGTTCGTTTTCCATAACTGACACCTTCCTAAATGATTGCCAAGGAAGTCAAATAACACACAAACCCACTCCCCTTTCTCACTTCACTCTGACCTGTATGGAAGTTGTGTGTATGCCCACCTTCTCCTTCTGAGGGCATGTGGAATCTTGCCCATGTCTTGCTGTTTTAGATCCTGTACCCATGCGTCTTGCATATAATGGGCATTCAATGAAATTTTTTAATATATTTTTTTAACTTTTGTTTATTATTGACAGAGAGAGACAGAGCATGAGCAGGGGAGGAGCAGAGAGAGGGGTTACTCAGAATCTAAAGCAGGCTCCAGGCTCTGAGCTGTCAGCACAGAGCCTGATGCAGGGCTCAGACCCACAAACTGCAAGATCATGACCTGAGCTTAACTGACTGAGCCACCCAGGTGCCCCTCGGTGCATTTATCAGATGAACGGATCAATGAATGAACTGTGCAATGGATCAATGAATGAACCACTTCTTTAGAGAGGAGCTTCACCATTAGGAGACTTGCTTAGAACTCCACCTGAATGGGTTTTCCCGTAGCATCTGTGGAATGTCGGTGTCCACACTGGTGATCGGGAAGAGCAGGAAGGTGTCACGACACATAGCCCGCATTTGCCGGTGGAGGAAGCAGAATGTGGGGAAGGCTTCACCCAACTTGCAGAGTTTAGTTGGCAGAACTAAGGAATCTTTAAGACAAGACGGTGGGGAGAGCTGCTTGGGCTAAACGTGGCAAAGCCCCCCCCACCCCCCAAACTAGGCAAGAGCTGTGAGACACGATTCACAAGTCTAATGAATATGTAATATAATATGGGCGGATTTCTTGCTCTATTCATTTTGAATATGTTGCTGCTAAGAGAAATCTCATTTCCCAGAGCTACCTGTGTGGGGAGAAAGTGCTTTGTGGTTTACTTTCCAAAGGACTTTTGTGAAGGTTAAAAGAAAAAAAAAAAAGATATGAAAGTTTTTCATAAGCCGTAAATGCCATGTAAATATATTTTGTTATTGTTATTACACTGCCTCCCTGGCCCGATCTCTCTTCCTTCCCATTTGGGATCCCCTCTTATCCTTTGCCTCTCTTTCGAGAGACTCCAAGTCCTATGAATTTCTTTGAAGTATCATCATTTCTCAAACACATGAGCCGGGGTATTCCTTGGGTTCTCTGATTCAAAGAGGCCAGAGTAGCCTACCCGCATATGTCTGTCCCTCCCTAGATGCTGAAGTCGTTGAGAATGGTGCTGGCACACAGTAGGAGCTCTGTAAATGTTTGCTGGGTAGGTAATGCTCTACGGTGATGGGAAAACAGTGCTTGTATAATTTCATCTGGATCATTCGGCTGCACAAAGTGCAGTTCACAAGACACTAGCCCATTTCAGTATTCCTTGGAAAGCAAGGCCATAAATATTTCTACAAGTGTTGAAAAAAATATGTCCCATTTCCTCCTAGAAATCACGGCATGCCTGTTCTGAAGTAACTTCTAAACTACCCTTCATGTCACATTGAGGGAGTCCACTCTTTGCTATGGAGAAAGCCCCAGCAAGATATCCAAGGATAAGGGTTTAAATCCACATGATCTTGTCTAAAACCATTGGCTTCTTGGAGTCTCGGTTTCCTCTTGTGTAAAGTGAGAATAATGATCCTGTCCTGCTTTCCTGGGGGGACTGATTTGGGGATCAATGGAATAACATGGGTATCTACCAAATAATGTGTACACGCTTGTGCTCCCTTCTCCCGGGACAATCTTTTTAGACAGGACATTAGTAGATACAAGACATTTATTGATAAACATTAGTAAAAGGTCACAAATGAAAGGGAAATACTAGAAACACGTGGAGCAACGAGTCTCCCACGGGGCAGAGCAATAGGTAGTTGTTCCCAGGTGGATTGTTCTAGGCCGATAAATGGGCCCATTTGAGGGGAAGAAGGAGAGCATAAAACATAAAGGGGATAATTCCGGGGCCTCCACTCCTCCTTTCCTCCTTCCCTGCTTTTGCAACAGAGAAGCCTCGTCTTAAGAACCCATCTTCTCTGGTCCCCTCTGGACCCTGCGCTATGATGGGCACATCCGTATTCCACATGTCCCTCAAAACTGGGTCCTTCACACTGATATGCTCAGTCTGCCGTCTTAAACATATCCTCTATCGGGGTGCCTGGGTGGCTTAGTCGGTTAAGTGCCCGACTTTCGCTTAGGTCATGATCTCACGGTTCGTGGGTTCGGGCCCCGTGTCAGGCTCTGTGCTGACTGCCAGCTTGGAGCCTGGAGCCTATTTCGGAGTCTGTGTCTCCCTCTCTCTCTGACACTCCCCTGCTCATACTGTCTCTCTCTCTCTCCTAGAAATAAATAAAACATTAAAAAAAAATATATCCTCTATCACCCTGATAAACCATGGCCTCCATTTCTTCCCTTTTGCTGCCCAGCATCTTGATAGAGTTTAGTACTCACGGTCTCCATTTCCTCATGTCTTATTCACTGCTGTTAATTTTCCATTTCTCCATAGAATCAGCTCTTGGCAAGAACCATGATGTCCATGTTTCTAAATCCAGGGAATGTCTTGCAATCCAGTGAAATCCAGTCTTCCTCTTATCTGTGATGATCCTTCTGTCCTCCTCAAGGTGCTGCTTTCCTGTGGGTATGTCCATGGAAGTACACTCTCCTGGCTTTCCTCCTGCCTGGGGCTGCTCCTTCCCAATCTCCATTGTGGGTTGAACTACTTCTCACCAAAGGATGTTCAAGTCCTAACTCCCAGTACCTAGGAATGTGACCTTATTTGGAAATAGGGTCTTTGCACACGGAATCAAGTTACCATGAGGTCATTAGGGTGGGCCCTGATCCAAAGACTGGCAGAAATTTGGACACACACATAGGCAAGATGGCCGTGTGACCACAGAGGCTGAGACTGGAGGCGCACATTCACAAGAGGATTGTCACTGGATGCCATGATTCTCCAGAAGAAGCAAGGAAGCACTCTCCCCTCGAGCCTTCAGAGAATGCATGCCCTGCTGACACCTTGACTTTGGACTTTGGCCTCCAGGACAGTGAGGCTAAAAACATCTCTGTTGCTGTAAGCCATGGAATTTGGGGTACTTTGTTATGACAGCCCTAGAAATGAACATAGTCTCTTTTTAGGCTCATCCTACGTTCGATGTCAGTTCTCCTAAACACTTAGTTCTAGACTTCTCTTCATTTCTCTACATATCCTCCTCTCTAAGTGACCTCCTCCACATCCACACGTCAGCCACGGCTTCTCCGCCCGTAAGCCAGCCTCCATCTCAACACTCAACTCAGACCCGACTCCCACGGGGAAGCTTCTCCTGTAGATTCTGTCAGTGCCCACCCACATCCCTGGGTCTCCTCACTACCGGTTCAGCCTTTTACTGGGGGCTGCTGCTCTCTGCCTGAGCACTTTCGCTGGCTGCGGGGGGATGAGGGCAGGCCAGAACCCCAGAGGATGAACACCTCCGGGAACCACCCACCAACAACGGCAGATGGGAACTGGAGAATAGCCAACCCAGCTTCCTCACTGGTCACCTAGCGCATCTCTGAGAGACCCCAGTAGACTAAGCCTTACTGGCCCATGGGATAACCTATTCACTAACTTGGTCCATATGGGCCACCTTCTCGGTCCTCACTCCCCTCTCATGCTGCCTGAGGTCACCTCCCAAACACACTGCATACATTCAAATCCTTGTCTCAGGGTTCTTCTGGGGGATTCTAACCAAGACACTGTATATGAACTACGAGCCTGGGACAGGCTCTTCAATTATTCTTTCTAACAGTGTCATGAGTCTTGGCTGCACAGTAGCCATTACAGTCTGTGTGTACATGTTTCTTTTCGGGATTATTTGCATTGTGCCTGTTTCTTGGGTCAGAGCAGAAGTCAGCAAGCAACAGCCCTCAGGCCAAACCAGACATGACTATTCATTTCTATAGTGTCTATGGCTCCTTTTGGGCTACAAGAGCAGCGCTGACTGGCTTCAGTGAAGACCGTGTGGCTTACAAAGCCAACATTTTGCCATCTGACCCTTCACAGAAAAAGTCAATTGACCCTGTGCTAAGCCATAAGCTTGTATCAGTTAGCTTTGGCTGTATAAGAAACCATCCCCAAACTTGCTTGAATCAAACACCACTTACTTAGCCTATAGCTAGGTAGCTTTTCTGGTCTAGGCCTGATCAGTGGATTTCTCCTGAGCTGTCTAACGCACTTGGAGTCAGCTGATGGGTCAGCTAGAGACAACAATCCTAGGATGGCATTGCCTACACTTTAGAATTTGGTGGCTGTTGGCAAGGGAGACAGCAGCAACTGGGCCTTTGTGTCTCTCACCATCCAACGGGCTGTCTTAGGCTTTGTCACATGGTGGTGGTGACAGGGGTTTTAAGAGTAGTCAGACAGGACAAAGGATAAGCATTTTCAAGCCTCTGCTTGGATCATGCTGGCTAATATCCCATTGGTCAGAGCAAGTCACATGGTCAAGTTCAAAGCAGAAAGGCACTCAAAGGGCATGGTGGGGGTATGGACACCATGAAGGGGAAACTATTCACCATGAAGCTCTATGGGGCACAGGCCTTATTCTCTGTTGATAGTGCCTGGCATGCAGTAGGTGTTGAATAAATATTTAAGTAAATGCATAAACATTAACTGTTTGATAACAACTGTCTTATTGAGCCTTTGCTATATAATAGGTGCCATTCAAAACGTTTTGCATGCATTATCTAACGCTTACCATCTAAGACATTATCGGCACCATTTTACAGACAAGAACACCGAGTCTTAGAATCAGTAAGTTGCCCTGTATAACACAGGTAACAAGAGAGGAGTCAGAATCTGAAACAAATTTGTTTAACTGCAAAGCCCATGCTGTTAACCACTACTCTAGGATGCTCATATTAGTATTGCTATTTTTTTTTACTAGAAGTTTTGAGTTTTGTTGTTGAAAATTTCTTCCTTTATTTTAATTTTAAGTTTGAGAACAGGATTCTCCTTGTTTTCTTGGCCTCCCCTGCATCACTTCCTTGGAGGTTCAAGGGTCCTATTAACACTTGACGACAGATCTCTCATTCTTGTGCCAGGTGACACTTTTGAGTTAAAAACATAAGCTTGTGGGGCACCTGGGTGGCTCAGTTGGTTAAGTGTCTGACTCTTGATTTTGGCTCAGGTCAAGATTTCATGGTTCATGGGTTCGAGCCCTGCTGTCAGGCTCTGTGCTGACAGTGTGGAGCCTACTTGGGTAGGTTCCACACTACCTCTCTCTCTGCCCCTTCTCCTCCGCTCACTCTCTCTCTTTCTCTGTCTCTAAAAACTAAATAAACATTTAAAAAGCTAAGTTTGTGGGACAATCAACCGCCTCACGTGGAAAATCACTGCTCTTGATGGCTCAGCAAAGTTGAGGGCCAGGATTCCACTCAAGAAGCCATAAATCCAGCCCCAAAGGGAGCCTGAGCGGTGCTGAAACAGCCTTGTTTGTCTTTTCTGTCAGAACCTTCAGTCCCGACATGAGGGATTCCATGGATCAAAATCAGAGTGGTCTGTAGTAAACACAGTCTTCTAAATGACCATCGTCATTCAGAAGTCAATAATTAATGGACTCCACCAACATTTATTTAACATTTACTCTATTCCAGGCATTGTGCTATTTATGGGAGGGGATCATAAATGAACAAGAGTCCCTGTGGTCAAGATGCTCATTTAGACATACTTATTCGACAATGTAATGGGTATGCTGGTAGAGACATGCCCAGAATGTGCAGAAGAGGGGCTCCGAACTCAGTATGAGTGGTGGGAGTGGAAGGGGATGGGAGGGAGTTCTATACAACTTTTAGAATCCAGTTCAGGTTCCAACAGGGCTGAGCTTCCAAAGTAGTATTATTGAGTGTTCACGCTCATGGACTGAGGGGTCAGATAGACTGGTTAGTACACTGTTTCTGCCACTGGTTAAGTAATGCAGTTGTGTAAAAGATAACTTCTCTAAGCTTTAATTTCTTCATTTATAACATGAGCTAAGAATAGCATCTGCCTTATTTTTGTGAGACTTAAAAAGCTCTCATCTATCTATCTATCATCTATCTATCTATCTATCTATCTATCTATCTACATGCCAAGTGCTTAGCACAATTTTGGGTATATCATAAATGTCATAAAAATGGTAAGTGTTATTGGTGGTTGACGTGGTGGTAAGTACTTGTAGCAGCAACCTCAACTAGTTGTGATTCCTTCATTCCACTCAACAAGTATTTGCTAAGCGTCTGTCATGTGACAGACTCTGTGGTAGGTAGGAAAATGACAAGGGTTCAAGCCATGCTCTCAAGAGGCTTACAGTTTGGTGTAGAGAGGACACACTTATGCATAGCTACTCTCTTATCCAAACCCAGGCTGGCATCCAGTAAGCAGGGGCCTGGAATTCTCCTGCATGGAAGGAGTGATTCCCCACCCCCTTTTAAGAATTTTTTTTAAACATTTATTCATTTTTGAGAGAGAGAGAGTACAAGTGGGGGAGGGGCAGAGAGAGAAGGAGACACAGAATCCAAAGCAGGCTCCAGGCTCTGAGCTGTCAGCACAGAACCTGATGGGAGGCTCGAACCCAAGAACCGTGAGATCATGACCTGAGCCGAAGTCGGATGCTCAACCGACTGAGCCACCCAGAAGCCCCTGATTTCCCCTTAACAGGCCCAGCAATCTGTTTCTGAACACTTCTGAATCTTTTTGACTTCAGATTTATCCCCCATCTTTCATCTGTAATCTCTCTGTTGGTAGTTGGCTCAAGTGTTTTTATACTGACCTCTGGCTTTCATTGTCTGGCTAGGGTTGATGCTCTTTCTCCCTTTGATTTAGGTGATGTTCTGTTTTTGGATTATGTGGATTATTTGCTTCCAAGCAGAATCTTACCTCTCTGGCTTAAGCAAAACCTTGATCCAAGCTTAGTCTTTAGACATCGGCCAGATTAAAAAGTATCTTAAGGGAAGGATATGAAAGCGCTATGGACAGACAGCCCAAGGGAAAGTCAGCCTGGCCTAGACTTCTTCACATCAGCTCGGTGGATGGGAAGCAGCCAGCCTTTATGATGTGATTCGTTTCATGCGGCACAGAGCACCCGTGCGGCCTCCTAACTGACCTCGGGTATGTCTGTGTATATATATTCTCCGTTAACGCTCATACAGAATCTTCAGATGCTTGACTATCACCTGACATTGAAAAATCCATCGGTTTATTTAGTAATGTTAACAAACTGGTTTCAGCCATAGGAAATTAGAAACTAATTTTTCAATAAGCTGTGTCCCCAGGGATAGTTCATGAAATCAAAGAAGAAAATACCTGGTCAATTTAATTCATTATCACAATCAAATAATGGCGAAAGGTTATTTGTGGAGTAAAATTGAATTAGGGAATTATATTAGCAGCGCTAATCATTATTGATTATTTAATTATCAGCCTTTAAAATTGTCTCCGGTTTTGAGATTTTAGATCAGATTGAGATTTATAGCATCATTCTTTAATTCAGTCTACCTGTAGTAACATGTCATTGTAACATTGTTGAATGGGCACTGGGCTCTACCACATTCATGTCACGGATCCTTCATTTAACAACCTGGCGAAAGTCAGCTATTCTCCCTGAATCTTGAGGTCCTCATTCATGAACGGAGAAAATAATACTAATTTTACAGAACTAATACAAGGAAGAAATGAAATCATATTTATGAAGGTGTTGTATGATAATAACAGCTAATAGTTATGAGTGCTTATTGTGTACTAGGAACACGCATCGCTTCCTAACACATATGGTTGACCATATTTATTGACTTACTTAATCTATTTAAAACCCACTGAAGTAATTATTATTACTCCCATTTTATAGATAGGAAAACAGAGGCACCAGAGAACCCTTAGTAATTTGATTGAAGTTCTCACAATGAATAAGCAGTAGAACAAGACTTTGAGTCTAGCTACTCTGGCTCCATAGGTCTACCCATTAACCCCTAGTAAAATTCACATCTAATCAATAGGCAACATTGCCCATTAGTACCACCTAAGTCAGTGTTCAGTGGGCAGTGGGTGTTCAACAAGCACAAACGTAGCCAACCATTAGCGTTGTCACCAGATTGTACCCTCCTTTGAAGATAGCAGAGTGTCAGACACCTGGATCTGTGAATTTGAGCCCCACATTGGCTTCGCAGCTGTCAGCACAAAGCTGACTGAGATCCTCTGTCTCCCTCTCTCTCTGCCCCTATCCTGCTCATGCTCTCTCTCTCAAAAATAAGTGAACATTAAAAAATTAAGATAGCACTGTATCTTATTCATCTCTGCATCTATCTTTCACAGATGCTAACAGTTGACTGCTAGAAGCTCAATACTGTGTGTGTGTGTGTGTGTGTGTGTGTGTGTGTGTGTGTGTGTGTGTAATTGAAGGGATGAGACTGGGGAGGAAGAGAGAGGCAAAAAGGATAAGATACAGATTTTACTAATTCCATAGGTAACTTGAAGTCTAAAGATGTTACAGCCTCCACTCAGAGTATTTTGGGGGGAGCATCCCAGTGTAACTGTCTGAGTCCCAGTGTAGACTGCCCCATGTCTGAGAAATCAAGTCCGGACACACTTTCCTGGGAGAAATATTGGTAGGTAACAAAGAAACAACATTGGAACAGTTGGTGCATTAATATCTGAAATGTAATTCGGGTGAAGTCATAGTAGGTTCTGCCAATTTTCAATTGCTTCCAGCATCTTAAACACCAAGTGCCAAAACTTTCTATCCACCTCACTCACCAAACACCTCTGCTTCCTAGTCACTGGGGCTCAAGATCCCCATTTCTGAATCCCCATTCTCCCTGTGCACTCCCCGCCCCACCCCCCCAAATCACTTTCCAGGACCACAGCCTGTCTTCTCCAAGCCATTCACATTGGAACTACACTCCAGGTCCTTCTTTCCCTGATGTCTGCTGTCACCAAAGCCTGCTCCCTGCTTCCCTACAACCATCTATGTACCACTCTTCATGCATTTTCTTTTTATTATTTTTTTAAAGTTTACTTATTTTGAGAGAGACAGAGACAGTGCAAGAAGGGTCAGAGAGAGAGGAGACAGAGAAGCCTAAGTGGGCTCCACATGGCCAGCGCCGAGCCTGATGCAGGGCTTGAACTCATGAAACCACTAGATCATGATCTGAGCCAAAAGCAAGAGCTGGACGCCTATGGATTGAGCCACCCGGGAGCCCCTTCATGAATTTTCTAGTTGCAGTTCTAAGTACATCATTGCCCTGCGGGAAGAAACGAGGTGGACGCCACTACCTGCTTGGGCACATTCTCCTTCTCCTTGAATTCACGGGCTTTAATCAGGTGACTCGATTGAAAGCTTCAGGCTTCATTCCCTCTTCTCTCATGTTCAACCTCACCCTTTATACCCCGACCCAAGGGTGCTGTTTGTGTTTCCAGGGCTTCCTTCTGAGCCTTTTGGACCACTCTGCTCTTCAGCTGGACCCTCCTCTTTCTCACTTGCCTTTAAATCCATGTAACCTTATTGCCATTTATGAGCCAAAGCCAAAGAAACAGGTCATCCAGAGTGGTGAAGATCTTTTCATTTTTCTTCTTGAAAGACATAATGTCTAACAGTGTCTACTCACCGGCTGTGAGGACACCTCAATAGTTTCTTCATTACCCAAGATGCTTTTACCCTTATTTCATTAATGGGTTGCCCATCAAATCTGAACCACCCCTTTCTTGTGGACAGGACTGCCCCAGGCTTACTGGTTTACTTAGTGGTCTGTACCAATCACTTTTGAAGGAAGTCACTTTGAAGCACCCCATCTAGCTAGGGACACGCCTCTGTGGAAGGAAAGGCAGAGGGAAGACAAAGAGTGGAGCAGGCAGCCAGGGGCCAAGAGCCGAAAGCATGGAAGTGAATGATGGGAAGGAGTAGAACTGGTGATTGCATCCTGGGGCCTGGTGCTCACTCCTTTTGATGCCTTCTGGTACACACCATTCCTCAAATGCCAGGCATAAAGTGACTAAGTCAAATTCTTTTCCTCCCCAGGAGGATCATGATGGATCTCAACAGAAAATTTTGGATTTAGCCAATAGAAAATGCATGTTCTTCAGTTTGGGGACAGGTTCATCTATGATAGAATGGACATCACCATCATCCTATTGATAACTGGGTAAATTATTTCATCCACTCTTGCATTTTGCAGACTCTAGGGCACTCCTAGCCTGGGATCCAGTACCCTGCCTGCTTTAAACAGGTGATGAGTAAATCACTGATTCTAGAAATCTTTCCTGTCTCAAGGAATGGGTGACACTTCGTGCCAGCCTCTGCATTCTAGCTAACTTCTTATATATGGGTCAGTTGTTAGGGACTTCACTTAGAAATCTCTCCTGTATGGAGCACCTGGGTGGCTTAGTCGGTTAAGCGACCGACTTTCGCTTAGGTCATGATCTCGCGGTTTGTGGGTTCGAGCCCCGCGTTGGGCTCTGTGCTGACTGCCAGCTCAGAGCCTGGAGCCTGTTTCAGTCTCTGACTCCCTCTCTCTCTGACCCTCCCCTGCTTGCGCTGTCTCTCTCTCTCTCTCTCTCTCTCCCCTAGAAATAAATAAAACATTTAAAAAAAAAAAAAAAAAGAAATCTCTCCTGTATCTAAAATAAATTTCCCCAAAACACAGACCCCTCAGTTTGCTACACATCCCTTTAGAACTCTGTGACATCTTTCTTCTTTTTTAAAAAAATTTCTTTTAATGTTTTATTTATTTATTTATTTTTTTTAATTTATTTTTTTATTTTTTATTTATTTATTTATTTATTTTTAAATTTTTTTTTATTTTTTACAAATAGTTTATTGTCAAATTAGTTAATGTTTTATTTATTTTTGAGAGAGAGAGAGAGAGAGAGACAGCATGAGCAGGGGAGGGTCAGAGAGAGAGGGAGACACAGAATCCGAAACAGGCTCCAGGCTCTGAGCTGGCTGTCAGCACAAAGCCCAAGGCGGGGCTCGAACCCACGAACCGTGAGATCATGACCAGAGCCAAAGTCGGATGGTTAACTGACTGAGCCACCCAGGCACCCTGTAAATCTTTCTTCTTAACAAATGTCACGTCTCAGTTGGCTAAGCATCACTCTTGATTTCAGCTTAGGTCATGATCTTATGGTTTGTGAGATTGAGCCCCACATTGGGCTCTGTGCTGACAATGCAAAGGCTGCTTGGGATTCTCTCCCCTGCCCTTCATGCTCATGTGTTCTGTCTCTCTCTCTCTCAAAATAAATAAATAAACTTTTAAAAAGTCACATCTAGGTCTTCAGCACTTTGCCTGAGGATCATGAAGAATTTAGGTATATGGGTCCACAACCATTCATTACTTTGTTTTCTGCTTTTCATTTCACCTTGGAAAAAAATTGACAGTAATCTACAACTTTTTCTATGTGGAACAGTTTTTCATATAAACAATATCACAAGGGGACTTGGATTCTATAGGGAATAAGCAGTAAAATCTGAGAAGCAACAGTCAGGTGTTAACGCTTCTTCAAAGTCAGAATCATAACTTCATGTAGTTAATTTTTTGGCGTACCAGCATGTCTGTGGCACTTTCCTAGGGACTGGGTGGCGGGGCAGACATGATATTGAGGAACATGCAAAAACACAAATAAAACATGGACACTGGGGCACCTGGGTGGCTCAGTCGGTTAAGTGTCCAACCCTTGGTTTCAGCTCAGGTCATGATCTTGCATCTTGTGAGCTCAAGTCCCTCATTGGGCTTTGCACTCACAGCGCAGAGCCTGCTTGGGATTCTCCCTCTCTCTCTTTCTCTCTCTCTCTCTCTCTGCCCCGCCCCTACTCACTCTCTCTGTCCCTCTCGAAATGAATAAACTTAAAAAATAAAAAACAACAGAACGTTGCCCTTAAGGGCATTACAGGCGACCTTGTCCTCAGCAGTGTTTACGCACCGTCACTAGCGCACAAACATTGAACGCGGTGAGTACTGAGCTGTTCCTCCTGGAAACCTACACTGTGAGGTTCCTGTGAGTCTCTGGTCACAGGATTTTCATTCATCAATCAATACATAACCTTGTTTTATGTGTGTTTCTCTCTCAGGGCACCTTACTTAGTATGTACCATTGATTCGTTACCGTTGCACTCACTGCCAGCCGTGCCGTAACTCATCCCGCACCAAGCCTGTCTGGTGCGTACTCTCTCTGTGAAGCACGCCACCCCCTTCTTGCACTTGGGAACCCTGTCCAGCACCTCAAGCAGCCTGCCTGTGGCCACTGTAACAGTAAGATCAGCAACAAAAAGCACAATACGGAATCCGTGAATAATGAGGACTGACCGTGTATTCCAAAAGGCATGTTAACGACAAACTATAAAATTTACAAGGCAGAATTGAGGCAAAGCGTTAGACCCAAAACCAGCTACATAACTGACAAGGCGCAGGACAAAATGAAAATGCAGAGTCCCTTGTTCTACTGGAGCAGCCACAGAGCATCAAACCAGGTGAGGGCCTCTGTGAGCACGGGGCCCTTTTGACTGCACATGTCCTGTGTCCACAGAGCTGGTGCTGGCCCTGACCCTTGGATCAGTTTAACCTGGGGAGCGGGGTTGGGACCGTGTTAGGAAAGGTGTTTTGTTTTTTTTGAGAGACAGGGACAGAGTGTGAGCAGGGGAAGGGCAGAGAGAGAGAGGGAGATGCAGGATCTGAAGCAGCTCCAGGCTCTGAGCTGCCAGCACAGAGCCTGATGCGGGGCTCGAACTCCCAAACCACGAGATCGTGACCTGAGCTGAAGTCAGACGCTTAACCCGCTGAGCCACCCAGGGGCTCTGGGGAAAGGCTTCCTTGGGGGTAACATTCAAACTAGACCTTGGGAAGCTTGAAAAAGTGGCTCAAATGAAAGGCTGAAAGCTACCGACACCTACTGTGTTCACAAAGAGAACAGCTGGGGAGTGTGCTCTGGACCCCAACATGGCAGGAGCACATATTGACCTTGACTGTGTGCCGGGCACTGGGGCGAATGCTTAACATGCATTCTGTCATTTAACATCCCTAGAGCCTTGTGAAGGACAAGCCACTCATCACCCCATTTCCGGTTGAGGGAAGGGAGGCTTGGTGAGGCTGGATGCCCTGCCCAGTGAGGCACAGCCAGGGGCAGAGGAAGGGCCTGATCCCAAACGACACACAATCGTGACCATACCGTCGTCGCCTAGACAATGGGAAATACACAGCGCCCTGTTTTCACAGGGTTGGCTTCGACAGTCTCACAGCCGATGGGCCAGGGATGCAGACACGGGTCACAGAGGGGACGGCCCGAGCCGGAGGGGCGCCTCCACCCCTCGCTCGCTCCTCAATCCCATTGGTCCCTGCCAAGGAAACTCGGCCATGCATTCTCGGCGTAGACAAAGGCCTTGTGTTTGCACAGCCCTTAGAGTTTACAAAGTGCTTTCACTTTTGTTATCTCGTGCCTTCTCACAACAGACTTGCGAATTCCTCGCTCACAGTTTACAGTCTGGAAACCCGTGAGCAAGGGTGAGTGACTCGTCCAAGGGCGCGCTGGCCGGGCCCGGAGGCGGGCACGGGAAAGCGGATCCAGCCCCTCCGTCTCCACCTGAGACCCCGAGCGTTCGGTAGTATGATTACTCCTCTGAAGAGTGGACGCCACAGGAATCTGGTCAATCTGTGGACTGTTGGGCCTAGGGGGCTTTCTAGCTGCTCAGAAGAGCAGGGTAATTAAGAAAATTGCTCGAGGGGGGCTCCCCTTGGTAGGGGAGAGGGAGAGCAGAGCAGTGTTTGAAGACTCGGGCACCGGCTGGCGTCTCTGCCCAGCACTGGAAGGCTCTTTGGATCTGAGAGATGAGCCTTCCCTTGCCTCTTTGCCGTCTTGGCTCCTGCCACTCGCTCTCTCGCAGCCAGTGTGCAGAGGCCCTTCCGCCCTCGCGGGCCTCCGGGGCCCTGTGTCCTCCAGCACACGTGAGGGGACAGGGGCCCCTTCTCCTTCCAGGGGTGATAAAAGGAGGAGAGGCAGGCTCTTTCTACTCCATGCCCAGCCGGGCTGTGAGGAGAGGGAGGGAATAAAAAGAGACAGTGGCTTTGCTTTCCAGAATTAACGGCTCGCGTCTGCCGAGGCTATTTGCACTGTAAACGAGATTAAACAACCAAAAGCAGGGAGGAAGCAAACCAACCCAAATGATCAGAAAACACATTCTGGTGGCGGGTGTAAAAGTCGCTTCCTCTCTGCCACAGAGGGCCCGGCGTGTGCGCTCCCTGTTAAAGGTGAGCTGCTCAGGAGGACACACCTGTGCGGTCCCTTTTGCTTGGGGACACATGCGCCCCGTGCATTTAGGGAGGAACACACCCTCTGCTGCCCCGTGCAGCATCGCACCACCTCAGAGGAAGCGGCCTGCTTCGTATGTCACCGAGGGGTCTGAATCTCAAGTGGAAGTCACTGGAAATTTGTGAAAATTCTCAAAAGGGGTGGGTAGAAATTCAGCAACTTTATTCTGTTAAGTAAGGAATAATTCTGTGGCAGCTAAGCATCCTTCTTTCTCACCATGAGATTTTGTGGTAGACTCATTCTATGGAAAGTTTTGTCTACAGATTTCCATCTGTTGTGATAATCATTATTAATCAAGCTGCTGTCACGCCATCTTGGGCTGTGATTTTTGTCAATTCCTCGCTGCTAAGCAGCGCTGGTCCTGGGGAAGGAAGATGCACCTAAAAGGCTCGGATGGTGCATGATCCCCACGTCACGTGAGAAGTCTCTGGGCTGTTAAATACCATTTTCTGAAAGAAACATACTATGGAGTCTGCAAACATCGGTATTTTCCAAGACTCATCCAGCAGATTTCCCCCAGATTCTGTTTCAGCTGCGAAGTCCGTTTCCTAACCCGCGAGCGCTGACACGGAGTTTACCCAAGTCTCTGATTCTATCAGTAAACTTCGTGGTCACTGTCTGGGTTTTTTGGCCCTGTGGATTCCCCACGTTCAAACCCCTGTTCCCAGGTGCCTCTGCTCGGTGGCCAGAGGGGAGTCCAGGGTCCCGGGCAAATCAGCTTCCCTGCAGCTGCCCCCAAGTTGGTGGTCTGCAAAACTTAAGCTGTGTGTTTTAATTCTTTTTAATGTTTATTTTTGAAAGAGAGGGAGAGAGAGACAGAGACAGAGTGTGAGCAAGGGAGGGGCAGAGAGAGAGCTGTCAGCACAGAGCCCGACGTGGGGCTCGAACTCACCAACTATGAGATTAGGACCTGAGCCGAAGTCGGACGCCCCACCGATTAAGCCACCCCGGTGCCCCTAAACAGTGTGTTTTAGAGTGTGTTTATTGATTTACCTCGTATTATTTCAAGAAAGCAACCGAGGCTAAGCAGTGTTTTAAAATTAATCTGAGGGGCGCCTGGCTGGCTCAGTCGGTTAAGTGTCTGACTGGCTCAGGTCATGATCTCACGGTCCGTGGGTTCAAGCCCTGCATGGGGCTCTGTGCTGACAGCTCAGAGCCTGGAGCCTGCTTCAGATTCTGTGTCTTCCTCTCTCTCTGACTTTCCCCTGCTCACTCTCTCTCTCTCTCTCTCTCTGAAAGAAAGAAAACATTAAAAATTTAAAAAAATAAAAAGAAATAAAATTAATCTGAGAATTTCATGCTCTGCTTGAGATGATTGGCAAGGAGAGTTATCTCTAAAACTAGAAGCTCAGGACCAGGACACATGAAAGAGAAAGTGGTAGTGGATTTCCCATGTTATGTGAGGACAATGGCAGAAAACTTACAAGTGGAGTTTTGGGCTTAAAACCACTAGAATTCATCATGTCGGAAATATCAACAAAGCTTACTTCTTTGTGGTCCTCAACCAACCAAATCCTCACTCTCTTCTTGGCCTCCCAATATATTCCATTTGAAAGACAGACACAACAGAGCCTTCCAAGAAAACAAGTTTATCATAGCAATAAAGGATGTGGGAAACACATGTGGGTTAATGGGTAGATCTTCTGTGTCTCCTTGTGCACAGTAGAGATCATAACAGCAACAGCAATGAAACAACTGAGATTTATTGAGTGCTTATTGCGTCCCAGACACTGTGCTAAGTGATTTACGTGGATTATCTCATGTAATCCCCACAGCAATCCAAGGTACCGTTATTATCCCCATTATGCAGATGAGTTTGAAGCAGCTTGCCCAAACTATAACCGGTTCTATAACTAGTTCTACATCTGGTAAGGAGCAGGGCTAGCTTCTGAACCAAGTCTGTGTGACTCCCAACGCCGTGCTCTTAAACACCACACTCCACGAGAGAGAAGGGGTTTGTAGCCAGACCTAAGAGCTAAAGTTCCTGGAGACTTGATGTTAACAAGAATTCTTCAGTCTTTAAGGAAATAGGAAACTGTGCTCCCTCATCTGTGCTTCCGGGGACACGTGAGGGGTTTCAGGTTAACCTTTTTTTTTTTTTAATGGTTTTATTTATTTCTAGGAGAGAGAGAGAGACAGTGTGAGCAGGGGAGTGTCAGAGAGAGAGGGAGACACGGACTGAAACAGGCTCCAGGCTCCGAGCTGGCAGTCAGCACAGAGCCCGACGCGGGGCTCGAACCCACAAACCGCGAGATCATGACCTAAGTGAAAGTCGGACGCCCAACCGACTAAGCCACCCAGGCGCCCCTCAGGTTAACCTTGAATAATCCACAAGTTCAGGTAACTGGAAGATGACCCCGTCAGTCAAATGATTTCGACTCATTGAGATTTAAATTCCTTTTGTTGCTTGACCCTCATGTTTCTGCATTTGGGTATCTAGATTACCCTTCTCATGATGTTTCTTGTACTTAAATCTCTGACTGCCATGTACTTCTCATTTTTTCTTAGTGCCATGGTCACTCTCTTCTGTGCTTGGGGATTTTTAAAAAATTTTTAATGTTTTATTTATTTTTGAGAGAGACGGAGGCAGCATGAGCAGGGGAGGACAGAGAGAGAGGGAGACACAGAATCTGAAGCCGGCTCCAGGCCCCGAGCTGGCTGTCAGCACAGAGCCTTACGCAGGGCTCGAACCCATGAACCGGGAGATCATGACCTGAGCCGCAGTCGGATGCTTAACCGACTGAGCCACCCAGGTGCCCCAATTTTTTCTTTATATGTCTTGCCTTCTCTTTCCCACATTAAAAAAAAAAAAAAAAAAAGCCAAGAAGCTCTCCTGAAAAAGGCAGGTAGGATTCTTACCGCCTGTTAGCTACTCCTTTGCTCTGCACTAGACCAACTTCAGCGTTTTAATTTTGATCTCTTTGCATCTCTGCAGCCCTTATTTACTCTATGCCTTTTCCTCTTTCCTCTCCTTTTCAGTACTAAATGTTCAGTGCAGCTCTTCTCTCGGAGGAAAGCAGCCCCTCCAGGAAAGAGGCAATTCGGCTTTCCAAGCTGCCAATTCAGCATGGCAGCGGAGTCCGCAACAGAGAGGCATACATTTAAAATTGCTGATAGGCATAGAAAAAACCTTGTAGGGTGGTTGAAAACTGTGGAAGCCATGAATTTTCTGGGACTGCGTTCATTACTCACGAACTTTGGCAGGTGGAAGCCTGCTCACCTCTCCCAGAGGATGTGTGCTCCGGCTAATGGAATTCTTCTGTTTTCCTATGGCTCTGTTTTGTTTTCTTTAGGCACCGAGTCAAATGGCATGTGCCAGTGTGGGTGGCAGCTGCCCCGGCTGCTACTGTCCTGG